>CM055273.1:85818049-85871173 GCA_029237695.1 Conchocele bisecta
TGGGAGAAGTCGGCCTGGACCACTCTGTTCCCCGAAGCCAGTGGACGGACCAGCATGAACTTCTGCATGAGACGCTGGCACTCCTGGAACCCCACAACACCCTTGTGCTGCACTGCCGGGGACAACAGGGCCACGACAGCCAGGAAGAGTACACGTCTCTGCTGTACCACTGTGTGGGAGTCGTGCCAGCCGACCAGTTCATCCACCTCCACTGTTTCACTGGGACCGTCCGGAACGTTCGACAGTGGACCCGGCGATTTCCGAACGTTCACAAATTCGGATTCCACCGCGTTTCTGTTGGCCGCTACAACCGCCCTGCAGCAAAGGAGGCCACGTCCGGGAAGATCGCGCCCACCCAGTTACTTCTGGAGACCGACGCGCCCTACTTCCCAATTCGCGGCTACCGACAGTCGGCTCCCAACTTCATCAGAGCGGTCGGGGAGATGGTGGCGAAGATCCGGGGCGAGACGACGGAGGAGATCCTGAGGATGACCGTCGAGAACGGATTTAGGGTGTACGGGCGGAGGAAATAGATGAAGACAGCGGGATGGTGCACGTTCAACGTTATCCATACCCCGACGACGTGCAGGCCTCGGAGTGCGTTCGACGTTCCTCCGAGGCAGTGGTGTATGTCGCACGTTCGACGTTCGGCATACACAGAACATAATTTTGAGCGAATTTATTTATTTTTGGTGTCAAAGTTTTGAACGTTTCAGTATAGTTGTTATTTTTTGGGTATAGTGTTGATGTTTTGTTTTCCTTTGTAGTGCAATTGTACGTTCTACGTATTCCACTCCAAAGATACGACTGTATATATATAACAGGGGATGGTGATTTTTTTCTGGAGAGCGTTCGACGAGCTCCAGCCCTGAGAGTACGACGGGCGTTCGACGGCTGTCGTACACATATTTTTTATAGTGTCGAAGCCTTGTATTACTGGCCATTCTGGTACAACTTTTCCTGTTTGTTTCAATTTTTAGGGAGGTATCATTTCTTTTTAGTGGTGGGAAGCGTTTGACGTAGCCCATGGAGAAATCTTGTATTAGTGGGGAGGGTTTTTTGAGACGCGTTTGACGTATGTCCCAATCTGTAGATACGCGTTTTTGGGGGAAAGGATAGTGGTTAGACATTACGTCTGATTAAGTCGAGACCGTGCTCGACATTTTTTAGTTTAAAGTAGTTTGTATAGTTTATTTTCAATTATCCAGTAGTTGTTCATGGGATATTAATAGGGGGTCGATAATAATGTTTCCAATAATAGTGTAAGTCGCACACGTTCGACGTTTGTGACTCACTCGGGGGGGGGTGTTTATTCGATAAGACTGATGCACGCAAGCAGATTATAATAATATTAATTCGGAGATACATAGTTTTTTTTATTTTTTAGGGATATCCCACACTCTTTTCGGATAAAGTGGGGGGGAGTGTTGTAATTTTATGTTTTTAAAATACGCAAAGTCGGCAGTGCATCAGTGACGGCCGCACAAAGACCCTAGGGTGGTTGGGGGTAATTTCAGGGAACCCGTCCAATTCCGGAATCGACCGTGTCGCAGTCTGGATCCGAAACCGGAAGTGATGGAAAACCGCGGGAAGATCGCGGTCTCTTGCACCACGCCGCCGCCATTGTGTGTTTATAGAAAAGTAGCTGAACCGTATCCGTAATAACATCGATCCCAGCGACAACATCCATTGAAGGTATTTAGCCATTCTATCATTTAGATCTTTCTTTATCGAAATTACTGCTTTAGAGTGGCCTGCGGTTCTCTTACCAGGCGAATTGCAATTCCTGGAGGCAGGATTGCAATTCGCGTTCCCATTAATTGCAATTGGACCGCAATCGGACCGCAATCGGACTGCAATCATGTGACCGCGGTCCAAAGAGTTGGTTGCGGAATTGCAATACTTATAGCGCAGTTCGCGCTGCGCTCCGCTTTTAATTGCAATTTACGCTCCTTTGTTTCTGTAAACTGCGAAAGAATGACCGCTTTACGCTGCGCTCTGCGGTAAAACCAGCGGACCGCTCTGCTTAACCAATGCGGCAATAAAATCGAAATAGTTGACAAACGTATCCGTGTTCCAATCCAAAATTTTATCCCATCTATCTAATTCAAAGTGACTACCCTAGAAAGTCAGCGGTATTTGTGATCTGTTTTTTTGGTGCGCAAATATAAATCGGCGGGTTATTGCGAGACAAACAGTGAAACATTGACCTTGACAATTTCTTGGACAAAACAAAATGTCGTCACTCACTCACTGCCGTTCCGAATATCAAGAACACATTAATATATAGACACCACCATGCTGACAATATATTTATTTTCATATAAAATCAAATGATAATGTGTGGTCTACGGTATAATATAGCAAAACAAAGCATCAATTTTGCGTTTTGTTTACTTTTTCGTCGGTATCAAATTACGTTTTCCTATTATGTTGACATTATTTCGACGCGATCCTATAGTCGACATGACAATTTCTGAGATCAATACAACTTTTCATAATGTCTTTCAATTTCAAGCTGCAAGGAGACTGTGAATTGCATATTAACCATAATAACATGGTGAACATATTGATAATAATTTTAAAAGAAAAGCATATTTTAATTTTCGAAACCTGATCATAAAAATTAAAATATTAAAAATTTATTTTGGAATTAGATTTATATTACTGCAAACGTTCTGTTCTAGCTGTTGATTTCTATTGGCCCGATTCAAATTTTGTGAAGATAATATTTATTCCGGTGATAGCCATTTATTAAAATAAAACGGTTTACTTGTGTCACAGAGTGAGAAAGATAAATAACGGCCCGGAATCGAACCAGGGACCTCATGTTTACCGTACCATGCCCATGACTCTACCGAGCAAGCTAACAAGGCACAGATCATACACACTTCATCCCCATGGTCAGTTGCGTACTGTGACATTCTTCTCCGCAAATTGAAATTCGTCCTCGAATTCTATGTTTAATTTTTGTCTCCGAATTCCATATGTTTGGGTACAATTTGGGAGTATTTATCAGTCGCGGTCCTTTGTTGGCAACAGAATACTCAATTATCGTCCGTACCCAGAGTTTTCCCACCGTGCTCCATAGGTTTTTCCTGCAGAGTACCGAATCGGATCTCATTCGCGCTTTAGCTGTTAATTGTGACATATTTTTCTGTACTTATTACACAGAAATGAATAAGTATAATACTGACATTTCTTTCAATTGAAAAATACAGAAAATATGTCGCAATTAACAGTTGAAGTGCAAATCAGATGTGATTGGTACTTTGCAGGGAAACCTACGGAGAGCACCATTATAAACTCTCGGTACGGACGATGCGGGAGTATTCTGCAGAGTTACTTCCCGCAACTACGTTTGGGCGCTAAATGTCACAGGGTGAGAAAGATGTGCACCAGCCCGGAATCGAACCGGGGATCTCTGGTTTACCACACCATCGCTCTACCTGCTGAGCAAACCGGGCACAAATACACACTTATTCACATAGTGATCACTTCATTCAACCAAAAATTCACAAGCTAGAAGTTATGCCAAATTATTACAGTCAACGTCACAGATTATGCTCTTGGCGACATTAGCGGACACAAGTTTGTCCATCAATTTGATCAAATAAACAACCGAATCTGACAGATAACACTACGACGGCGCATGGAAACATCATTATTTCTGGTACTTGGAATCAAAATGGTGGATATTAAGATCAATATGTGAGGCGCTGACGGAACCTTTAACATTTTTTATCACGATAGCAGCTACAGGGATTGTTGGACGCATTTATTTAGAGAAACAAGAGATTACAATGGATTGGATAATACACTAAGTGACATTTTGTTCTAACGTACACCAACATAGAGGATTAAATTTGCGACAATCTTGGATTCTGGATTTTGTGGACAGGTGACAGAAATCGGAGCTGGATAAGAACCGACAGACGTGATTCTGAATATGCGTGCTTGGTCTGTGGTTTTTCTTCCAGATCATGTCATGCATGTTTTAATTTCACGTCATGTCAAAGCAGCACTATTGAATATAATGAATAACTAACTTTAATATTCTACACCAGAATTAAGTTCATTCATCGTCTGATGTGTAACTGATAAATTAAGGTAAGTTACTTGTATATGACAACTTTTGCCTCACCACGATAGAGGAGGGGGCATTTAGTGTTACCCTTGACCTTGTCCGTTCTTCCGTCCGTCACCAACCTAGTAACTCGAAAAACTTTTAAAACCGTAATAGCTACATACCTGAAACTTGTACAGTTATGTTTGATTCGACCCCATGGTCATGGATTATCTCCCCCTTTTCAAGTTAGAATTTTCCAATTTTTGTCTTGTAGCTCGTAAAACTTTTAAACCCTAATAGCTACACACCTTGAAACTTGGTATGTCCTTATGAGAGTAGATTTGCAAAGTTTATTTTCATTCGACCCCGAGTCATGGATTATCTCCCTCTTTTTGAATTAGAATTTGAAAATTTTGCCTTGTAACTCTTAAAACTTTTGTAATAGCTACAGCACTGAAATTTGATATGTAGCTTCCTTCTGATGAGTATGATGCGGAAAGTTTATTTAGATTTTTGATTCGAACCCCGTGTCATGGATTATCTCTCCCTTTTGGACACTGGAATTTTAGCCTTGTTTGCTATCAAAGCGATATGTGGGGTATCCGTGTTCTATGAACACATTTTCTAGTTTAGTTATCTCCCTTTGTTTTTTCGCGCACTGATTTGTCCGGAGCATAACGCGAACACCCTTTGCAATATTTTTTATGAAACTTAACACATGCAATAGGTCTCACTGGACAGGGCGGAGCTAGCGTTAAAGGTACATGCCCACTCAGTAGGACAAAATGTTCTTTATGTCAGAAACATCATCGCCAGATAAACAATCATTTACCATTACCCACGTATTGTTTGGCATTATTATACATTTTATATCAGAAGAAAATTTCCACATTGATATCAGGGACGATAACCGTGTTTCCTTAAAATGTTAACGGGCATTACTATTTATTCTCTGTATTTATTTTTTGATGTGCAATGATCATACGTACTTTATAATCTGTAAATTATTTTTTCAGTTGATGCATTTAAGTTAATAGTATAAATAATTATAAAATATCATGCCCCATTTGCGCATGAAAATACCGATACCACCGCGCGTCACTATCAGTAAAATAAATATTACCAAATGATTATATCTGTATAGCCGGCACTCGTAATGTTTATATTAAAGTAGTGGAATAGTGACAATTATACACTTATTTAATTCCCATAAAGAGCATTTTTAGCCTACTGAGTGGGCTTGCACCTTTAAAAAGGGGTTGGACAATTGTTGTCGCGACCGCCTGCGGACAGTGCGATATAGTCTGCACATTGACGTCCATCTGTATTTTTTTGCCGAGCCTGCTTGCGGAAAGCGACTTAGTGATCACAATGACGTCCGTGCGTCAGTCCGTCCGAATCGGTGTATGTTTTTAAATACCATATCCTAAGTCACATTGACTTGAAACATCAAATGCTTATTAGTCATAATCCATATATTCATTCTGTCTCCCACTCATGCGGCCCCTGTGCCCCAAGGTCAAGGTCAAATGACTTTGAAATTTTTGTTAAAGTTTTTGCATACCTTATATCTCCACAACACTTACCCAGATTTGCTTCAAACTTCAGATAATTCTTTATTATCATCCATATTTTCATATTATAGCCCACGCATGCGACCCACATGCCCAAGATCAAGGTCAAATGACTTTCAAATTTGCGTTAAAGCTTTTACATACGTTAATTCAAACTTCAAATAAATATACTCGGACACCATCAAATGCCTCGGTGGGCTCAACATGCGGGCCATGGCCATCTGGTTTTTATTTACCAAAGTTTTAAGAACACTATATCTCAGAAACAGCTTCGCCAATTCACTCGAAGCTTCACATGTGTGTTTATCATCATCCATATTTTCATTCTATGCTCAACTCCTGCAACCTGTGCCCAATATCAAGGTAAAATTACTTTCAAATTTACCTCAAAGTTTTTGACATGCCTGCATGTGGACAGTGCAATATAGTTGTCACATTGGCCTACATACGTACGTACGTACATCCGTCCGGTTAATTTTTTTTTATTTAAGGTTAAAGTTTTTAAAGGTACATGCCCACTCAGTAGGCACAAACTGTTCTTTATAGCAATTAAATAAGTGTATTAATTGTGTCACTATTCCACCATTCTAAAAATTATGTGTGCCCGCTATCCATATATATATTTAGTAATATTGATTTTACTGATAATGACTAGCAGTGGTATGAAGCTATTTTTCATATTCAAATGAGGCATGATATTTTTATGCCACCGGGTTTCGAGAATAAACGGGTGGCATATAGTGTTTGGACCGTCCGTCGTCTGTCCGTCCGTCACACTTTTCGGTTAACCACTTTGTCACAGTTTCTCATATGCTGCAGGTGGCATCCGCGTTCGACAGACGCATTTCTTGTTTTTAATAATTTATGCTAATTAAAGGTACATACCCACTCAGTAGGCACAACAATTAAAGTTATGTGTATTCTCAGTTATTTGTAGGAATTAAATAAGTGTATAATTTTGTCACTATTCCACCAGTTCTAAACATTACGAGTGCCCGTTATATGGATATAATCATTTAGTAATGTTTATTTCACTGATAGTGACACGCGGTGATATCAGGCTATTTTCATAGGCAAATGGGGCATGATATTTTTTAATTACTTATACTAATTAAATGTGTTTCCCTGAAAAAATAATGTTTTCGACAGATTATAAAGTATGATCATTGCACATCAAAAAATAAATAGTAATGTCTTGGTAACATTTTCAGGAAACACGGTTATCGCCCCTGATAGCAGTGTGGAAATTTACGTCTGATATAAAATGTATAATAATGCCAATAAATATGTGTATTAATGGTGAATTAATGTTTATTTTGCCAGAAAATGTCTCAGATGATGTCTCTGATATAAAGAACATTTTGTGCCTACTGAGTGGGCATGTACCTTTAAGAACACTATATCTCTGAAACCGCTTCACCAATTCACTCGAAACTTCACATACGGTGTATTTGTCACCCACATTTTCATTATTATTTATATGTGCCCAATGTCACGGTCAAATTACTTTGAAATTTTCCCTTAAGTTTTTGTTGGACCGCTTGCAGACAGAGCGATATAGTTGGCACATTGGTGTGCATTCAGGATAAAGTTTTTGGTTAAAGTGTTTTTTAGTTAAAGTTTTTAGGTATACTATCAAAGCCTCGGCGGGTGCGGCATGTTTTTACGTCAACGGGCTAAAGCTTTGTTGCAATAAAAAAAATTGTTTGTACTATCAAATGCCTCGGCGGGCATGACATGCAGGCCATGGCCATCTAGTTATTATGGCATGCGATTTGATCAGTCGGCCATCGCACCATGACTAGTTTAGCACTTGATCAGTCGGCCATCGCACCAGGACTAGTTTAGCACTTGATCAGTCGGCCATCACACCAGGACTAGTTTAGAACTTGATCAGTCGGCCATCGCACCAGGACTAGTTTAAAACTTGATCAGTTTCCCATCTCACCAGGACTAGTTTAGAACTTGTTCAGTCGGCCATCACACCAGGACTAGTATAGCACTTGATCAGTCGGCTATCGCACCGGGACTAGTTTAGCCCTTGATCAGTCGGCCATCGCACCAGGACAAGTATAGCACTCGATCAGTCGGCCATCGCACCAGGACTAGTTTAGAACTTGATCAGTCGGCCAGCGCTCCAGGACTAGTTTAGCACTTGATCTGTCGGCAATCTCACCATGACTAGTATAGAACTAGATCAGTCGGCCATCGCTCCAGGACTAGTTTAGCCCTTGGTCAGTCGGCCATCATACCAGGACTAGTTTAGCCCTTGATCAGTTGGCCATCGCACCAGGACTAGTGTAGTCCTTGATCAGTCAGCCATCGCACCATGACTAGTTTAGAACTTGATCAGTCGGCCATCGCACCACGACTAGTTTAGAACTTGATCAGTCGGCCATCGCACCAAGACTACTTTAGAACTTTATCAGTCGGCCATCGCACCAGGACTAGTTTAGCACTTGATTAGTCGGCCAAGTCATCCTGCATTACAGACAGAAGTGGTGGTCGGTGGGGGGGGGGGTGTAGTGTAGTCATAGACACAAACTGGTGGTGGTGGTGGTGGTGATATAGACCGGAACTTTTAGGATGCCAAATGTAGATGGCTGGTGTGTGTGGGGGATCATTGTTTTGTGTCCCCCCGCGGTGGTGCGGAGTACAATGATGACTCGCAGGCGGGAGTGTAGTATTTCACCATGCCCAGTACGTATATCACTTGATTAGTTGGCCATCTCACCATGCCCAGTATAGCACGTGATCAGTCGGCCATGCCGAGTATAGCACTTGATCAGTCGGCCATCGCACCAGGACTAGCAGAGCACTTGATCAGTCTGCCATCGCACCATAACTAGTATAGCGCTTGATCAGTCGCCCATTGCCCATCGCATTGGCCACCATGCCCAGTATAGCACGTGATCAGTCGGCCATGCCGAGTATAGCACTAGATCATTCGGCCATCACACCAGGACTACTTTAGCACTTGATCAGTCTGCCATCGCACCAGGACTAGTATAGCACTCAATCAGTCGGCCATCACACCAGGACTAGTATAGCACTCGATCAGTCGGTCATCGCACCGGGACTAGTTTATAACTTGATCAGTCGGCCATCGCACCAGGACTAGTTTAGAACTTGATCAGTCGACCATCGCACCAGGAATAGTTTAGCCCTTGATCAGTCGGCCAATCGCACTGAGACTAGTTTTAGCCCTTGATTAGTCGGCCATCGCACCAGGACGACTAGTATAGCACTCGATCAGTCGGCCATCGCACCAGGACTAGTTTTAGTGGTGGTCGGGGGTGGGGGGTGTTGTGTAGTCATAGACAAAAAACTGGTGGTGGTTGTGATACACATTGTTCCCACTGTGGGATATAGACCGGAACTTTTAGGACGCCAAATGTAGATGGCTGGTGTGTGTGGGGGATCATTGTTTTGTGTCCCCGGCGGTGGTGCGGAGTACAATGATGAATTACTGATGAATTACTGTATTGAACACACATGTATATGCACTGTGATACCGTACTTCACAATCCTCAGTTTTAAATTGTTTCTGTATCGTAAAACTGAACATTTATTCATTTTGAAAAACTAAAATTGTGGCAGATGATCGAAATGAAAACCGGATGTTTACATGCGAAATGAACCGGTGCATCGGTATATTTTAACCGCACGATGACCCACTGTATATTCATACCATATCCGTACGGATATATCGAATATACGAACGGATATCGTATGTTTTTGTATAGTATTCGTATAGTACGTTTGTATAATGTAAACAAACTGTACTATACGATGATGCGGTAAGTTTTTTTAACGGAAATAGCGAAAGAATGACCGCACAAACGGTATCGCGAAAGAATGACCGCACAAACTGGACCGCGAAAGAATTACCGTACCGCACAAACGGTATCGCGAAAGAATGACCGCAACAACGGGACCGCGATTGGACCGCAATTAGACTGCAATTTCAGAGCGGACGAATTGCAATTCAACGACCGCTGGATTGCAATTCTTGGTAAGTGAATCGCAGGCGGGAGTGTAGTATTTCACCATGCCCAGTACGTATAGCACTTGATTAGTTGGCCATCTCACCATGCCCAGTATAGCACGTGATCAGTCGGCCATGCCGAGTATAGCACTTGATCAGTCTGCCATCGCACCATAACTAGTATAGCGCTTGATCAGTCGCCCATTGCACCATGCCCAGTATAGCACTTGATCAGTTGGCCATCTCACCATGCCCAGTATAGCACGTGATCAGTCGGCCATGCCGAGTATAGCACTAGATCATTCGGCCATCACACCAGGACTACTTTAGCACTTGATCAGTCGGCCATCGCACCAGGACTAGTATAGCACTCAATCAGTCGGCCATCACACCAGGACTAGTTTAGAACTTGATCAGTCGGCCATCACACCAGTACTACTTTAGCACTTGATCAGTCGGCCATCGCACAGGACTAGTATAGCACTCGATCAATCGGCCATCGCACGAGGACTAGTTTATAACTTGATCAGTCGGCCATCGCACCAGGACTAGTTTAGAACTTGATCAGTCGACCATCGCACCAGGAATAGTTTAGCCCATTGATCAGTCAGCCATCGCACTGCGACTAGTTTAGCCCTTGATTAGTCTGCCATCGCACCAGGACTAGTATAGCACTCGATCGGTCGGACATCGCACCAGGACTAGTTTAGAACTTGATCAGTCGGCCATCGCACCACGACTAGTTTAGAACTTGATCAGTCGGCCATCGCAACCAAGACTAGTTATCCTTGATCAGTCGGCCATCGCACCAGGACAGTTTAGAAACTTGATCAGTCGGCCACCGCACCATGACTAGTTTTGCCCTTGCTCAGTCGGCCATCGCACCAGGACTAGTTTAGAACTTGATCAGTCGGCCATCGCACCAGGACTAGTTTAGAACTTGATCAGTCGGCCACCGCACCATGACTAGTTTTGCCCTTGCTCAGCCGGCCATCGCACCAGGACTAGTTTGAACTTGATCCAGTCGGCCATCGCACCAGGACTAGTTTAGAACTTGATCAGTCGGCCACCGCACCTGATAGTTTTGCCCTTGCTCAGCGGCCATCGCACAGGACTAGTTTAGAACTTGATCAGTCGGCCATCGCACCAGATAGTTTATAACTTGATCAGTCGGCCACCGCACCAAGACTAGTTTTGCCCTTGCTCAATCGGCCATCGCACCAGGACTAGTTTAGAACTTGATCAGTCGGCCATCGCACCACGACTAGTTTAGAACTTGATCAGTCGGCCATCGCACCAAGACTAGTGTAGCCCTTGATCAGTCGGCCATCGCACCAGGACTAGTTTAGAACTTGATCAGTCGGCCATCGCACCACGACTAGTTTAGAACTTGATCAGTCGGCCATCGCACCAGGACTAGTTTATAACTTGATCAGTCGGCCACCGCACCAAGACTAGTTTTGCCCTTGCTCAATCGGCCATCGCACCAGGACTAGTTTAGAACTTGATCAGTCGGCCATCGCACCACGACTAGTTTAGAACTTGATCAGTCGGCCATCGCACCAAGACTAGTGTAGCCCTTGATCAGTCGGCCATCGCACCAGGACTAGTTTAGAACTTGATCAGTCGGCCATCGCACCACGACTAGTTTAGAACTTGATCAGTCGGCCATCGCACCAAGACTAGTTTAGCCCTTGCTCAGTCGGCCATCGCACCTGGACTGGTATAGCACTCGATCAGTCGGCCATCGCACCATGACTAGTTTAGAACTTGATCAGTCGGCCATCGCACCAAGACTAGTATAGCACTTGGTCAGTCGGTCATCGCACCAGGACTAGTTTAGCATTTGATCAGTCGGCCATGTCATCCTGCGTTACAGACAGAAGTGGTGGTCGGGGCGGGGGGGGGGGGTGTAGTGTAGTCATAGACAAAAACTGGTGGTGGTGGTGATACACATTGTTCCCACTGTGGGATATAGACCGGAACTTTTAGGACGCCAAATGTAGATGGCTGGGTGTCGTGGGGATCATTGTTTTGTGTCCCCGGCGGTGGTGCGGAGTACAGTGATGAATTACTGTATATTGAACACACATGTATATGTACAGTGATACCGTACTTCACAATCCTCAGTTTTAAATATGTTTCTGTATCGTAAAACTGAACATTTATTCACTTTGAAAAACTTCAAATTAGGCAGATGATCGAAATGAAAACCGGATGTTTACATTCGAAATGAAATGAACCGGTGCATCGGTATATTTTAACCACAGGATGACCCACTTTATATTCATACCATATCCGTACGGATATAATGTATATACGAACGGATATCGTATGTTTGTATAATATTCGTATAGTACGTTTGTTTTGTATAATCACTGATAATGTAAACAAACTGTACTATACGATGATACGGTAAGTTTTTACCGGAAATAGCGAAAGAATGACCGCACAAACGGTATCGCGAAAGAATGACCGCACAAAACTGGACCGCGAAAGAATGACCGCACAAACGGTATCGCGAAAGAATGACCGCAAAAACGTGACCGCGTTTGGACCGCAATTAGACTGCAATTAGACTGCAATTCCAGAGGGGAATAATTGCAATTTCAAGGACCGCTGGATTGCAATTCTTGGTAAGCGAATCGCAGGCGGGAGTGTACCACGGATTCAAACTCTAAATTTGATATTTTCTTATCGGCCAACGCTTTGGACACCATAACGTCGATGGTATTTTTCTTAGACCTGGCGAGAACAGATATTCTATCATGTTTTCTACATTTTTTTCTCGAGTTTTCCACCCGACGCCCCTAATTACCATACACAACAACCCAGAAACGGCCGACACCGCACATAAAATCCCCGCTACAGGAACCGTTATAATGGTGGATATAGTTGCAGCTGTCTCCGCCCCACACAACACAGAAACACTCGCCAGAGCCGTGCTAGATACTTCAGCCATGTTCACCGCGCGCCTATATTTTTTAGCGTTTCTTTTTCTATTTGTATATTCTCTACCTAAAATATCCTGCATAGCGACGATATTATTCAACCTAAAATCTGAACTTCTTTCGTTAATTGTACAGTGTTGATGGAGTGGTATTGACAATTGGAAGCGTTGATTCGTTCATATTTAAATTTTACAAATTTATTTCAATATATTAGTATTTACAAAATAAGTTCAATTAACCGTGGCTGTCGTAGTGTATCCCCCACATTTATTACTCGCTTTGGCACCGAACGAATATTCATAGTGCCCCTCAACCAATGGGCCCCGCTTCTCAGCCCAAACTGTGATGGCACGTTTTAGCGTTTTCATTGTTCGCACTATTCCGGCAAGCGCACTGTTTGCGTTATATGCCTCAGTACGAATATTTATAAGAGGCCTCCTCAAGAGCTTTGGTCGCGCTATACGATCATGTTTCAGTTTATCGGAAACTTCGGTTATTTTTTCGTCTAGTTCGGTAAGTGCCGCTTCTCTGTTGAGAGAGTCCTCTGAGCGCACGCATCATAAGCCTCCGTAATGGTCGCCTGGTGGCCTTTATTTTTAGGGCTTTCTCAACACCCGACGGGCGGGCCTCTTTTTGAAATTCGGTTATTTTCCCGTCTAGTTCAGCAACCGCCGCTTCTCTGATGAGAGAGTCCACTGAGCGCAACACCTCATAAGCCTTCGCAAGGGCTGCCTGGTGGTCTTCTCGGGCTTTCTCAACACCCGACCGGGCCTCTTTTTGAAATTCGGTTATTTTTAAGTCTAGTTCACCAACCGCCGCTTCTCTGAGAGAGTCCTCTGAGCGCAACACCTATAAGCCTCCGTAAGGTCCGCCTGGTGGTCTTCGGGCTTTCTCAATACCCGTTCTGACCCCCTCAACCCCCAACCGGGCCTCTTTTCGAATTTGGTTTTTTTTTTTTTCGTCTAGTTCAGTAAGTGCCGCTTCTCTGTTGAGAGAGTCCTCTGAGCGCAACGCCCCATAAGCCTCCGCAATGGCCTCCTTGTGGTCTTCTCGGACCCCCTCAACCCCCGACCGGGTCTCTTTCAGAAATTCAGCTATTTTCCAGTCTAGTTCAGTAAGTGTCGCTTCTCTGTTGAGAGAGTCCTCTAAGCGCAACGCATCATAAGCCTCCGCAAGGGCCTCCGCAAGGTTCGACTGGTGGTCTTCTCGGACTTTATCAATACCTGAGCGGGTTTCTTTTCGAAATTTTGTTATTTTTTTATCTAGTTCGGCAACCGCCGCTTCTCTGACGAGAGAGTCCTCTGAGCGCAACACCTCATAAGCTTCCGTAAGGTCCGCCTGGTGGTCTTCTCGGGCTTTCTCAATACCGGACGTGGCCTCTTTTCGAAATTTGGTTATTTTTTTATCTAGTTCGGTAAGTGCCGCATCTCTAATGAGAGAGTCCTCTAAGCGCAACGTATCATAGCCCTCCGTAAGGGCCGCCTGGTGGTCTTCTCGGACTTTATCAATATCCGACCTGCTCTCTTTTCGATATTTCGTTATTTTTCGTTATTTTTCGTTTAGTTCCGTTTCTCTGATGAGAGAGTCCTCTGAGCGCAACACCTCATAAGCCGCCTGATCTTTCTCAATATCCGTTCGGACTCCCTCAATTTGTGCAGTCGCCGTCAGCACTTCTACTCTACCATCTGATATACTCCTGTGAATCCCGTTTGTGACCTTCGATATGGTTTTATTGATCAGGGCCTTGGTTTTTCCAGTAGTTAAAAAGTCTCCCTCTGTCGGGATGAATCCACCTTCTGCCGGTTCCAAATTCTTTGAATTTGTCACCCAATCGGAAGAACTACCTGGTCCGTATATACTCATAATAAAATTAATTATAATATTGGGCACCTATACTCAATTGGAAATTTCGAGAACTACCGAAATCGGGTAATATTTTTTCAACTTTCTCGCTTGATCATCGAGAATAGAGACCGTAAATTCGTGGATATGTCCCGATTCCAAAACTTTCATCTTGGGGTGTGGGAAGTCTAAGGTCACAGTCTCGCCATAGAAAACAGGTCGCTGGCTTGCACGGTTTTCAGTAATGTGCTGGGAGTGCCGTCTACCGTGTTGTACGATGTGTTCACCCGATCCAGGTGCACCCTGAGAGTTTTCGTGAAGGCGAAGTCCACCGGGTTATCACCGACGTACTCAGCCGGGGTAAACACTCCTTTGTTTGAGGAGTATGTCTCTCTAAAATCGAGTTGAATACCCAACCCCGAGGAGACCACTACCGCATTATCACTGCTGATGGTCATTGTTGCGAGCCCGGTAGCATTCGATACTGTGAGGTTGATTATACCGTCAAGCTCTGAGTTGACAAATCTTTGAGCTGTCTTATTCCCCACAGTCCGTGAGGCAGCTTTACACCTAATTGTTGTCCATCCTTCACATAGTAAAACCCTTCGCTCTTCCCCACATTCTGCCACCCGACCGTGAAGGTGATTGATCTGAGGCCCACCCGGCGTTTTCCGCAGCAGTTGTCGATTGATTTTTGAAGTTCACAACTCCCTTTTTGAACATTAGTGATAGTAGCAAACATAATAATATCTTTCAATGGATACAAAAGCATTTAGCTTTAACTCTAATGCAAAGTACGCGGTCGGTGGTAAATACACGCAAAAAGACGTTGTTAACCACCTTGTACACCCAACCGTAACGGTTAGACCGGACAGTGGCTTTGCAAGCACAACACACGAGGAGGAGAAATTAGGGCTCGTCGTCGCCCTCGTGGCGATCGGATTATTTACGCTTTGGTTTTAGGAACTCTCTGGCGAAGAATAGTAGGAGACCGGCGATTACCACGATTAAAGCCCAAGTATTTTTGGCTAGCCATCCGGCCGTTTTTGATAATATAGATAGCAAGTAAGAAACGATACTTCCGATCAGTCCAGGTAGTGCGGCAGCCGCCTTTTCGGCTAATTTAGCCAGGAGACTGGCGAGGCTTTTAGTTGTTTTTTTATCCACTCCTTGGCTCCGCCGGATGGCGCGGGTGGTGGTGGTGTGGGTGCTGGCGCGGGTGGTGGCGCGCACCACCAGTGAAAGCTAGAACTATGGTCGATATAGTCATGCTGATAGCAACGAGGATGCTTGCTATCGTGATGCCCTGTTCTCTGAACAGAGTGCGAAGACGCTCACCGAGTGTCGTCTCCTCGTGCAGGACCCTCGAGATTGTTTCGCGGATCCGACTTATTTGGTTGTGGAGAGCCTCACGGTTAGTCGAGGCGGCCTCCAAACGAGCTGCTCTTTCATCACGCAACGACTGTAGGCGTTCGGTGATCCGCTCGGTAGATTCTATATCGACACCGGCTTCCTCCAGTTTTCTTTCTTCTAGCGCGATATGTTTGGAGAGTTTGGAGAGGTTAAGGACCAGTTCACCCCGTACCGTTTGCATAACCTTATCGAGGCCCCGGAGTTCGAGAAGAGGTAACAGTGGGTCATCGTTAGACAGGTCGATTTCGCTGAACGTGGTCTCCATCGTGTTAATAGCGTCGGTGGCTACTCGAGGGAGTTCGCTGAGCTCAACAGTTTCTATATCGGCGGCCGTTTTCGCCATCGTTTCGTCGGTAGACTGTAGGGCCTCTACAGCGCGGGTCGGCATAATTGTTTTACCACGCGTCCAATCTGGAAATCCTAGTTCGCTCCTTATGAGTTGGCCACCGCCCCGGTTTCCGGCAATGGTGTTTAGCGATAGGGGTTTACCGGTCATCGTGTTGACGATCGGGGACATTTGATGCTTTTAGTCGCAATCTACCGTTCAGATCAAATTCGAACTTGGAGTAGTCGCGACCGACAGACGGGACCAGACCTTTTTCTACCAAACTGTTGTAGTAGTCGTTTACAGCTCCCTCGAGTAATTCCAGACTTTGACCAACGCTGCTTGTAGCGCCACCTAATTCCCCCAATTGGATTGGAACTGGAGGCTGTATCAAGGGCGTTTCGTCATTATAATCATCTATGTCATCATCATCCGCATCGACGTAATCGTCTCTGCCGATTTCATACATGTAATTATCGTAATCAGCCATATTTATAATTTCTTAAAATTAATTATGTATTAAAGACAAAACCATACGGGTTTAATATAGATTCACTAAATTATGTCTTCGAGTCAATACGGTCGCAAACTCAATCAATACCGCAGACTGCGTGAGCCCCTCGGGGCAAAAGCGTGAGACAGAGTGTCGTTATTATTACGAACAACCCATCGACGATCGACCAGAACCAGCAGCTGTTAGTCCGCTTCCCCAACCTCGGAGCTAACGACGTCATTGTGCCGGGTACTGTTCGCCTCGCTTTCACTATTTCGCTTACATCGACGACGCGGACCGAACCGTCGTTCAGAACCTTGGTCGCGCCATCGTCAAGAAGACCATGATAAAGATTTCTGGTAATGAGGTGATGTCGATCGATGACAGCGACGTCTACCATTGTTATCAGGACCTATGGAAGACGGCGCAAGAGCGCGAAAACGCCGTCTATCAGGGTATTGACACCAGCAAAAATAAGAACGTAACCAGACTTAGAATCGGGGCTGCTAACAAGGCAGATAACAACGCGAGCGACAATGCGGTCGCGGGCGCTTACGGCAACCGCTTCTACATCCCGCTCGACTTTGAGTTGCTGGAGAGTCACATGCCCTACTATCAGAGCGCTTTGGCTGACCGCCTCGAATACGAACTAACGTTCAACGACTACGGCCGAGTTCTCATAGCCAGCGACATGTTATCGACGTATACGATCGATAATGTTTCGCTGGAGTACGACATGGTCACGATGCCCGAACTCGCGCGATTGATCAGAACCCAGTACGCCGGGCGCGTTGCCATACTTTACGAACGAGTTATTCGCCATCGCAAGATGACGAAAGACAAAGGCGACACATTGTGGAATATTAATGTCAACGTACCCGCCCGCTCGATGAAAGGTATACTGATATTGTTCGAGGATGCTCGGTTCGCGTTCTTTGCTAGAAAAACCGACAAATTCTATAACCCCAAAATCACGAAGGTAGAGGTGACGATCGAGGGAGTACCCAATCAACTCTACAGCGCGGGTCTTCGCGCGCACCAGCAGTGGGACGAAGTAAGAAAGCAGTTTGCTGCCGGCTCTAAGCGCTCTCCGGAGGTTGCGGTAGTTGCCAAAGACCTGCATCTCTCGGCCGTCTCCCTCGCGGAGTTCCTGAATACCAAATACGCGTTATGGCTAGACATGCGAGCCAGCGACGACGACCAAATACACGGCAGCGGTCGCCAAGTTGAGAACGCTAGCGAGGGTGTGACGATCCAGATAACCAAAGAGGCGGACGGAGCCGGGCCATTGAACGTGTACTTATATATAATTACAGACGCACAACTCAACATCGAAGATGGCCGATACGTCTCAGCACTCTATTGATTTAATTAATTTTAAGAAAATTAGCAATCATTCTAACGATTTATTAATTAATAAATTTGATAATTCTAAAGAATTAATTATGAAAATTAACAATCAATACCAATTCACGATTGGAGATGCCCACTCTGCCATAATATGTGGGCAGACAGGATGCGGAAAAACGGTTTTCATCCTAGACTTGCTCGAGGGCTCCTACCGCGATGCCTTTCGTCATATTGTGATCCTGTGTCCCACTGTGCTGCACAACGATACTTATCAGCGGCGCCCGTGGATATGGATCGACCCAGAGGTATACGTTATTGACCCCGGTGATAGGCTTCACGATTGGTTGCGTGGTTTATACCAAAAATTCCAGGGTGAGCCCACCCTATACGTGATTGACGATTGCTCGGCCAAGGCGGCGATGACCAAAAAGAAGGACATGCTCTCCGAGCTCGCATTTTCTGGCCGCCATGCTAAGCAAAGCGTATGGATATCCACTCAAAAGTACAACGCCGTCCTCAAGGATCTGCGCGAGCAAACGAAATGGGTCGCCCTCTTTCACTGCAAGGACCGAGACTCATTCGATGACTGTCTTCGAGAGAATGACGTTATCCCAACGCGCGAGGAGCGGGTGGTGCGCTTGGCAATATGTTAAAGTAATGAGACTTGTTAGAATAGTTAAATTAATCTTAAGAAAAATGAACTGCGACGAACTTCTCGATCAGCTAATAGAAGAAACCTCAACTCCGACTGCCAACACAGATAATGATCCGACAGAGCAATCGGAATCAACTCCAACGGCGGTTGGTATTGAGTTGAGTGCAACGACTCCGAATGAAAATGAAAATGCGGCGCGACGAGAGCGGCTAGCTGCGCTGGTTGCTGGGGGACAATCGGAGCATTATCTCGGTAGGCGTCTCTCAGTTTTTCAGGTGGATAAGATGTCAGATGCGGAGATCGATAAAATGTATGCGCGATACGAATCCAAATTGGGAGCGGAGATGACAAAAACTCTCGGATCGGCGGCTATTCATTTTTGCGCAACCGCCGTTAGTATACTTCTCGCTATACCAAACACCGCGGGATTGATTGACGATCTAGAGACTGACCCTTTTATAGGTCACACTCTTAGAACAGCCTGCTGCTCAATTTATCACAAGTTTGGAATGTACTTAGCTCCGCTGACAACCGCGTTGACCACGGGTAAACACTGTCAATTGGACATATATGCCCACGAATACTAGCCCTAAATATTATAAATGATGACACAAGACACACCCGCGAGAGTGACGGAGTTCAACCCGATTGCTCCAACCCAATCGAATCCGAGTGTTACTCCGCCACTGGATGACATACCGCATATAAAAAATCCCAAAAGGCAGGCAGCTGGGCGGGCGGCGGCTGCCACCCGAAAAGTTAAACAAGATAAAATACTCGCCGAGCTTCGAGGAGGCTAAACAGTCGTTGCAATCGGGGACGGAGACAGCAAAACATCTGAAGACAGAGTTGAGTACACCCCCAATTCACGAATTGGAAGCACACTCAACACCCAATCGAGGTTGGGCGAATCCGATTGAACCCAAATTCGTGAATTGAGTTGGGTTGTTGGTGTGGTCTGGCAGTTGTTGGTGCCCTGTGCGTGTGGAAATACCCCATAGTATCGGAAAAACAACCAGCAAGTGTTCAGAAGAAAGTTACGAAACACCAATCGCGATTGGATGCGCCCCATTTAAAACATTGATCGCGACCCTTTTATATGCAATAATTATAATGGCTGAACAAGACGGTAAAATGTTAGTGAATGCGCTTTATCACGCCGTGGTGATATCGGGTTTCAGTATCGGGTATGCTCGACTATCAAAGATGGCCCTAGGAGGATCCGCTCCCAAATTGGACTTTACTGCGAGAGACGTAGGCTCGCGACCTTAGATGTAGCGGCCGCAGTTTGGACCCGAGATTATCTAGTTAAAGCTGGAATTCTACCAGTTAATATATGGAAATAAATGGCTTCAATCGCAGTAATAGTAGTGGTGCGCTCGTAAACGCATTGGCGTTCAGCGGTAGCAACTTTATATTCTCTAAAATGAAAAGCTCGAACGTGGATGAGGAGCGTAAGCGTCACGATTTAACTGTAGAACAACTCAATAGCGCAAAGGAAGCGTGGTCGAAAAAACGAACCGCCCATCTGGACTGGGTCAATGAAGAGCTTCGCCGCGAAAATCACGCCGCACAAACTTTTCAGAACGTTGAAGAAGCCAACCGTGAGTACGCGCTGGCATACCCGCAGAAAAGTCTCACGCCGCTGGATCGCGAGCCCCAACTTTCAGATTTCTATGTACCGTCAGAGCCCCAAAAAGACCGCGAGATCGCGTTCATCGTCGTGGGAATGGGTGTGGTGGGGCTCGTCGGCTACTATATTCAATCGAGATTTTAAATTAATTATTTTAAATAATTTTTTTTATAAATATATATATATAGAACGATGTCAGTTGACGAACTTTATTTTGCTATGATTGATGTAGGCTACACTGCCCTTAAACACCGCATAGCTGGTGCAAAGGGTATGATTCGTCTGGCCCGAGATTCTCTCGAGACGTGGCGGGAGGACGAAAATGCGGCCACCCTTTTCGCAAAGCGGATGTTAGATTCCTCCACCAATCCTGGGGGATTAGATTTTCCCAATTTCCTTCAGAACTTAACCCCCAATCGCGATTGTACTTCCAACAAAGGTTTATTATTATCGACGCAATTACCGGACGATCTGGCGAGGGCATGTTGGAGATTGTCCGATATATTAGAATACATCACATACGATGAACACGCGCAAACTTAATACCAAACTATCGGTTCGCCTAACGCGCAAGCTAGCGAACATGTACTATAGCCCCCGCGGCTACTGGAAGGGACTCGCTGCCATCAAGAAACTCGCGGCGGCGACCAAGGTTTCAGAAAACGCTGTCAAGGAATGGCTCAAGAAGCAGGCCATCTGGCAGATCTATTTACCCGCGCCTCACAATATTCCGCGCCCGAAATTCGACGTGCCGGTGCCGAACCAAGTTCACCAAGCGGACCTCCTGTTTCTCCCTCACGATCGCGTCGGTCGTAAGACGTACAAGTACGCGCTGACAGTCGTTGACGTAGCGAGTCGTTATAAGGGAGCTGAGCCGTTGGCCACTAAAGAGTCTAAGGAGGTGGCCGAGGCTCTCTCCCGAATATATAAGAGGAGTCCTCTCAAATGGCCGAATCTTCTCCAGGTCGATCCCGGCCGCGAGTTCATGGGCGCGGTTTCTCATCTATTGTCTAAGCACGAAGTTTCTGTCAGACGCGGCCGCGTCAACATCCACCGGGACCAGGGGATCGTGGAGCGCTTCAATCGAACCCTGGCTGAGAGACTGTTCTGACACCAATACGCCAAAGAACTTGTAGACCCTCATTCGCGATTGACCGAGTGGGTGGCCAGACTGCCCGCCGTGGTCTCCGCACTGAACGGAGAGGTGACCAGATTAATAGGTAAGAAGCCCGTAGATGCTATCAAGTTTAAAAGGGTGACGAGCGAGCCCTCTGCCGTCTCGCGCGGGCGACCCGTTGGTTTAGAGGAGCAACGGCTTCCATCGGATATTGACGTCCGGTACCTCTATCAACCGGGAGAGCTCGAAGGTGGCAGCCGCCGCGCGACTGATCCTGTGTGGTCTCTCAATGTATATCATCTAGATCGATCTATTACCAAGCCCGATGAGCCCGTGCTCTACTATTTGGATGATGGGCCATCTCGAGGGTTTGTTTCGCGAAGAACTTCTCGCGGTGCCTTCTGACACTCAGCTACCCCCGGATCATCAGAGTCTTTAGATTGCTAATTTTCTTAATTTTTTTCAAAATTATTAAATAAATCATTAGAGAGGTTCTGTATGTATTCCGTCTGTAACACACGTCTTTTATCGTAGTATGCCGAGAGTCCTAATTTTTGTTGACAGTACATTTTCATAACACCGTCTTTCATTTTAAATCCCCTATTTTGTGCTACATCTATAATGTGTTTTCCATCTTCTGTAGTTTCACTTAGTACTCGTTTATATCTATCCCAATTTAAATTGTTAGTTCTCTTGGACATTCCTTTCGCAGAGTTTTTATTAATAGATTTAAATTTTTCTACAAAGTAACACTTACTAGATAACGCTATGGCCCTATCTCCGCTAAATTCCATTTTGAAAAGTCCGGGCTCTCTTTCGCTCCATTTATCCCAAGCCAACCATTTCTTTTTTCTTTTTCAAACAAAGTCTAGTAAGTTAGGTCTAATCAATTCCTCTATCGTTTTTCCACTAACTCCTATATACATACTATCCGTATCCATCTGTATTAATTCAAAGTCTTCTCTTTTTACGTATTTGTCAAGAAATTCGTAGTAAAATTCCAACATTCTCAATTTAGCTAGTTGATAAACCGCTATTCCACAATGGAATGGTCTCTTTACCGCACACTGGGTTTTCTTGAAGATATTTCGTACGCATCTCCTATCTCTTCCAAATCGTCAAAGAATGCAGATCTTAATGCTTTGTCAACACAGGTTTCGTTTTGTGTATATGTCGTATTTAAATGTCTCTCCGTTGCCTCTATCATTTTTCCACAACACGAGTTTCCTAATAATTTCATTATGTCGGCTACTGGTTTCTTATTTGGTTCTACATCACCCGTTCGTCTTGCGGCTGTAACTTCTTTTGCGAACCATTCAAATGGTTTTTCCGCTAATATAATCTATAACACGATGAACTCCAGTTATTTCTAGGCCGTGTTTTTAAATACCATTTCAACAGTGGCGCGTACAGCAATACTTTAGTGGCTGTCATAGATCCCACCAATTTTTTTCCATCTCCTCTTGTTCGGCCAGTATCTTTTAAATATTTTAACATGTGTGTGGGAACTTCATCAACCTCTACTTCTCTGTTTATAAATATTGGGGACATTTCAGAAAATTATCTTTTAAGTTGTGTGGAACTTCTATATCCACCTCCGCAAACCCAAACCAGTCTCCAGATAAAACTCTTTTACAAAACTTTTTAATAAATTTAGGGTTATGTGGGGTATCTATATGGTGTATAGTTTCTCTCCCACACGGCATCTCTTTATTTAACGTAGATAAATATAACGCGTTTGCGTCGTACCCCAAAACAGCCTTGCACGGTTTGGAACCCACTCTAATATTTGAAACACCGGCTTCTGCATATCGTGTAAATACTATTGATGGACCGCCAACTAGAGCGTCCTTCATCATTTCGTATGTTTCTTCTTTTGGTGCATATAGAGCATCCTCCGGTATAATCGTCTTTGAAGATTTTTGTTCTTTAATGGTTCCTCTCAATAAATATTGTATAGCTACTCCAGGTAGTGTTACCGCATCTTTGAAAATATCCACACCTCTGTGTTTATAAATTCACACATTTTTTCCACCGCTTCTAGGAACGGTGCTACATCTAAATCGTTATAATATTTCAACCAATCTCTGAAAGTTTTCATATTATTTTCTTCGAAAATTCTACGACATTTACTTAATTCTGTTTCATCTATTAACATTTTCCCAGATAGTTTGGAATACCAATTCTCTATATCCGGTAGTCCTGGGTAATCCAGTTTGTCTGGAGAATCGAACCACTCATAAGGAAAAAAGATTTCTGTCCTTTGCATTCGTAGGCTTTTATCCAACTATCGTAACTTACACCGGGTCCTAGATAAAGTATTACATCAAGAAATCTAAACTCTGGAGTAAATAGAAATATGTTGCGTTTGCACGTTTTCCGACCATTACTTTCTTTGTTGTTGATGCCAGTTCGCCTACTAGGTATTTCTTTATTAAGTTTTATACGTACTTACTGCTGTTAAAACCTATAACCGGTACTTGCTCTATCCACTGTTCGATCTTGGCGATTTGGTTTTTACGTAAATGTTCTGTATTAAACCCATATCTTGACCACACTTCTTCTCTTATAGCTTTTCCCCTGACTTTCAAATCTTCTACGAATTTTTCTATAAGTTTTGCGGATCTTTATCACAAATATGAGTTACTGTTCCTGAGAAATTATCTCGTATACTAACGCTTACCGGAACGTGCTCGGCTTCGTACTCTAGATTATTACCGAGAGTTTCAAATTCTGGGTTGAGATATGCCTCAAAAATCGTATACTATCTGATATGGATAAAGAGTAGTGTCGCAACCGATCTTTATGTCTTTACCAGTTCTTTGAAATTCGCATTCCCACATAACTACTAGGTTGAATTCTTTGCTTCTTCTAATAAGTGTATCTCTTCTCATAGTGGATGCGCGTTCTTCTTTTCTATGCTTGCATGAATCTCACACCCGTGCCAGTAACAGCCGTGATATTGATATACGGTATTTTGGTTTCTGGACAGTATCCATCTACTGGAGCTCCTAAAATCCATCTTTCACCCCCGTGTCCACACTGTTCGTGGTGAATGTGAATTCCCTCGCGCTTTTCCACAGAGTACATCCAATCGATCGCCCCCATAACTGTTAGAACTTTTTGGGTAGAACGCTTTCTCGAACGACGAACGCGGGCGCTCTAAATAATTACCATCACATACTACTTTTGTCTCACCTTTCATACATTTTGGTCCGTGTCTCTTCATATTACTCGCTTTCGTGAATTTCTGCTTGCAATTATCGCAGGCGTAAATTTTAGACAGGTTTTTAAGGTTTTTTATTAGAAATGCGTGATTATTAAACAGTCCTATTGTCATTGGTTTATTACCTATTGCCTTATAGTGCGCTGGTACCTTTTTCAACCACCATACGTTACATTCGGTGGGTTGATATACTTCTATACCGATTTAAAAAAACTCTTCAACCTTTTTCAGATCTGAAAAAGGAATTGGTGAAACCACATTACTACCAAAATATTGCTTACTAAGTTCTTTCGCCTTTTCTGTACATCTGTCGGGTCTTTTATCTGTCATATGCATAGCTAGACACCTGAACAGACAAAGATCGTCATTATACTTATCTAAAGAATACATACCTTTTTTATTCTTCAGCCATTCTGGAAGTTCTTCCTCCTCCTGCTACTTCTTTGGATTGTAGTCCCAAATCTTTTCCCTACTACCCTGTATTAGCTTTACGAAAACCTCTACCCATCTTACAAACTTCCACTTTGTATTCGGTCTGTCTATTTTATCGGACATTATTCGTGTTTGCTCCTTATCTGACAGCCATTTTTTAACGGTTTTCATTGATGATAGTGGTTCGCTACCACCGAGATTTTTGTGCATTATTATAGTTACAGGTTTTTCCATTTTTAATTTCCTCCATATGTTCTAGCTTGTAAGAATATGAATATCTCAAATAAAATTGGTTGTTAGATACGGAGCGAGTTTCTCGGACATGCGTTCAGACTCGTTAATGTTAATGTTTTTACGAAAGGATAATGTAACTACCCGTCTTCCATTTTCTACCTTTTCCAATGTTTCATCGTGAGCCCCCAATATTTCTTCACCTTTTTCCACTATCGTGCGAACGAGAGATTTGTTCTTATTATTTTGTATTGGGCCACCTGTGTGTCTAATTTGGGACAAATTATTGGTGCTTGAAGGTTTTATTACACTAGCCCTTAACTCCGCAATACTTTCTTTTTGAATTCTGTTACCAACTTCATCCGCTAGTGAGAGGTTTGTAAATGCCCCTATAGGCGCGGGTAAACCGCTTCATAAACGCCTCATTCTTTGTGGCATTTATCACTTTGTCAACCCCTAACTCTCAACCGTGTACTATAAGTAATCCCTAGAGATTCGGCTTCTCTTCTCAAACTTTCTATTTCTGCTCTAGTTTCTGGCGTTATCATATTTTCTGTATTATACTTTTGTATATATACTTTTGTATAACCTATAAAATTTATCTGTTCAATTGGACGTCAAAAATTTACATAATGTTTTTTTCACGTCCAATTGAACAGATAAATTTCATAGGTTATATACATATATAAGGAGTGTGAGACTTGTTGTAAGACGTTTACGTGTAAAGACTATCTACGAAGGCATCTAGCGAGACGTAGAAAGTTTCCTCGTGTCCCCCCACAATTTCAATGCCCTAGATGCCCTTGTAAATTCTTGTTAGTGCCCAAACTCTTTGTAGACATAAGCAACTACGCTGTCAGGTGGCTAAAGGTGAACGTGGTAGACTAGAGCTGGTAGAATTAGTTGCTGATCTTCGAAATAAATTAGCTATATCGGAGAAGAAAAATGAGGAATATAAACTATTGTAATTACATGAATGATTTCGACTTTTTTCAAAAGTCAATTACCAATATAATTGGGACTCCCTCTTTTCAAAATTATTTTCTCCAAAAATTCATAAATTTGCTGTCGGGAGACCCAATTTTCCTCGTTAACCAATTTTTTGATTTTCGGGGGTGGTGGGGGTATTATAGAGGGTTATAAATGATATCACGGTAGGTGGTATCATTTTGACTCCCTTACTACTACTCGTTCATATTTAAATTTTGCAAATCAAGTTCAATTGACAAAGTAACAATAGTGGAAGAACTCGCTGGGTCAGCGATTTTCGTAACAAGGTTAATAACACTACCTTCTGAAAGTCTAATTTGATCGTCACCGGCGAACAAAACCACCGCTGAACTATCTCCAGCGAGTTTAGTGACTCCATCCGCCCGTTCTTCACCATCCAGTACGAGATTCACGGCGACCACGCCCGCAGATTTACCATTAGAATTAACCGAGCAGACCGCCATTCGGAGAAGTGTACCTGGAGCTGTCATGGCGTATCCCCCATATGTATTGCTCGCTTTGGCACCGAAATAATATTCATAGAGCCTCTCATTCAATGGGCCCCGCTTCTCATCCCAAACAGTGATGACACGTTTTTGTGTTTGCAATAACTTAAACTGCTCTACAGATGTGTCCAACAATGTGGCAAGCTGCGCGATAGCGGTATGGGCCTCAACACGAACCTTTTCAGAGGTCTGCTCAAGTGCTTTGTTCACGGCTCTACGAACACGTTTCAGTTTATCGGAAAATTCGGTTATTTTCCCGCCTAGTTCAATAAGTGCTGCATGATCCTCTTCCCCAACTTGGATTATTTTTTCGCCGACATCCTTAAGTCCTGTATATGCCTCTTCGCGAACTTGTGCAGTCACCGTCAGGACGTCTACTCTAAGCTGTGCTATACTCCTGTGAATTGCGTTTGTGGCCTCCGATATAGTCGTATTGATCAAGGCCTCCTGTTTTTCCGGTAGCTAAAAAGTCACTTTCTGTCGGGATGAATCCCCCTTCTGCCGGTTACAAATTCTTTGAATTTATATCTGTCACCCAATCGCGATTGTAATTGGAAGAACTACCTGGTCCGTATATACTCATAATGTTGGTTGTTATAAATTCTATTACGAACATCGCTTAATTCTAATTTTCTTAAAATTAACTAATTTGAAATTTCTAGGACGCCCGAAATCGGGTAATAGTTATTCAACTTTCTCGCTTGATCATCGAGAATAGAGACCGTAAATTCGTGGATATGTCCCTATTCCAAAACTTTCATCTCGGGGTGTGGGAAGTCTAAGGTCACAGTCTCTCCAAACAAACAATCACTGGCTTGCACGGTTTTCAGTAATGTGCTGGTTGATCCGTCTACCATGTTGTACGATGTGTTCACCCGATCCAGGTGCAGCCTGAGAGTTTTCGTGAAGGCGAAGTCCACAGGGTCATCACCGACGTACTCATCCGAGGCAAACAATCCTTTATTCGCGGAGTATGTCTCTCTAAAACTTAAACTGCTCTACAGATGTGTCCAACAATGTGGCAAGCTGCGCGATAGCGGTATGGGCCTCAACACGAACCTTTTCAGAGGTCTGCTCAAGTGCTTTGTTCACGGCTCTACGAACACGTTTCAGTTTATCGGAAAATTCGGTTATTTTCCCGCCTAGTTCAGTAAGTGCTGCATGATCCTCTTCCCCAACTTGGATTATTTTTTCGCCGACATCCTTAAGTCCTGTATATGCCTCTTCGCGAACTTGTGCAGTCACCGTCAGGACGTCTACTCTAAGCTGTGCTATACTCCTGTGAATTGCGTTTGTGGCCTCCGATATAGTCGTATTGATCAAGGCCTTTGTTTTTCCGGTAGCTAAAAAGTCACTTTCTGTCGGGATGAATCCCCCTTCTGCCGGTTACAAATTCTTTGAATTTATATCTGTCACCCAATCGCGATTGTAATTGGAAGAACTACCTGGTCCGTATATACTCATAATGTTGGTTGTTATAAATTCTATTACGAACATGCGCTTAATTCTAATTTTCTTAAAATTAACTAATTTGAAATTTCTAGGACGCCCGAAATCGGGTAATAGTTATTCAACTTTCTCGCTTGATCATCGAGAATAGAGACCGTAAATTCGTGGATATGTCCCTATTCCAAAACTTTCATCTCGGGGTGTGGGAAGTCTAAGGTCACAGTCTCTCCAAACAAACAATCACTGGCTTGCACGGTTTTCAGTAATGTGCTGGTTGATCCGTCTACCATGTTGTACGATGTGTTCACCCGATCCAGGTGCAGCCTGAGAGTTTTCGTGAAGGCGAAGTCCACAGGGTCATCACCGACGTACTCATCCGAGGCAAACAATCCTTTATTCGCGGAGTATGTCTCTCTAAAACTGAGTCGAATACCCAATGTCGGGGAGATCCTTACCCGGCTGTCTGGGCCGATGGTCATTTTTGTGAGCCCGGTAGCCTTCGATAATGTGAGGTTGGCTTTACCGTCAAGCTCTGAAGTAACAAAATCTTTGAGCTGTCTAAAACTCCACAGTCCGGGAGGCAGCCTTACACCTACTGAGCGTCCATCCTTCACATAGCCAAACCCTTCGCTCTTCCACACATTCTCCCATCCGACCGTGAACGTGATTGTTCTGAGGCCTATCCGGCGTTTTCCGCAGCAGTTGTCGATTGACATTTGAAGCTCACAACTCTCTTTTTAAACATTAGTGATAGTAGCAAACATAATAATATATTTCAATGGATACCAAAGCATTTAGCTTTAATTATAATACAAAATACGCGGTCGGAGGTAAATACACGCAAACAGACGTTGTTAACCCCCTTGTACACCCAACTGTAACAGTTAGACCGGACAGTGGCTTTACCACCAATTTCCCTTACATATTTGAGAAATATGTAGTTCCAAAGACTACTAGTCAAGATGTAATGCTAAGATCGGATTTTTCCCATATGAACTTCTGGCAGAACCAGCTAAATTTCGCTGTATGGTGCGCAACAGCCGGATGTGGAGTTTCACATCAAGACCATCTGACATCCAAGAATGTCATGCTCCGAAGTGTCTACAACTTTCATGTGTATTATTAGGAGGATTCTCGAAGAACTAGGTATTCCACTACCTCAAGACGACGGCTGGGATCCCATTTCCAGCACATACAACCGTAAGGCGTTCGAAAGATTGTGTAACGAATTTGGGGTACCAAAAGACGCGGACTGGAGACAGAAAGTATATACCCCAACCAACAGTTTAGGGTTAGTTCACCTTAAAGGGTTAGTGAGTGGTGGGCATCTGGATAAAGTCCCTGTATATTTATCACGGTTGTGGAGTGATCGCGGGACTAAAACACCACCAGTTAGACAAATGGCAACATGGACTAAATATGATTATAAGTTGAATACGATGACGTTCGGTGATGAAGTGCTTGGAGGGCTTGCGTGTAAAGACGGTTATTGTCATTGGCTACCTACTAAAGAAGCCCACGTAGAATGTCTAGGCCAGGGTGATACTCCACAGATGCGAAATGCTTGGACCACATTTATGTTAGATAAAAACACTGGATTTACTCAGGGCGGGGTTATTCGCCTCAACGACTCCATTCGCATATACGTCTGGGCCATCCTCACCTCACAGAAGCAAACGCGC
Source organism: Conchocele bisecta (assembly GCA_029237695.1). Classification (NCBI taxonomy): domain Eukaryota; kingdom Metazoa; phylum Mollusca; class Bivalvia; order Lucinida; family Thyasiridae; genus Conchocele; species Conchocele bisecta. Next base: position 85,847,976 of record CM055273.1, read on the forward strand.
AGTGCAATACTGGGCACGGGGACGGCGTTTGACACGCAAAAACAGTTATTGTCACTTGTCCAAGACGCCATCTCAGCTAAGGTGGACCTCCAGAAGGCGATCCAGAATTATCAAGACGTTGTGTAGACTGCTCGCACCCCAGTAGACTACGCATTTGGAATAGGTATTTACATGGCGCCGAGCAATATGATACTACGAGACGACCCGGTTGACGGTTACAATAATCAGATCGTAGTCGCCACCGCCAATTACAAAAATCGGCCGCAACGGGAAAGTGAACACGGGTATCATCAAACTCCCCCCTCCCCCCCACAAGAGGCCCGGGTTCATCCAATCTCGATTGGGAGTTGAGGTTGGAAATACAAATAAATTTGAAAAAGATTTCATAAAAACCCCCAATTCACGAATTGGAAACACCCACCCCAGTACCCCCAATTCACGAATTGGACGCACCATCAAGTTCCCCCAATCCAGTCATCAACAACAATCGCAGATTGGGTGAAATTGGAAGAATTGGAACCGGAGTGGGAACTAGTGTCACAACTCACGAGTAGGAGAAATCAGGGCTCGTCATCACCCTCATGGCGATCGGACTATTTGCGCTTTGGTTTTAGGAACTCTAAGGCGGAGAACAGAAGGAGACCGGCGATCGCCACGATTAAAGCCCAAGAATTCTCGGCGAGCCATCCGGCCGTTTTTGATATAATAGATAACAAGTAGGAGACGAGACCCCCGATCAGCCCAGGCAGCGAGGTAGCCGCCTTCTCGGCTAAAAACCAGGAGACTGGCGAAGGCTTTTAGATGTTTGTTTACCCACTCCTTGGCTCCACCGGATTGCGCGGGTGCTGGCGCGGGTGCTGGCGCGGGTGCTGGCGCGGGTGCTGGCGCGGGTGCAGCCGCCGCACCGCCATTGAAAGCTAGAACTATGGTTGATATAGTCATGCCGACAGCTGTGAGGATGCTTACTATTGTGACGCAGAATTCGCTCACCGAGTGTCGTCTCCTCGTGCAGGACCCTCGAGATTGTTTCGCAGATCCGACTTATTTGGGTGCGGAGCGTCTCACGGTTAGTCGAGGCAGCCTCCAATCGAGCTTCTCTTTCATCCCGCAAAGACCGCAGTCGTTCGGTGATCTGCTCGGTAGATTCGCTATCGCCACGGGCTTCCTCCAGTTTTCTTTCTTCTAGCGCGATATGTTCATCCAGCGCCGTGGGTTTGGAGAGGTTATGAACCAATTCACCCCGGACCGTTTTCATAGCCTTATCGAGTCCACGGAGTTCGCGAAGAGGTAACGGTGGGTCATCGTTAGACCCTTGGTCGAGGTTGAGTATTTCGTCTAGATCGCTTTCGCTGATCTCCATTGTACGAATAGCGTCGGTGGCTACACGAGGGACCTCGCTGAGCTCGACAGTTTCTATTGTGCGGCCGTCTTCGCCATCGTTTCGTCGGTAGACTGTAGCGCCTCTACTGCGCGGGCCAGCATAATTGTTTTACCAGGCCTCCAATCTGAGAATCCTCATTCGTTCCTTACGATTTGGCCACCGCCCCGACTTCCGGCAATGGTGCTCAGCGCTAGGGGTTTTCCGGTCCTCATGTTGACGATCTCGACATTTGATGCTTTTAGTCGCAACCTACCACTCAGATCCAATTCGAACTTGGAGTAGTCGCGGCCGACAGATGGGACGATACCTTTTTCTGCAAAACTGTTGTAGTAGTCGTCTACAGCTCCCTCGAGTAACTCCCGACTTTGACCAACGGTTTTGGTAGCGCCACCTATTTCCCCCAATTCATCCCTCAACACTTTGAACGCGATTGGATTGGAACTGGAGTCTCTATGACGGGTGTTTCGTCGAAGGTCGTGAGGGAATCCTTGAAGTCATCATCCTCATAGATGTCATCATTTTGGACATCGTCTCTGCCGAATTCGTCCATACCAAGGTCGTAACCAGCCATCGTTAACGATGTATTAAAGACAAAACCATACGGGTTTAATAGAGTATTTAGTTTCACTGAAAATATGTCTTTGAGTCAATACGGTCGCAAACTCAATCCATACCGCATACTGTGTGAGCCCCTCGGAGAGCAAAAGGCGTGTGACAGAGTGTCGTTATTACGAACAACCCATCGACGATCAACCCGAACCAGCAGCTCTTAGTCCGCTTCCACAACATTGGAGCTAGCGACGTCATTGTGCCGGGGACTATTCGCCTCGCTTTCACTATTTCGCTGACGTCGACGGACGCGGACCGAACCATCGTTCAGAACCTGGGTCGCGTCATCGTCAGGAAGACCATGATAAAGATTTCTGGTAACGAGGTGATGTCGATCGACAACAGCGACGTCTACCATTGTTATCAGGACCTGTGGAAGACGGCGCAAGAGTGCGAAAACGCGGACATTGTTATCAGGACCTGTGGAAGACGCCACAAGAGTGCGAAAACGCGGACTATCAGGGTATTGACACCAGCCGAAATAGGAATGTAACCAGACTTAGAATCGGGGCTGGTAACAAGGCAGATAACAACGCGAGTGACAACGCGATCGTGGCAGCTTACGGCAACCGCTTCTACATCCCGCTCGACTTTGAGTTGCTGGAGACGTACCCGCCCGTTCGATGAAAGGTCTACTGATGCTGTTCGAGGAGGCTCGGTTAGCGCTCGGGGTTAGAAAAACGGACAAATTCTATAACCCCAAAATCACAAAGGTCGAGGTGACGATCGATGGAGTCCCCAATCAACTCTACAGCCTGGGCATTCGCTCTCACCAGCAGTGGGACGAAGTCAGAAATCAGTTTGCTTCCGGCTCTCAGCGCTCCCCCGGAGGTTGCCGCGGTTGCCAAAGACCTGCAGCTCTCGGATGTCTCCCTCGCGGAGTTCCTGACCACCAAATATGCGTTATGGCTAGACATGCGAGTCAGCGACGACGACCAAATGCACGGTAGTGGGCGCCAAGTTGAGAACACTAGTGAGGGTGTGACGATCCTGATAACCAAAAAAGGCGGATGGAGATGGGCCATTGAAAGTGTATCTATATATAATTACAGACGCACAACTCAACATCGAAGATGGACGATACGTCTCAGCACTCTACTGATTTATTAATAAATCAATCTAAAGATTTAACTCTACCGAAAGATGCCCACTCTGCCAAAATATGTGGGCAGAAAGCATGTGGAAAAACGGTTTTCATCATGGCCCGTGGATATGTGCCGACCCTGAGATATACGTCTTTGACCCCGGCGACAGGCTTCACGATTGGTTCCGTGTCTTCTACCAAATATTCCAGGGCGAGCCCACCCTATATTTGATTGACGACTGCTCGGCCAAGGCGGCGATGACCAAAAAGAAGGACATGCTCTCTGAGCTCGCATATTCTGGCCGCCATGCGGGGCAAAGTGTATGGATCTCCACTCAGAAGTACAACGCCGTCCTCAAGGATCTGCGCAAGCAAACTAAATGGGTCGCCATGCAAGGACCGAGACTCATTCGATAGCTGTCTTCGAGAGAACGACGTTATCCCAACGCGCGAGGAACGCCTGGAGGTTCGACAGATGCTTTCGGAAACTAAGCACGCCGCCAAACTTCTGCTAAAGACTGATCAACCAACTGCTTACAAAGTCATCAATTAATTATTGAGCAATTATTAAGTGGAGCAATGCTTACCAATGCTGAGCAATGCTGAATAATGCTGAACAATGCTTAACAAATGCTTAGCAATTGCATACAATGCTGAACAAATGCTGAACAATGTGGGATCGCTCCGCTTAATAATTGTTCAGCAAGTATTGCTTTGTTGCGAGCATAACGGTGATCATAAGTATCGGATGGTGCACTTGGCAATATGTTAGACTTATGAGACTTGTCAGAATAGTACACCCAACACTGTTGAAATAAATAAAATATTGAACTGCGACGAACTTCTCGATCAGCTAATGGAAGAAACACTCGTGCCGATATCTTTCCTGAAAGATGGTACGACAGCCGACACGACTGAAACTTCTTTCTTGAAAGATGGAACACCTGTTGGCACGACTGCCGATACGGTATCTGCCCAACAGCTCCCCCAATCCAATCGCGATTGGAAGAATTGTAACAGTGGGATGAAAGAAAATGAAAACGCGGCGCGACGCGAGCGGCTAGCTACGCTGGTTGCTGGGGGCCAATCTGAGCATTATCTCGGTAGGCGTCTCTCAGTTTGTCAGGTGGATAAGATATCAGATGCGGAGATTGATAAAATGTATGAGCGATACGAATCTAGGTTAGGTGCAGAGATGACAAAACCGCTTGGATCGGCGGCTATTCATTTGTACGCTACCGCTGTTAGTATACTTCTCCTTATACCAAACACTGCGGGGTTGATTCGCGATCTAGAGACTGACCCTTTTATAGGACACACTCTTAAAACAGCCTGCTGCTCAATTTATCACGAGTTTGGAATGTACTTAGCTTCGCTGACAACCGTGTTGACCACGGGTAAACACTGTCAAATTGGACATATATGCCCACGAACTATAAGCTCAGAAAATGATGACACAAGACGCATCGGCGAGAGTGACGGAACCACAATCCCTGATTGCTTCAACACTGTTGAACCCGATTGCAGCGCTTCCAACTCCGATTGATCTTCCAACGGCGTTGGGGAGCAAGCTCCACAGGAACAAACTCCACAGGAGCAAGCTTCGGTTGCACGACATACACATCCAAAATGACAGACAGCTGGGCGGGCAGCGGCTGCCACCCGAAAAGTTAAACAAGATAAAATACTCGCCCAGCTTCGAGAGGCCAAACGGTCGTTATTTGTTCCTGCTGTTGAAACAGCAAAACGCCCGGTGGTTCCACATCAGAAGGCAGCTGTTTCTCCCCCAACACTGTTGGAAGATCAATCCCCGATTGCTGTAGCTCCTACCTGGATCATCCCGTGGGTTGTTGGTGGTGGTGTAGCAGTTGTGGGCACCCTGTGTGTGCTGAACTACCTTTCGAAACAACCCCCATCAATTCACGAATTGAAGTTGGAGGCGGTTCCGAAGAAAGTTACGAAACCGATTGCGCCCCATTTAAACATTGATCGCGATCCCTTTTATATGCAATAATTATAGTCATTAACAATGGCTGAAAACCATGGTAAAATGATAGTGAATGTGCTTTATAACGCCGTGGTGATATCGGGTCTCAGTATCGGGTTTGCTCGACTATCAAAGATGGTCTTCGGAGGGCCCGCTCCCAAATTGGACATGACTGTGAGAGACGTAGGGCTCGTGACCTTGAATGTAGCGGCCGCTGTTGGGATTCGAGATTATCTAGTTAAAGCTGGAATTCTACCCTCTAATATATGGAAATAATGGCTTCGATCGCAATAATGATAGGTGGGCGCTTGTGAACGCATTGGCGTTCAGCGGTAGCAACTTTCTATTCTCGAAAATGAGAAGATCGGACGCGGACGAGGAGCGCAAGCGTCACGATTTAGCTGCAGAACAACTCAAGAGCGCAGACGCAGCATGGTCGAAAAAACGAACCGCCCATCTGGACTGGGTCAATGAAGAGCTTCGCCGCGAGAATCACGCCGCGCAAACTTTCCAGAACGTTGAAGAAGCCAACCGCGAGCACGCACTGGCATATCCGCAGAGAAATCTCGCGCCGCTGGATCCCGAGCCCCAACTTTCAGATTTCTATGTACCGTCAGAGGCCCAAAAAGACCGCGAGATCGTGTTCATCGTCGTGGGAATGGCTGCGACGGGTCTCGTCAGCTATTATATTGGAAAAGCAATAAGCAAAAGCAATAAGCAAAAGCAATAATTATTTTTAAAAAAATTTAAATTATATATATATATATATATAGAACGATGTTAGTTGACGAGCTTTATTTTGCTCTGATCGATGTTGGCTACACGGCCCTTAAACACCGTTTAGCTGGCGCAAAGGGTCCGATTCGTCTGGCCGAAGATTCTCTCGAGACGTCGCCCCAGGACGAAAAAGCGGCCACCCTGTTCGCAAAGCGTATGTTAGATTCCTCCGAGTTAGATTCCTCCGAGTTAGATTCCTCCGAGTTTCCGCTCCTGTTCCCATCCATGAATTATGGAAACTTAACCGGCAGCTGCAGCGAAACTTCCAACAAAGGTGTATTATTAGCGACGCAGTTACCGGACGATCTGGCGAGGGCATGTTGGAGATTGTCCGATCTATTAGAATACCTCGCATACGATGGACACGCGCAAGCTTGATATCAAACTATCGGTTCGCCTAGCGCGCAAGCTATCAAACACATACTACAGCCCCCGCGGCTACTGGAAGGGACTCGCGGCCATCAAGAACCTCGCCGCGGCAACCAAGGTTTCCGAAAACGCTGCCAAGGAATGGCTCAAGAAGCAGGCCATCTGGCAGATCTATTTACCCGCACCTCACAATATTCCGCGGCCGAAATTCGACGTGCCGGTGCCTAACGAAGTCCACCAAGCAGATCTCCTGTTTCTCCCTCACGATCGCGTCGGTCGCAAAACGTACAAGTACGCACTGACAGTCGTTGACATAGCGAGTCGCTATAAGGGGGCTGAGCCGCTGGCCACGAAAGATTCTAAGGAGGTTGCCGAAGAGGTTTACCTATGTTTGAGGCTCGGTGTGTACCCGTCTTCAATCACTCTGGTCATAGTACGCCGACAACCCCAGTTTACTCTGGGTGTACGTTTTCATTACTTCACCGTTCATACGGAACCCTATATTTTTATCCACGTCTCTATGGCCTTCCAATGCGTTGTTATATATATCCCAACTCACGCTGTTGGTTCTCTTACTCATTCCCTTAGAGTAATGCTTCACTACGCCCGGGGTTTCAATTCCAATCTCGATTGGAGTTGGTTGTGTGGCCAGCGCGCGTCGTTGATGCCTGGCCGGATGCAACTTGGAGTCTTTGCTCCCATCCAGCTTTTCTACGAAGTAACACTTACTGGATAGCGCTATAGCTCTATCTCCTTGGAACTCCATCTTGAACAGTCCAGGTTCTCTGTTACTCCATTGGTCCCATGCGAGCCAGTTGCGCTTATCTTTCTCGTATGTCACACGTTGTCGAGGCTTCACCAGCGCGTCTAGGCTTTCATCGTTAGCTGTACTCTTCGGTTTAGCACTCACACCTATGTACATGCTGTCCGTATCCATCTGAATTAGTTCAAAGTCCTTTCTCGATACGTACTTGTCTAGGAAGTCGTAATAGAACTCTAACATTCTCAGCTTGGCTAGTTGGTACACGGCTATCCCATCGTAGTCTAGGATCCTGTGGAGGCCTGTTATCACTAGCCCGTGCTTTAGATACCACTTCAACAGCGGGGCGTATAGCAGCATCTTTTTTGCCGACAGTGTGGCCACTAATTTTGTTCCGTCTCCTCGATTCCTGTCTGTGTTTTTAAGATACTGGAGCATGTGCCCTGGAACCTCCTCCTCTTCAACTACCCTGTTTATGAACAGCGGAGACATCTCTTCAAACTTTTCTCTCAGGCTCTCGGGGACTTCTATATCCACTCGGCGAACCCGAACCAGTAATCGCTTTCCCTGTGTACCCGTTGGCAGAACTTGTCTATGATCTTTTGGTTGTGGGGTGTCTTATTGTGGTGTATATTTTCCTTACCGCACTGCATCTCTTTTTTGAGTGTCGACATGTACAGGGCGTTAGCGTCGTACCCCCGAGGACTGCCTGACACGGTTTCTCTTCACCGTTACTGTTTGGGCGTATCTTAGAAACACCTGCCTCGGCGTATCTTGTGAACACGATAAACGGTCCTCCGACTAGAGCTCCCTGCAACATCTCGTACGTCTCTTTCTCTGGGGCGTACAGGTGGCCAGTCTTCGGTCCGGATCCAGCTTTTCGCGGGATACCAGCACTTGCCGACGCCGTTTCTCGCATGAGATATTGGATGGCTACTCCTGGCAGGGTAACGGCGTCTTTGAATATATCTACTCCTCTATGTTTGTAAAAGTCACACATCTTACCTAAGGCCTCTAGAAAAGGTGATACGTCGAGATCGTTGTAGTATCTCACCCAGTCCTTAAATGTTCTCATTCCTTTCTCCTCGAAAAGTCTCCTGCACTCCTCCAGCTGCTCTTCGGTTACCAGCATCTCACATTTGAGATTGGAATACAGTGCTCTATGTCAGGGAGCCCTTGATATTCTAGCTTGTCTACAGAATCAAACCACTCATACGGGAAGAAGGACTATTGAGATGAGCAGTCGTATGCCTTAATCCACGTATCCTAACTGACTCCCGGGCCAAGATACAGGAGAACGTCCATGAATCTGAATTCCGGAGTGAATAGGAATATGGTGTTGTTAGTACGCTTGCCTACCATAACTTTCGTGGTCGTGTCTGCCAGCTTGCCCACCAGATGTTTCTTGATGAGGTTGATGTCACACCTACTGCAGTTGAAACCCAACACTGGGACCTGATATATCCACCTGTTTATCTCATCTACTTGGCGAGGCCTGATGTGTTCCGTGTCCTCGAACCTGTACCGGCGACCCACTTCTTCGTGAATGTCCCTACCCCTATCCTGCAGATCTTCTGTGAACTTACTTACCAGTTTGGCAGGATCCGTGTCACAGATGTGAGATACGGTTCCAGACAGGCTGTCCCCTATGCTAACGCTTAAGGGCACATGCTCTGTATCGTACGATAGGTCTGACGTTTGGTCGGTCCTCCCTTCCTTACTCAGATACGCTTCAAAATCAATAACTATCTGGTACGGGTAAAGTGTGGTGGGACATCCTGTCTTAATCTTAGCGCCGGTTCTGTTATACTTACACTCCCAAATTATCACTAGGTTAAATCCTGCGTTACGGATCTCTTTATCCCGCTTGTTGCTGGTGCGAAACTCGTGGGACCACACCGGGTGATGTTTCGGACAGCCGTGCCATGAACACCCGTGATACTGGTACACCGTGTTGTTTGTCTTGCAGTATCCATCTACTGGAGATCCACAGATCCACCTCTCCCCGCCGTGCCCACACAGCTCGTGGTGGATGTGCACGTTCTCCTCACTTTCAACATACGCCATCCAATCAAGTGCCCCTAGGCTTCCAACACTCTTTGGGTAGAAGGCCTTCTCGAACGCGAGGGCGCTCGAGAACTTTCCCTTCGCATACGGCTTGTGTCTCACCCTTCATGCACTTAGGTCCGTGCCGAGTAACGTTACTAGCCTTCGTGAACCTCTGTTTGCAAGTGTTACAAGCGTACGTTTTCGACAGACCTTTTAGGTATTTTATCAGGAACGCGTGGCATTTGTAGATGCCTATCGTCATATGCTTCGTACCTACCTCCTCATAATGTGCTGGTGCCTTCCTCAACCAACATATTCCACTCTCGGTTGGCTGATATACTTCTATACCCACCTTAAACTTCTCCTTAACCTTTTTCAAGTTATCAAATGAAATAGGCCCAGGCTCTCTCTTACCGAAATACTTTGCACTCATCTCTCTGGCTTGAGCGGTACACTTGTCTGGTCGCGCCCCGCCGTGAATGGCCAGGCACCAGCCGCGTGTTTGGAAGTCAGCCCGAGATCTACTCCTCGTGTTCCCTGCACTAGTTTTATATAAACCTGCTCCCACCTCACGAACGTCCATTTCGTGTTGGGCCTCTCGACTTTATCTATATCCATCCTCTTTTTCTCGTTATCTTTCGCCCATCCATCGAGTCCATCCACCTACTCCCCCCAAGATTCTTATTAAATATTATCGTCTTTGCGCGACCTCGGTGATCTTTTTCCTCAATGTGTTGTAGTTTGTAGGAGTGGAAGTTTGTTGTCAGATGAGAAGTTAATTTCTCTACTATCCTATCAGGTATTTCCTTTTCTGCATGTTTCCTAAATGAGAACGTGAACGTGCGTCTACCCTGCTCGACTTTCTCCATCTCTTCGTCCCTAACCCCTAGAATAGCCGCACCCTCATCAGCTATCGCGTGTAGTAGGGCTTTTTTAAGATAAGCTTTGGTTTACTTACGGTGGGAGAATCCTGCATGGCGGCCGTTCTCAGTCCAACTATACTCTCTACTTGTAGTCTTTTTCCTATTTGATCGGTTAACTCCTGAAACCACAAGACGGGTTTTGTGAAGACACCTCTGGAGTATGCCCTACCTACTCGACGTGTAAAAGCCTCATTCTTTGTGACGTTCATCAGCTTGTTTAACGCAGACGGTTACCATAGACAATACCGAGATATTTAGCCTCTGCTCTCAACGTTTCAATATTACCCCCCTCCCCCCCCTTCTTTGTTGCGTTTATCAGCTTATTTAACCATGGAACGCGCAGACGATTTTTATAGACAATGCCAACAGATTTAGCCTCGGCTCTCAACGTTTCAATTTTAACCTTATTAATTGTGGTAATCATTTGTTATATCAGTATATTTTTGGTATGATATAACCTATGAGATTGTTATGTTCAATTGGGTGTCACAATTACATACGACAATTGTTGACACCCAATTGAACATATATATATATATACGTATACATATATACATAATGGAGTGTGTTACATGTTATAAAACTTTTGCGCGACCAGACTACCTGCGAAGGCATCTAGCAAGGCAGCGGAAAGCTCCTTGTGTTGCTCCACAATTCCAATGCCCCAGATGCCCTTGTAAATTTGTTAGTGCCCAAACTCTTTGTAGACACAATCAACTACGCCGCCAGGTGGCTAAAGGTGAACGTGGTAACTAGAGCTGGTAGAATTAGTTGCTAATCTACGAAATAAATTAATAATATTGTAGAAGGAAAATGCGGTGTTGAAATGTAAACTATCACGCGCGGACGCGCCGTCTCTTACTTGAAATAAGTATGTTAGCAAATGTACTTTTTTTTTTTAAATTAATTGGCTCTGACCAAATGGTATAAGAGATACAACTCTGACAAAGAAGACCCGCTTTAGAAGTACACAGTTGTCTAACTTTGCTCTGACGATATGGGCTGGACTCGTATTCTACAGGTGGTCCGCACTTAAACTATCACGCGCGGACGCGCCGTCTCTTACTTGAAATATATTTTTTTGGAGGAGTTTTCCTCTTTTATTGTCAGAGTTTTACTATATATTATAGAGCGGGTATCATTTTGACCCCCTTTATACTTTTTTCAAAACATCCCAATCTCCAATATAATTGGGACTACAAGACCACTTTCTTGGTCAAAACAATAGGCTAATTTAATTGGGACTACAATACCGCTCAATAAAGGCACAATGGTTGGGGGTATCATGTTGACTCCCTCTATACTACTTATGACCATCAGCCAATCAGATTGCGTGATATTTATAGAGTTCATTAGAAAACAAAATCACCTAATGCCCCATTGTTTGTATTTGATGAAATGCCATCAAATATTGATTTTATTGCGAAAAAAAACAATGTTTGTACAGGAATTTCACATAGGGAAAGAACTGCTTGGATAGTTAGGTGAAGGTCGAAAAATGGAAAAAAAATCAATGACTCCGCAACTTGGCTAGATAGCTTGGAATTGATGTACAAATGTAACTGAGAAAATAAAGTTAGATTTTGAAATTCGGTCGCCAAATTCCAAAATTATTTCAAAATATATATGTTATCCCCCATGTTAAATTGCCATAGAAGACTTATTTTTAGCAATAAACTATAATCAATATTTGATTTCATTTCATCAAATAAATACAATTGAGGATGAAATCATTTATGTTACTGATGAACCCGTACTTACATGTATATATATGTTTTAGATTTACTGCGCTTACATGTAATAGCCAAACGTACGTCGGCAACAACATCTGGAACAAACAGTAGGGTCTCAGGCTGACATGACCCTTACAAACCTTAAAACAACGCAATGGTCGTACGTGTCAGCAGGATACCATTACGCAAGCACGTCTTATTTGGAATTATTAAATCACTGAACTACTTTCGGCAAGGGAGATAATCAATATCATGCGAACTATTTTCATACGAGCCAAGCGGATTGTTCTGTTTATGATTAGTATATATAGTTTTAAGCTATCTCCTGTGATATATAATGTTACATTTTGTTATGTTATGGGTACTAATACATGTTGTTTCAATAGCGTATCTTTGTAACGGTATTGTTGTAGATGGAGTTGCAAATAATTTAATAATTATTACGTTCAAATTGTGACGTAATACTGATAGCATTTCTGTATAACTGTGATATCGTAAATGGCGCAACAGTCGTGAGGTTAAGGTCGCCGACTTCAATGATTTAATTACCGATTCCCGGAAGGGTCGGTGGTTCAAACCTCGACGTGGTATATATTCAATCCATATATATTATTTTTGTGATTTTAATATTTTTTAATATTTTCACAATTTTATGATTTTAATAAAAATACCTATAAATTGATAGAAACTTACCAACAATTAAAGTGTCTGTCTTTAAGTAATATATACACAGACAGTTATTGTCCTCCATCTGCTCACAACACTGTTCGAACTGCGCCTGTGGTTACCACGACCAGAATTCACTGGCCGCAAACACAGTAGCCATCGGCGTCTATTTATTAAATTATTATTTTGTATTTTATTTGAATTCCGCGTGAACGCTGCATTTTGTGTCAACACCATTTACAGAAAATATTGGTGATTTTCTAAACGAATATCGAGAAATGCGGCTATATATTTTGTCAATTTTCAACACCATTTACGGAAAAAAAAATACTGATTTTTTAAAACAATATCGGCACAACTAAATACGGTGATAGAATTTTTGTCAACTTTTCAACACCATTTCCGGAAAATATTACTGATTTTCTAAAAACAATATCGGCGAAGGTATGCTGAACTACTCTTTATTTTAAATAACCAGCCGTCTAATAGATCTGTGTATAATCGAGAGTATATCGTTAATTGTCATGTTGTCTCCGACAGTGAGGTGTTGCGGCACACATCAAAACGACACGTCAATTTCAAAACATTGCCTAAGGGTCACAGCTGTGTGGTGTCATCAGATCAACACCTCGTCACACACAACTACGCATTATCGATTTTTTTCCCCACACAAAGCGATGTGTATTTACAACTAGATCTGTGTAATGTGTCGGGTGTAGCCAAAGACCATACATAAATTCGTAATTAGTCACAGATGTAGCCTTAAAATATAATCGATTTCCTTAAATTACGTCCACATGTTGACAGTTATTTCAGAGCAGACGTCATCGTAATTTGCAGTTATTTATACCGTTTAAGCGTATCCAATGTTAAATATACATCGTTATTTTTTATGACTTTCGTAGTTTTTACCGAGAAATTCAAACCGTTTCCAATTATTGGGGAACATAATATCATGATTAGCACATCGTTTCACTAAGCGGGGGCTACTCAGGAAATGGGATCACACGGTCTATTGTTTACACTGGATTAATGGCGGCCTCCATGAGGTCTCAGGTAAATCTTAATTTTCAATAATACGACTGTGGTTTCTTCCTTTTAGTGATAACCATGTTCCAGCCGTTAACACTTATTTAGCAACATTACTTAATATGTAGTTAGTCTGAACATTCTGCAGAGAAATCTGAATTGGACGGAATCGAGCGTTGTTTAAACTTAGTCCGGTTCATATGCACAGGTCAAAATATGAACTGAAAATGGCGCTTTGTGTGACAGAAATCCGTACGCGGACGAATAAAAAAAATGTTTTGTTATAAATTTCACATACAGCGAAACAGCGGTAGCAACTACTGTTTTAATAATATGCATACATATTGTAATTAATGTTTAATAGTGATATACTTATGAATAATATACGATACTATGGTTTATACTCCAGCACTATGTTTTTAGGCTGTGTGATTTGCCTCAATATAAACTGGATTAATTAATACATATATTCATGCGCTCATGACAAACATCATTACATTTAAAATATATAAATATTACTTAAAGGGGTACCGATATGATACATTTTAATAATATATATTGAAAATACACATTACAATCGCTTACAACATAAGTTATTGATTGAAAATAGTCACTGCATCGTGACCTATTTGACCGCATTACCTATTGCGCGGCAACCTCATCAAACCCGCTGTTTACATAGGTAACCGGGGTTTGGTGAGGTTGGCTCGCTAATACAATGTTTGCGTAATGCGTTGCCGATATATACACCGATGTTGGAGGGATATAAGTAATCATGTTTGATCTTTATGTCCATAAGCCAGTTGGTTTGATAAATGAGCAAATGCGACTGATGCACGCGATATGTTTTGATCTATGTTGATAGCAATATGCCCCACTGTCCGAGTGGTGAGCATAGTGGACCTTGATCTAGCAGCACATATGTGTTGTGAAACATTATGGAAGGGGATATCCGCCACTACATTGCATGCTGCTTCATGACAATGCAGTCGACCATTGTTACATGTCATCCTGCATTGCGACTACTCGTTACTGCTTAATGACAACTCCATCGTGCATTATTACATTTCACATTGCATACCTCGATTGGCTATTTGACATTGTTACATGTCATCCTGCATCTTGGCTATACAATACTGCTTAATGACAACTCCATCTTGCATTACTACATTGCATATTGCATACCTCGATTGGCTATTCCACATTGTTACATGCCATATTCTGCCATGTGTCATTCTGCTTACTGCTTGCTGGGATGCGTATATGACTATATGGATTCCGCCGAATGACGCATACAAGCACGCAGAATGGCCCATGTCAGAATATGAAATTGCCGAATGAAGGATACCAGCATCGCAGTAAGCAGTAGGCCGAATGAAACTTGGTAAAATGTGCAACGCCCTCTGTTGTCATAATGGGAACGCTTCCATTATGACGACAGGTGGCGCTCCAAAATAAGTACAGTAGACGTTTTTTCTTGTGGTATTTTGTCACTGTGCCACCGCGGGCATAATGTATTTAAAATGGTAGATCACCGCGGGCATAGCCTACCTGTCCACCGCGATCACTGTTTCATGCAGTGGGATCGCGGTGACAGCATCCTCGGTCACTGTGATCAATGTGCGGTCACTGTCGCACACCCTCCCCCACCCCCCTGCGTACGGGCCTGTCGTAACCTGTGTCGGCTATCGTATTATTTTTTAGCAACTGACGGGGACGAGTAGGTCGAAGGGCGAAACGGAAGCCGGTCATTAAATTAACGAATAACGGGGACAGATACGATTTCTAATTACTTCCATTAAGGTAATAATCACACTTTCCATTTACTCATCTGTTGACAATGGATACTTATGTCCGTATTTACATGTACAGTTACTAATGAAGAGTACCTGCTAATTATAGTTCGTGCTAAAAAAAATATAATTAGACCGATGGTGTTCAATCTCCCGAAATAGTCACAGGTAAGCCGCTAAATGATAATGACGGGATTATTTCCTTTGCTGCCAGAATGGATTAAATCACCTTTATTCGCAATTCAATCAATCAACCAAGTTAAGAAAATATATATACTATTCAGGCCCGTAGCGAGACCTGTTTGAAGGGGGTGGGGTCGTTTCGAAGGTGCAATGGGCCTGATGTATCTAGGGGGGCCTCGAGGCTAAAGAATTAGACCTCGAGGCTGGTCGGGGGGGGGGGTCGTCAATTTGACAAACATTGATGGCATTGTGTCTAAGCAGCTAACACCATAACTCGTGTACATATAGAATAGTGATATAGAATTATGTTCGACTTTAGCTACATCAAAGCGCGAATGCACACGTACACATACACACGCACGTGCTCACTTAATTCATCGTTTCTCATGCAAACAAAAATGTTTATTTTGCTAAAGTACTGTACCTTCGCGGGGGACAGGTAGGCTATGCCCGCGGTGATCGACCACTTTAAATACATTACGTCCGCGGTGGAACAGTGACAAAAGACCACAAGAAAAAACATCACCTGTCGTCATAATGGAAGCGTTCCCATTATGACAACAGAGGGCGTTGCACAGTTGCGTTGCACAGTTTGCCAAGTTTCATTCGGCATACTGCTTTCTGCGATGCTGGCAACCCTCATTCGGCCATTTCATATTCTGACATGGGCCATTCTGCGTGCTTGCATGCGTAATTCGGCGGAATTCATAGTCATATACGCATCCCAGCGCAAGCAGTAAGCACTAAGCAGAATGACACATGGCAGTATATGGCATGTAACAATGTGAAATAGCCAATCGAGGTATGCAATATGCAATGTAATAATGCAAGATGGAGTTGTCATAAAGCAGTAACGAATAGCCGCAGTGCAGGATGACATGTAACAATGGTCGACTGCATTGTCAGGAAGCAGCATGTAATGTAGTGGCGGATATCCCCTTCCATAAAACATTGGTATACTGTATTGGTATTAGTGCCGTGTTGACTAGTTTCCACATGACTCGTCGTATACAATGATGTATGCCCTTGCGGTTGCGGCTTACTTGACAGTCTCAGATAATGAGGGACGTTCTGTGCACCTGCTCGGCCGTCGTTGGTTCGACTAACTAGCTTGGTTTACCCTGATTGTTACTCGAATTCAACCGACCTGGCTGCTTGGCCTCCGGGTGACGGTACGAGTTGGTGCTCCTGATGTTGTGTAGTCGCGGGCTCAGGGCATGATTCACGCTGTGGCGAATGTAATACTATACTGAGCAAAACTAGAAACGTCCCTCCATGTTTAAGGAAAGATTCATCAAAAACCAAAAGGGTTACTTTTAAAAATCAAAATGGAAAAACAAGTTCATTCATTTCTGTATCAAAGCCAATAAATTGCATTTGGATATCTTGTTAAATATTCGAGAGATAACCGGCCAAGGGCGGTAGGGGTCAAAATCAAAAATCCCAAAAACTCAGAAATGTGTTACTTAATGTTTAGAGATGGAATTTCAATAAGTAATGTGGCAAATTCAGTAAATCTCGTTAGTACCGAGTGTGGCCACCATTTACATGAATGCATGCAATGATCCTACGCCACATCGACGTGACGTAACGCAATACTAGTGCGTTGGGAAAATTCCTCCATTCCCGTTGTAACGCCCGTGTAAGATCGCGAACATTGTCAATCTGATGGTTAGCTCGTGCTTTGCGGCCCAGCTCATCCCATATGTGCTCAATGGGATTGAGATCCGGGGAGACCGCATGACATGGCATGACGTCGACGTTGTTTTGCTGTAAGTATTGAGTGGTGACCCTGGCTACGTGAGGGCGGGCATTGTCGTGCATCAATGTCACACCAGGACCATGCTGACGGATAAATGGTAAGGCATGTGCATTTAGCACATCTGCAACATAACGTTGTGCATTGATGTTGCCCTGTACAACAACCAAATCTGTCTTCCGGTTTCCCATGATCCACCCCAGACCATACGCTCCCTCCCCCAAACCTGTTCTTCTCAACAATGCAACAATCGGTGAATCTTTCATTTTTACGCCTGTATACCCGTAATCTTCCGTCAGCATGACTAACTGTGAACCGAGATTCATCGGTGAACAAAACTCGGTTCCAGTCAGCCCTTCTCCAGTTCAGATGACGTCGCGCCCATAACAGTCTGGCAGCACGGTGACGTTGGGTCATTATCTGACCAGTGTACGGGCGGCGTGCCCGGATTGGTTGGGCGTTACGACGTAACCGGTTGCGAATGGTCTGCCCTGAGACACCGTATCGCCTAGCAGTGACTGTGGCTGCCAATCGACGTTGACGTAAGTGCGTCAACGTAATGTAACGATCGGCTCTAGCCGTCGTTACACGAGGCCTACCAGGTCGCTGCCGGTCGTGAACAGCCCCAGTCTGCTGGTACCGGGCTGCAAGACGATCAATCGTCTTCCGACAGCAAGCAAACGAGGCGCGACCGCCCTGGCGGCCATCCCACCCGCAAGCATCCCAATTGCCTGATTTCGCTCGTTTTCGGAAAGCCGTGGCATATCGAAAACAGTGAAAAATTAAAAAAGTTTTTTAATTTTCCGAATAGCCCCTATCGCATGAATGGTACGACATGAACTGAATCACCTTATCGATGACAAGTATAGCGTGCACGTGCAAAAAGTGGAAATCAACGTTCCGGTCACTGGCCGCTATGTAAACCGTGTGTATCGGCTAAACTCTACACGATCGTATTCTGAACATCGCCACGGTTTAAAATACATGTACTTTGAACATGTGGTACATACATAGACAGAGCTACACCGGCTATAAAACAGGGACGTTTCTAGTTTTGTTGAGTATATATAATGATGCGTTCGTCTACTATGGTCGTGAAGTTGCATAATGTTTGTACATACTGCTTTCAAATTGTCTTGACTGTCCTGCTCTCTGTGACGAGCTACATTCACTTTTCGAGTGCAGGCATTATGAGGAAGCAATAAAACAATACGTCAAACCATATTATTATCCTAGACCAAACACACTCAAAATCGAACGTCTGTTTCACAATCTGGACAGCAGTTAAGAAAGCTAGCAAGTTTCATATAACAACATTTTTTTACACCCTCTCTGTAACAGCCGCTATTTTGTTGGAAGAATAAAGACGTCATGATTAGGGACATCGTTATTGACAGTGTGTCGTACATTTCAGTATGCAAGTATTGTTCTATCAGCCAACCTGCAACACCTATATTCTTTGTTAGACATGCATATTGTTTCCTTTATAATAATTATACCATATTCTTCTTCAAGGTGGAGATAAAGACAGTGATGTTGTCATTGGGTGTATGCGAAACAAAGTAACATTCCTACAAACAAATTGTGACCATTTATTATTGAAATTAGTGAAGGGGTTAAGCACTTATTGAGAAGAAAAACATTAACCCTTAGACCGCTACTCACAACAATTGTCGTCTGCTGCTGCTTTTTATATATTGCCTTATTTCTCAATAGAAACATGGTTTGACAGCACTTCAGAATCAGCAGACGACAAAAAAAATAAATTAGCGGTCTACGGGTTAAGCCTTAGTCTGCTGATCGCGAAAACTGTCGTCTGCTGTTGCTTTATTTTGTGCCCTGTTTCTCAATAAAAACACTGTTTGACAGCACTTTAGAATCATTTCCAATGGAAATAATTATAAAGTGCTGTCAAACCATGTTTTTGGTTAGAAAAATCGAAAATGAAACATAAACAGCAGACGACAACATTTCATTCAGCAGGCTAAGGGTTAACGCATTTAGCTTACACAAAGACGAGCATAAGTCCTCGTCAACCGTGACCCGGGATGTTCAGACGTGGCGTGTATGGAAACAATGCAACATGTCAAGACACACATTGTGGCCAAACATTAAGAAAACAAGAGCATCGTTATTAAGCGCTAATCCCCTCGCTGGCAGCCTTGATAATAAAATAATTTAACGCATTTGCCTTACAAACAAGGTGAACATAAGTCCTCAGCAACTTGACATTGACCTTGGGTGGTCAGACGTCGTTCGTATGCAAAACAAAGCTACATCCGTAGACACACATTGGGGCCAAATATTATCAAAATATGTGAAGTGGTTCATAAGTGATGTTACTAATGTACGAACTCGCACACGGATGCACGTATATGGACTAACGCTATAGCCAAATGTGCATATCGGCGAGGGATACTACAGCAGTTAATTAGTTACAAAGAAAATGAAATGTGTTGCTAACGCACATTTACACATGTAATCACACCATTTATCCCGTCAACACAGTGCGTATGTGCCGTGAAACACGGTGCCGTGAAACATTTGTGATATCCTGTCAATACGACCTAATCACTGCGTATGAATATGTGCGGTGGCTGGGGTTATTTTATTTTGCATTTTAAAGCCATTTGTAGGTGTTGAAGGGATAAATATAATAGTAGGTTAGTGCCGTGAGTAGTAGTAAGGGAGTCAAAATGATACCACCTACCGTGATATCATTTATAACCCCCACCACCCCCGAAAATCAAGAAATTGGTTAACGAGGAAAATTGGGTCTCCCGACAGCAAATTTATGAATTTTTGGAGAAAATAATTTTGAAAAGAGGGAAGTCCCAATTATATTGGTAATTGACTTTTGAAAGTATATATTGGTGTCATAAATACATCATGTTTTTTTCACGTCCAATTGAACAGAAAAAAACAAGTACCAATATTATTAGAGAAAATGGATAATACAATACAATTTGAATTGAAAATTTTTAATGACAGTGTTGAAGAAGTTTACGAAGCTTACGGGGGTTATAATCCTGTATATAAATTCTATAAAATGAGAACACTAGGCGATATCGAATATATGAAATACCAGCGTAATTTATTACGCTCCGATAAAAACGTTACATTTACAATATTATACCGGCAATTATGTCAACTATACAAGAGGCAAATACAAACATTAAGACGGATAATGCGTATCGGATATGAAACTAAGGTGTATTATACAAAAATTTAAAATCCAACGATTCGTTTACGAATGTACATTTCTACGATATCGCTTATAAAGATATTGAAAAATTATTATTGAAAAAAAACAAACTACTAATTAATTTATAGCCGAGTGTATTTGTCTTATCGAAGGTATGTAAACGGGCTATCTGAAATTATTTTTCATCAACCTCGAGCGGTCGGACTCGGAACTCCGTTGTCATGCAGTTGTTTACAATGACAACGGCCGGAGTTGTCTGCTCATTTATTTTTTTTTTGTAAACTGGCAATTTATTTTTCATCAACCTCAAGCGGTCGGACTCCGAACGCCGTTGTCATGCAGTTGTTTACCATAGCGACCACATTTGTAGGGATAGAAATAAATAAATAAAAAAGTTTAGCTCCAACCGCGGCGCGAACCCACGACCCTCGTCTCTATAGAGTATCGCCTTAACCCACACGACCATGTAGGCTGTTAAGATAAACATTACCTAGTGTTGTACAATTATCGATTTACGACAATGTTTCAATTACACGGGTTATGAACCATGCGTAAATTGATAGCCGAGGTAAACAGAGCCGAGTGTATCAATTTACATAGGCGATTACAGTGTAATCCTCCACTGAATTTGTTATGCGATTACGGTCGTAATTTCTCAGTGAAAAACACATGTTGTATATAGGTATGTAAATTTGTTTATTGCACCGATATAATTAATAATTAATAATTTTGAAAAAAATAGGAAAATTATAAAATTAAGAAAATTAGAAAATTAATTATTTTTTAAAAAATTATTTTATAAAATATCACAATGGTGCTGTAACATTTCTTCCGACTTTATCTCCAAATTTTTCCCTAAATTTATCCCAATCAGTACACTCAATCTTGGGCATGGTGGCGTGCGCTTTGATTCTTATATAATTTTTTAATTGTTCATATCTCCCCATTTCTTCCACCACGGATTCAAACTCTAAATTTGATATTTTCTTATCGGCCAACGCTTTGGACACCATAACGTCGATGGTATTTTTCTTCGACCTGGCGAGAACGGATATTCTATCATGTTTTCTACATTTTTTCTCAAGTTTTCCACCCGACGCCCTAATTACCATACACAACAACCCAGAAACGGCCGACACCGCACATAAAATCCCCGCTACGGGAACGTTATAATGGTGGATATAGTTGCAGCTGTCCCCGCCCCACACAACACAGAAACACTCGCCAGAGCCGTGCTAGATACTTCAGCCATGTTCACCGCGCGCCTATATTTTTTAGCGTTTCTTTTTCTATTTGTATATTCTCTAACTAAAATATCCTGCATAGCGACGATATTATTCAACCTAAAATCTTCTTTCGTTAATTGTACACAGTGTTGATGGAGTGGTATTGACAATTGGAAGCGTTGATTCGTTCATATTTAAATTTTACAAATTTATTTCAATATATTAGTATTTACAAAATAAGTTCAATTAACAACGAGACAATAGTGGAAGAACTCTCTGTGTCACCGATTTTTTTTAACAAAGTTAATAACACTACCTTTGGAAAGTCTAATTCGATCATAACCGGAGAACGAAACCACCGTCGAACTATCTCCAGAGATTTTAGTGACTCCAACCTCCCGTTCTTCCCCATCTACTACAATATTTATCGCGACCGCGCCTACAGGTTTACCACTACCATTAACCGAGCAGACCGCCATTTGGATAACTTCACCCGCGGCTGTCATAGTGTATCCCCCACATTTATTACTCGCTTTGGCACCGAACGAATATTCATAGTGCCCCTCAACCAATGGGCCCCGCTTCTCAGCCCAAACTGTGATGGCACGTTTTAGCGTTTTCATTGTTCGCACTATTCCGGCAAGCGCACTGTTTGCGTTATATGCCTCAGTACGAATATTATAAGAGGCCTCCTCAAGAGCTTTGGTCGCGGCTATACGATCATGTTTCAGTTTATCGGAAACTTCGGTTATCTTTCCGTCTAGTTCGGTAAGTGCCGCTTCTCTACTGAGAGAGTCCTCTAAGCGCAACGCATCATAAGCCTCCGTATGGTCGCCTGGTGGCCTTTTAGGGCTTTCTGAACACCCGACCGGGCTTCTTTTTGAAATTCGGTTATTTTCTCGTCTAGTTCAGCAACCGTCGCTTCTCTGATGAGAGAGTCCTCTGAGCGCAACGCTTCATAAGCCTTCGCAAGGGCTGCCTGGTGGTCTTCTCGGGCTTTCTCAATACCCGACCGGGCCTCTTTTCGAAATTCGGTTATTTTTCCGTCTAGTTCACCAACCGCCGCTTCTCTGAGAGAGTCCTCTGAGCGCAACACCCTATAAGCCTCCGTAAGGTCCACCTGGTGGTCTTCTTGGGCTTTCTCAATACCCGTTCGGACCCCCTCAACCCCCAACCGGTCCTCTTTTCGAAATTTGGTTATTTTTTCGTCTAGTTCAGTAAGTGCCGCTTCTCTGTTGAGAGAGTCCTCTTAGCGCAACGCCCCATAGGCCTCCGCAATGGCCTCCTTGTGGTCTTCTCGGACCCCCTCAACCCCCGACCTGGTCTCTTTCAGAAATTCGGCTATTTTCCCGTCTAGTTCAGTAAGTGTAGCTTCTTTGCTGAGAGAGTCCTCTAAGCGCAACGCATCATAAACCTCCGCAAGGGCCTCCGCAAGGTTCGACTGGTAGTCTTCTCGGGCTTTATCGATACCCGACCGGGTCTCTTTTCGAAAGTCGGTTGTTTTTCCGTCTAGTTCAACAACCGCCGCTTCTTTGCTGAGAGAGTCCTCTAAGCGCAACACCCTATAAGCCTCCGTAAGGTCCGCCTGGTGGTCTTCTCGGGTTTTCTCAATACCCGACGTGGCCTCTTTTCGAAATTTGCTTATTTTTTTGTCTAGTTCGGTAA
>CM055273.1:85871673-85981330 GCA_029237695.1 Conchocele bisecta
GGGTGGGTTCTTTAATGACGCGTAGAGCTCGGACGATATGATTGTCACCTCTGCCGCCGTGTCGACGACGGCTTCTATTTTCTGACCACCGATTCCTACTTCCACCTTGAATTTAGATAGAGAGCTTAAATGGCAAATAGTAGGTGTGCTAGACTCCCTATCTGATTGGTGTTCCCCCTCTGTTGGAGTGGGGTCACTCGCTCTAATCGCTGTGGTCGCTCTAACGGGTGATGTCGCTGCTCGCGTGGTTGTTTGTTCATCGTCACTCCTCACGGCCCGTGTCACTTTCCGAAGCGGTAGGACAGGTATTTGAGATTCTGGTCTTCAAAGAGTCGAGCGTCGAACGCTCGAAGAACTCCTTGATCACAGCTATCTTTTCATCTGGCTTCTGCTGTACAGCTTCGGTGCTACAACTGTACGGTCTACAGTTTTTCTCTTCTCTTGGTGACCAAGTCATTTGCGTCGAACGCTTAGACTCGGACTCCGCAACAGGTATATTTTGTTTGTCATTGAGCGAATACCTTGTGCCCCCCTTGATGTTTTTCTTTCCGCCTGTAGAGGACGTTACCACACCAGTGCTATGCGCATACGTCGAACGTTCTTGCACAGCTGGTGTTTCTACAACGTTTTGCGGACCCTCTACAACACTGTCAATCCCGACCCCATTTATGGTGGCGCTAACTGGATTTGTTCCCGCCCCTGGGCATTCTACCTCTAAATTTCGAGAGTTTGGCGTCGAACGCGTACTCTGAATTGGATTGATCCCAGTCGAAGTCAGGCCATCTACTGGCCCTGCCCGCCGACCCTTTGGAGTTTAAAGACTCGGGGCATGCATTTTTGAAATGTCCCGCTTTCCCACATTGGAAACAACATAGCAATGGACAATTTCTCATAGGGTGTGATGGGTCCGCGCAATAGTAGCATCCGCGTCCCTGCGGTGCTTGACGCCGAGGCGGCCTTGGTGGCCCCCCCGCGTAAGGGTTTTGTGGGATTTGGAACCTGGGCGGCATGGGTAGGTTTGGGTAGGGTAGGTTGGGCATATTCGGCACTGGCATTCGGATATAGGGCTGATCTACACCCCTATATCTTGGCTGCAGTTTTTGCACCTCATTCGCTAAGCCCTCCAACTTGGCCGTCAACTCTGCTATGGCTGTTGCCTGACTGTCAACCACAGGGCGGCGGGACAGTGGTGGACACGTCGTCTCATAAACCACAGGCTCTGTATCGGGTGCACGGTTCTTGCGCGCGCCTTTACGGTTGTGCATCATCTCATGCACGTTTTGGTATAGCCTGATGTGGTCGATGGCCTCTTCTATCGTTCTCGGACGTCTAATACACACATCTTGCCCAGCATCCTGGTCGAACAGTCCTTGGCAAAACCGTAGAACGGCTTGCCGAGTGACGTGTTGTTGTGGCAGGTCCCATAATGCCCCATTGGCCAACTTTAGTATTCGATCAGCCCAATCGTCAAGTGACTCCGTCGCTCTCTGCATGGCCTGGTGAAACTTGACTTGGGCTGTTTCGTCCAGCTCTACATCCCCAAATCGTCGGTTGAGTCGGCTCATGAGTTCTCGAAACGTCATGTCTGTGTTGACTTTGGTGACGGTCTTGTAATAGTCGGAGGCCTTGCCGCTAAGGCTCCAACATAGACAGCGCGTACATTCTTCATCTGTCCACTCGTACTCGTCCCGCGTACATGCGGAATTTCTGGCGGAACGCCAGAAAAGTTGCCCGTCCCGTTATATGTAAGATTCTTCGGCAACACTATGTTACGTTTTCTGTTTTGAGCGAAATTACCCTGTGTCGACATGGCTTGTGGTCGTGATGTTGATGGTTGAGCGGTCGGGGATACATGCGGTCGTGCTGGTGCAAACGCCCCATATTCTGCCAACGTATCGTCATCACCATTCTGCGAGTGTGGGAGCGGCGGAATCACTTTCCGGCTCATTTCGTCGCTGTGGTTCTGTAGCTGGACTTCTGTATGTCTCGTCAGCTTTCTTTGGAGCGACAGTCCGGTTGGTCTCATGGTCCGACCTCATTGGTGTCTCCCCCCATGTCGTTTGAAGCCGAGATGCCACGTCTCGCAATTCCCGAGCCAGGGTCATGGTGCTGTCTTCCGCAGTCATTCTAGTGATGTCTACTGTGATGTTCTCGCGTTCGACATCTTCATACGACTGGTCCCATCTGTTTTCTTGGAAATCCATTCGATCTTCCATTTCTCTTGTATACCGGTTGCCCAAATGGCGGTGGAGAATCTCTGGGGTGAGGTTGCCCAGATTTCCTCGCAGACTCATTAGCTGCGACGCTATTACTGGGCCAATCCCTTTTATTGCCGTCAGTTCTAACCCCGCGGCAAAGTTAATTTTCACTCGGGGTCCAGTCTCGGGGTGCTCCGAGTCAGAGAAGTACCCTTGCGGGCTTTGAGACATACTGACTGTGTGGGGTTGGTGTCAAATTGAGATTGTCACTTCACGTGGTATAATAGACTCAACTCGGTTACAAAGACAATTAAATTCCCATACAACTGGTGTAAAGTACACCAAAGATAATATTTTAATGGGAATGCTACAGGGTGGGGTTATTTGGGCCCTTTGGTTCCCACTCTGCAATCTACCGTTTGTAACCGGGTTAGCCCCTTGGTTTTATTGAGCCTACGCTCCAGGTACTAGTCCGAGTGCAATGCCGAACATGACACTACGGGTAAAGTACTGGGATATAATTAGATTGCCCCCTTGATAAATTATGATGAATAGTGAAAAACATAAACTTCCAGTGAATGTGAACCAACCAAGAATATACTTAATTACACACAATTAGAATTTAGCAATTAACCGGCTTATCGTCGAACGATTCACCGGCTAACGATTATTAAAATTGTACCAAAATATCAGCTTCCTGTTGAACAAGTCGCTGCCTTATAATGAATAGGTTCGTATCTAGACTCAGTCAATCGTTGAACGATGGCTGAGTACCAAAATGGTATCGCAAGATCAGATACTCGTCGAACGATCACTGATCCATTGACAATTTTGTTTAGATTGATCAAATTAACGAACCTGATTCTCTGTGCGTCTTCTGGTGGATTCACTGAATTCAGGATTCTCTGATAGAACGTCTATGGAATTCTCGGCTTAAAAAAAAAACGAAACAACCAAGTCCGAATAATTTTCACAAATACGGATATAAAAATCATTATATTTCTATCTGGGACACTGCTTCTAAAACAACAGTCTTATCTGGATCACTTTTCCGCAAAATAGAATTATCGGGACCCCCTTTTCTTAAAGGTGACTTATCTGGACCCATTTTCCAAAAATGCTTATCTGGAACATTCATTCCAAAATTGGGGCTTATCTGTACCACTTTCCAAAAATAAACTTATCTTAACCAATTTTCCAAAAATTGACTCAACTGGACACTTTTCCAAAAATAAATGTTCATACCTTGGATATTATTACCATAATAGGATTATCTTGGACACTAATACTACAAATGGACAAATCAGGAGCATTACATCTAAAAATAGACATATCTGGATATAGATTTATTACGCTGGCTCATCTGGGGCGTTCCTTAATGTTGTTCACTGCCCCTCCCACCAATCAATTGGATTATTATTATATAATACTAGTGTTTCGAACATATGTGCATCCACAATGCATTCCCATGAATCGGTTACTCAAACCGAACTCGCTCCTGTCAACTTTCAAGACGATTCAAATGGTCTGTCGACCGCAGCTAGTACATGTATCCACAACAGATTTACAATTTAAATCATAAATATTCTATAGTGGATTTCTATAATCTCCTGACACAACGAAACACAACGAAAAACACACTCCATATAATGCGAAAAACTGCGGACACAATTAATTATTACCATTATACCGTGCGTATAAAAAATAATAAATCAACATAATTTTCTACTGCAGTCCGAAAATCCTCCACGATTCCCCAATTATCCCCCTCTTCGGTTTCACCCCTTGGTAATCACTCACAGTGCAGAACCAGATATACCGATAATCTCCATACCCCCATCATAGGGGATAAAATAATAAAACCGCTTACTAACAGATTTGTCAAATTATGTCGGCATAATCGCATTATTGAAATATCATAATCATCTGTTCGGCCCCCCCACTATAACAATATATATAAAAAATATATATTCACCATCGGTCGACCACCAATCTGTCACTCACACATTAATTTAATACCTGTTCACGAAAATACAATATAATTTTGCTTTCTTACCAAAATATATGGTTGAACGTTCCTGCACTATAAAATATGTTTCGCATTAAAACCGCCATGCTTCAATAGCAATACAACTCGTAAACAAGCGTAAACATATTATTTACCACAATAACACAACTAATCTGACCGCTAACTATAACTATTGTTACTAACAACAATACACAAAATAAACACAGGTCCACATGTAAATTGCAGGCCCCAAAAAATGATTCAAAACTTTCGCCGGCTCATTATTTCATCCGGGCCTACACTTATTTTCAACTAAAACACCTTTATTCGCTTACAAATATCCTCTTTGCATACAAATACCATGCAAATTGATACGCAATCAATTGTTATACTTGTTTAAATCTACTATATTATTATTGTATACAAATTAAATAATATTTCTTTCGGTTAACCCCTGCCAAAATGTATTCTTATGGACCCCCATTCCCCTGAAAAATATTCATTTCCGCCTTATTTCCAGTGTAAATAGTCTGTCGAACAGACCATTTAGCCTGGGAATTTATTACGCTTAATTGTAAAAAATATTTCAATAATTTACAATCAAATTATCCTTCAAAATTGCTCTTTGACACATAATAATTTATATTCAATAAATAGAGTCAATTTCATCAATATTTTGGGGTCCCCTTGCTCACACCTGCCCCCCACCTACCACCGTATAACCTCACCGATCCCAGACAACAACAAATATTTTGAAATCCCGGTAAAATCTTGCTTAAATCGTGGCCGAAAATTCAATGTTTACAAATTCTGGTTTGTCGAACATGCCAAAATTTATCGACATTTAATTACTCAAATAAGATGAATAACATATGCACAGGTCGTAAAATGCCATTCTCTTTGCTTTATGTAAAACTATTTACCCAAACATCCCACCAATTCCGAGTTTTTCGAGGACAAAATTCGCGACTTTTTATCCAAGAAAACTTCGGAACTAAAACATCTTTTTTGGGCAAATCCTGCCGAGACGACGCCATTAAAGCAGTAATTTCGATAAAGAAAGATCTAAATGATAGAATGGCTAAATACCTTCAATGGATGTTGTCGCTGGGATCGATGTTATTACGGATACGGTTCAGCTACTTTTCTATAAACACACAATGGCGGCGGCGTGGTGCAAGAGACCGCGATCTTCCCGCGGTTTTCCATCACTTCCGGTTTCGGATCCAGACTGCGACACGGTCGATTCCGGAATTGGACGGGTTCCCTGAAATTACCCCCAACCACCCTAGGGTCTTTGTGCGGCCGTCACTGATGCACTGCCGACTTTGCGTATTTTAAAAACATAAAATTACAACACTTTGCAATTAATGGGAACGCGAATTGCAATCCTGCGCTCCAGGAATTGCAATTCGCCTGGTAAGAGAACCGCAGGCCACTCTGTAGAAGAAATGGGGAGATATGAAAAATTAAAAAATGATATAAGAATCAAAGCTCGCGCCACAAATTTGTTTACTGCACCAATATAAGAAAATTATTTTTTTTTTTTAAATTATTTTATAATGGTGCTGTAACATTTCTTCCGACTTTATCTCCAAGTTTTTCCCTAAATTTATCCCAATCAGTACACTCAATCTTGGGCATGGTGGCGCGCGCTTTGATTCTTATATCATTTTTTAATTGTTCATATCTCCCCATTTCTTCTACAGAGTGGCCTGCGGTTCTCTTACCAGGCGAATTGCAATTCCTGGAGCGCAGGATTGCAATTCGCGTTCCCATTAATTGCAATTGGACCGCAATCGGACCGCAATCGGACTGCAATCATGTGACCGCGGTCCGATAGAATGGCTAAATACCTTCAATGGATGTTGTCGCTGGGATCGATGTTATTACGGATACGGTTCAGCTACTTTTCTATAAACACACAATGGCGGCGGCGTGGTGCAAGAGACCGCGATCTTCCCGCGGTTTTCCATCACTTCCGGTTTCGGATCCAGACTGCGACACGGTCGATTCCGGAATTGGACGGGTTCCCTGAAATTTCTTTTAAAATTATTATCAATATGTTCACCATGTTATTATGGTTAATATGCAATTCACAGTCTCCTTGCAGCTTGAAATTGAAAGACATTATGAAAAGTTGTATTGATCTCAGAAATTGTCATGTCGACTATAGGATCGCGTCGAAATAATGTCAACATAATAGGAAAACGTAATTTGATACCGACGAAAAAGTAAACAAAACGCAAAATTGATGCTTTGTTTTGCTATATTATACCGTAGACCACACATTATCATTTGATTTTATATGAAAATAAATATGTCAGCATGGTGGTGTCTATTAATGTGTTCTTGATATTCGGAACGGCAGTGAGTGAGTGACGACATTTTGTTTTGTCCAAGAAATTGTCAAGGTCAATGTTTCACTGTTTGTCTCGCAATAACCCGCCGATTTATATTTGCGCACCAAAAAAACAGATCACAAATACCGCTGACTTTCTAGGGTAGTCACTTTGAATAGATAGATGGGATAAAAATTTTGGATTGGAACACGGATACGTTTGTCAACTATTTTCGATTTTATTGCGCATTGGTTAAGCAGAGCGGTCCGCTGGTTTTACCGCAGAACGCAGCGTAAAGCGGTCATTCTTTCGCAGTTTACAGAAACAAAGGAGCGTAAATTGCAATTAAAAGCGGAGCGCAGCGCGAACTGCGCTATAAGTATTGCAATTCCGCAACCAACTCTTTGGACCGCGGTCACATGATTGCAGTCCGATTGCGGTCCGATTGCGGTCCAATTGCAATTAATGGGAACGCGAATTGCAATCCTGCGCTCCAGGAATTGCAATTCGCCTGGTAAGAGAACCGCAGGCCACTCTGTAGAAGAAATGGGGAGATATGAACAATTAAAAAATGATATAAGAATCAAAGCGCGCACCACCATGCCCAAGATTGAGTGTACTGATTGGGATAAATTTAGGGAAAAACTTGGAGATAAAGTCGGAAGAAATGTTACAGCACCATTA
This sequence comes from Conchocele bisecta, assembly GCA_029237695.1. Lineage (NCBI taxonomy): Eukaryota > Metazoa > Mollusca > Bivalvia > Lucinida > Thyasiridae > Conchocele > Conchocele bisecta. The sequence goes on from CM055273.1 coordinate 85,878,906, forward strand.
TAAAATAATTTAAAAAAAAAAAATAATTTTCTTATATTGGTGCAGTAAACAAATTTACATACCTATGCAACATGTGTTTTTCACTGAGAATTACGCCGTAATCGCATAACAAATTCAGTCTAGGATTACACTGTACACACCGTCTGTGTAATTGATACACTCGGCTCTGTTTACCTCGGCTATCAATTTACGCATGGCTCATAACCCGTGTAATTGAAACATTGTCGTAAATCGATAATTGTACAACACTAGGTAATGTTTATCATAACAGCCTACATGGTCGTGTGGGTTAAGGCGATAATCTATAGAGACGAGGGTCGTGGGTTCGCGCCGCGGTTGGAGCTAAACATTTTTATTTATTTATTTCTATCCCTACAAATGTGGTCGCTATGGTAAACAACTGCATGACAACGGCGTTCGGAGTCCGACCGCTCGAGATTGATGAAAAATAAATTGCCAGTTTACAAAAAAAAAAAAAATGAGCAGACAACTCCGGCCGTTGTCATGGTAAACAACTGCATGACAACAGCCGAGGTTGATGAAAAATAATTTCAGATAGCCCGTTTACATACCTTCGATAAGAAAAATACACTCGGCTATAAATTAATAGTAGTTTTTTTTTTCAATAATAATTTTTCAATATCTTTATAAGCGATATCGTAGAAATGTACATTCGTAAACGAATCGTTGGGTTTTAAATTTTTTGTATAATACACCTTAGTTTCATATCCGATACGCATTATCCGTCTTAATGTTTGTATTTGCCTCTTGTATAGTTGACATAATTGCCGGTATAATATTGTAAATGTAACGTTTTTATCGGAGCGTAATAAATTACGCTGGTATTTCATGTATTCGATATCGCCTAGTGTTCTCATTTTATAGAATTTATATACAGGATTATAACCCCCGTAAGCTTCGTAAACTTCTTCAACACAGTCATTAAAAAATTTCAATTCAAATTGTATTGTATTATCCATTTTCTCTAATAATATTGGTACTTGTTTTTTCTGTTCAATTGGACGTGAAAAAAACATGATGTATTTATGACACCAATATATACTTTCAAAAGTCCATTACCAATATAATTGGGACTCCCTCTTTTCAAAATTATTTTCTCAAAAAATTCATAAATTTGCTGTCGGGAGACCCAATTTTCCTCGTTAACCAATTGTTTGATTTTCGGGGGTGGTGGGGGTATTATAGAGGGCTATAAATGATATCACGGTAGGTGGTATCATTTTGACTCCCTTACTACTACTGAACGAATCACCGCTTCCTAGCACGCTTCCAATCCCGATTGGTTTTGGCGAAAGAAGTTCCGATTTTAGGTTGGAAAATATCGTAGAGATGCAAGATATTCTAAAACGAGAGAGGGTAAATACTAAAAAATTTAGACTAGCGGCAAACATAGCTAAACAATCAAGTGCTGTGCTGGCAAGCATTTCCATAATGAGTGGGGCCGGAACGGCGGCAACGCCTGCGGCGGCTTTAAGTGGAGTTGCCGTTGGAACTGGAATACTGTGTATGCGAGTTAGAGTAGTTGGTGGAAAATTAGAAAAAAGAGTAGAAAACATGACATAATATCGGTTTTCGGTGGGTCTAAGAAAACTAGTATCGATATTATCGTATCCAAGGCGTTGGCCGATAACGTTATATCGACCACTGAATTTGAATCGGTGGTGGCGGAAATGTCTAGATATGAAGATTTAAAAAACGATATTAGAATGAAAGCCCGCGCCACCCTTCCAAAAATTAATAATACTGATTGGAATAAATGTAGGTTCAAACTGGGAGATAAAGTGGGGGGAAACGTTACAACACCACCTCAACACCGTTGAACCCAATACCATCCAATTTCTCCAATCGAAATTGAGGTGTTGATGGATTGGGGTTGGACAATTGGAGGAATTGCGATATTTTATAATTTACTTAAAATTAATTATAAAATGTATAAGTCAAAAAATCCCAATATGCAATATAATTGGGACTGCAATACCACTTTATCATTCAATACCACCAACAACTACAATACCGCACAATAAAGGCACAATGGTTGCGGGTATCATTTTGACTCCCTCTATACTACTTCATACTACTTAATACATTATAGGTTTACCATTGTTGATGAACGGTCGCAAATTATTTCAATATATATTCTTACGCCACTGCTAGGTTTGAGGTCGGTCAATTTACTCTGCCACATAATGACCGACAACAACATGGGGTAACTCACATAACATGTCCCAAGTGGTATTCTGATATTATTGCCAAAGATACAGATGACTTGCATATGAAACATCCTGGTCCGAAACGTCCTGGTGACCTGGTCCGAATGTTACATCGTCCGAAGCGTACGGCAAATTTATTTGGCAAATATATCACTATTGATCACGTTTCATATGTTTCGGCAGTAATAGATCGTTCACACAAACAGAAAGTATGTATCCTGTGTAATATTGCATCTCAAATGGTAGTATATCACGAATTATTAGACAAGTTATCACAATATTTATCAACATGAGGAAGCTTGACAGGCAGCTGCCATTGAAATATTGTTGCTAAGAGATGGCACTGGAGTGACATTGAACGCGCGAAGCAGTAAATAAGGTAATTATAATTATAACTACGAATGTATTGCTTTTATTATTGAACACTAATGAAATTAGCAACATAAACGTACAAGTATATACATTCATGCAAACATTACTAATATCTTGTAATTGTGTTGGAACTATTTTGTTCATAGCAAAAAATATTTGTGTGATCCGTCCTCACTACGGGCGACCGAGAAGACAACATCGTCGACGATGACGAAACACCCTTCATAGAGACACCAGGAACTGAGTACCATTGCCTGAAGCCGGGCGATGGCCAAATCATAAGGGTCGAACTCGGATTCGTAGATTGGAAGAGTAGTAAAACAATTATGCCCGCCCGTGATGTAGAGGCCGTACAGTTTACCGACGAAACGATGGCGAAAACAGCCGCCGCGATAGAAACAGTCGAGGTCCCGCGTGTAGCCACCGATGCTATTCGCACAATTGAGACCACGTTCAGGGACATTGAGATAGACGAAATACTCAGCACGATGGATGACCTACCGTTAAACCTTCGCGAACTTCGGCGACTCAATACGGTTATGCAAACAGTCCGGGCGAGCTAACGAACAACATCGCAAAACTCTCGGCGCTGGAAGAACATATCGCACTAGAAAAAAGAAAACTGGAAGAAGCCCATGATGACGAAGACAAGCGGCGGATCACCGAAAGCCTGCGGTCTTTGCAGGATGAAAGAGAATCTCGCTCGGAGGCTGCCTCGGCTAACCGTGAGGTGCTCCGCACCCAAGTAAATCGGATCCGTGAAACAATATCAAAGGTCCTGCATGAGGACACGACACTCGGTGAGCGCCTTCACACGCTGTTCAGACACCAGGGCGTCACAATAGTAAGCATCCTCACAGCACTCGGCATGACTATGTCGACCCTAGTTCTAGATATCACGGGAGGCGGCGGTGGTACGGCACAAGCACCTGCGCCAACACCCGCGCCAGCGCCCGCGCCAGCAGCCGTATCTGTTGAGACCCCAATTTCGTTAAAAAGTATTTCAAACGGCCTACGGTCGTAGGCGTTGGAAATTGGATTGCAGCCGTCGTCCTGTGGCAAAGAGATTTTCTATTCTTTGAGAATCCGCCTAATAGTGTAGTACACGTGAAAGTTGTAAACAACCCTCAATAAGTGATCCTGCGCGTCAATATGATCGTGAGAGGAGACCACGCATCCGGCTGCTGCACACCATACGGCGAAGTTGAGCTGATTCTGCTGAAACTGCATCGGCGTTGCTTTCGAACCGTTCACGGCCTCTTGGGTAGCCTATATTTTTTAAACACGCTGGGGAAGTTGGTTACAAAGCCTGTTTCAGCTGGGGGCAGCTGTGGAGCTGCGAACTTGGATAGTGCAGTGCACCAGCTGGGGAGCGCACGCCTTAACTGTGTAGACCGCGCCTGGCTTTTATTTCGCATCAGAATTGAAGACAAACACCTTGGTGTCCATGATCTCATAGATATATTTCATTTAATATATTATCATGTTTGCTACTCCCACCAATGTTCAAAGCAGAGCTTGCACGCTTCAACAGCTGATCGACACCTCTTGCGGGCAACACCGCGTCGGCATCAGATCAATCACCTTCACGGTCGGATGGCGAAACGTGGGGGAGAACGAAGGGTTCGGGTTTGGACATGACGGTCGAATTCTTGACACAAACTAATGCTAACCTCCGGACTTTGGAGTGCCGGAGACTTACACAAATTTGGTTACCGCGGAACTTGCGGGCCGCGCTGGCGTCGTAATTTCGAAGATCAATGTGCTTGCGACATTCAAGGTCGACAACGGGTGGACCGTAGCCGTGACAACTGGGCTAGTGCCACTGCTCGGTTTCGAGAAGACGTACTCGGATAACGACGCCATGTTTAAACCGGAGACCTATATCGACGAGTGAATTTCTCGTTCACGAAAAATCTTCACTGAGACTGTGAACATCGATTTCCCTCACCCGGAGATGAAGCGCCTTGAGTCGGGGGTCGTACACGAATTGGAGGTATCGATCCTCGATGATATTGGACGTAAATTGGACAATCACGATTTCCCGATGTCGGTCGTAATTGACATTGAAGGTGTTTAATGAGCATATACGGCACAGGTAGTTCCAGCGCAAGCGCAGACGTTGACATGACACGACGTTCCCGTTGCGGGTGCAGCCAGCAACGATGGTGCGGCAATGAGAAGGATAGAGAAGAGCGTAGCACAGGCTCGCATAGAGGCGGCTACGGTGGTTGCACACGTGCAGTGATTAAAGCCTGTCATAACAGTTTGGGCCGATGAACGGGCTACACTGCGCGCAGGGGACCACGAATATTCAGTTGGCTCCAACGCGAGCAACATATATATGGGATACACCATGGCGGCGTCCGGGACGGTTCTGCGAATGTCGGTCTGCTCGGTCAACTTTAACTCATTCGACCCTAGCGCCACGATAACGCGTCGTCCTTATCTGCTGTTGTATCCCGCGTGCCGCGTATACGCGTCGTAGTAAACCTTTCACCTGTCCCGCGTGCCCCGAATTGGTGGCTGCATAAAGCTAGCTTTCTATGCCGCGTGCCACGTTATGTCGTCGTGTTTCATTGGTTGTTTCAAACACATATCTATTGAATGAGAAGCAACCAACCAATCAGATTTCTCGTTATATATGATAAAGAAAGTCTAATTTTAGCGTGGTAAAATTTTCAAAACAATTTCACAAGAAGAAAGTTGCTAAATTTGTGTCTGAAAACCCGCAATTATAATGTCAATTCGCCGACTTGGGCTTGATCAAGTGGTAGCGTTAGTCACGGAAGATGGGGCAGACGACATCGACGAGCGATGTCAGCATCGATAATGGGAGTGACAATGAGACAGAAAGTGAACATTCTGAAAGTGGCAATGATGATGACCACCCCAATGATGATCACCACAATGATGATGACCGCCCCAATGTTCCTGAGGGTAATCACTGGCGCATAAATGATAGAACAAATATGCCAAAGGCAGCATTTACTGGCCAGACCCTGGAGCTACTGTGGACTTGGATCCAGATGCGACAGAATTTGATTTCTTCGAGCTTTTCTTTCCTCTACTCCTGACTGTATCGCTGGTTACGCAAACAAATTTGTATGCCGAACAACGACGGATTGAGAAGCCCGATCCACAGTGGCGAGAGGTGACCGAGGACGAGATGAAGGCGTGGCTCGGCATTAGGGTTTACATGAGCATTTTGGAGGTAATTATATACCATTGAGGTAATAGTACATTTCAACAGACCTCACTTTGAGCAAATTTGATTCCTGTCGATACGCGTTCACTGTGAGGTCTGTTGAAATGTACTATAACCAGCCACTTAATTTAGAAAACTATTTCAGTATTTGGTACATTTTGAGCATTTGATACATAATGAATAATAAGAATTGTGTCAATAAGTATATTGTTTTCGTATTTTCATGCGTCCGTCCGTAAGATTTACGTTAAAGTTTTTGTTTTTGTTCAGGCGGTGGTGTATCCTTGCTCTAGTTACTGCTAAATTATTTATAAAATAGCTTCGACCGATAAGACAGCACAGATTCAATCAGAGCAATATATTTGTGTAATTATGTATTGTTTATTTGTTTCAGCTTCCATCGACAGCTATGTATTGGTCGAAAGATTCACTGTTTGGAAATTTGAATGTCCGGAAAATCATGAAGCGCGACCGATTTGACAAGATCAGGCAGTATCTCCATGCAAATGATCGTACGCGGAACCCTGCCAAAGGCCAGCCGGGACATGACAAACTTCATCACATTAGGCCTGTACTTAATGAAGTTCTACAGAACTGTCTGCGCCGCTACAACCCACACGAGGAGACCAGCGTCGATGAAGCTATGGTTAAGTTTCGTGGTCGTCTCTCATTCAGGCAGTATCTTCCCGCTAAGCCATCCAAATACGGGATAAAAGTTTGGATGAGAGCGGACCCGACCAACGGGTACACCAATGAGTTTCAGGTCTACACTGGCAGAGAACAAGGTAGAGTGGAAGTTGGGCTGGCAGCACGTGTAGTTCGGGACATGACACACAAGATATGGCACAAACACCACACGGTCAACATGGACAACTATTTCACCAGCCCAGCTCTCTTTGAAACTCTACTAGAAAATGGCACATATGCCCGTGGAACTGTGCGCTCCAACAGAAAAGGCCTGCCGACACAGCTGCGACCCAAGGATTTAAAGGAAAAGGGTCAATTCAAAACGGCCCAAAAGGGAGAGATGACCGCCTGCCTGTGGAAAGAGAAAAAACATGTGTACGTCCTCTCCACGGCAGAAAATCCAGCCAGAATTGACAGTGTTGTGAATCGAAAACTGAAAAATGGTGAATTGCAACAAATCCCCGCACCATCCATCATTCCGGCATACAACACCAACATGAATGGGGTGGATTATGCAGATCAGCTGCGTACTCAATATAGTACATACCGCTCATCACGAAAATGGTGGCAGTACCTCTTCTGGTTTGCGTTCGACGTAGCCATCACAAATGGGTTCATTATAATGAAGGAATCGGTCAACCACCAACGCCAAACAAAGACGGGCCGAAACAAGAAACTCGTCATGGTTGAATACAAGATGGCCCTGGCCAAACAACTAATTGGGGACTATGTCGAAAATGAAAGGGCAAAGGGCCGTTCTTGCGACGATAAACATTGGTCATTTCCCGAAGAAATCCGAGAAGCGCGGTCGCTGCAGACAATGCAGCAAAGAAAAACATCGACGGGAAATTTTTGAACATGTGTTCACAGTGCAACGTTCATCTGTGTATTGGTTGTTTTGAGCTGTGGCACCGGGATCTTGTGAAAAACAAATGATTGTTTGTTCCAGCCATGTATACAGTATGTACATACAATGGCGATCAGTGCAGATCTGATCAGACTGTGTGGATGCACAGGCTGATCTGGATCTACACTGGTCGCAAAACTGTACTGTTATGATCCACCAAGAGAAAACAGGTTTATTGGATATGCGACCAGTGTGGCCCTTGATCAGTCATCGCAGTAAGATCCAGACTGGTTGATCAGGAGCTGCACGTGTCAAAATTCAATAACCCATTTTTCTTGTGGTAGGTCGTACGGTAGGTATGTACTTTATTCCATCAACGGACGTGTACATAAAGCATACTACAATGTAGTATTTTATCAAAAAATCTGTGTGAATAAGTGTGTGAAAAATTTCCAAACTGGATTATAGTGTGCAGTGAAATGGATTAGTACCGGTAAACACTAGTTTGGACGCGGTGAGTGATGATGTTGTCTTGCCCAACTTCCTGCATGCCTAACAATTACATTCCTGTACCCTACACTATACTGGTCACAAATACTAAGTCACTTTTTGCTTGTATAGCTTGTGTATCATGATCTTACAAAACCTGGCTTATGACCTTTCCGACCATTGAAGACCAAGATCAGCCTGCGCATCCGCATAGTCTGATCAGGGACTTCATTGTTCACCATTTGGTCAAGGAATCATCTAGGTTAGATATTCTCAGCTCTACGGATGTGTTTTACTATTTCATCTGTCTTTTATATATCGGATACACAGGGGTGTATAATTCCACTCAACCGCTCGCCATGGCGACTTTGTCATCGTCTCGGTCGAGTAGCTTTGTGTAGACGGTCGTCCGACGGGTCGAGTGAATTTTGGATCATCCATGATTGATCGTGAATAAAAAAAAATATACTTATGCACGTTCTCCGTTTATTTATCAAATACCATTGATAATTTCATAAACGCTCTGAATTGAATAAAAGCGTTTGCGCCAACCGGAACAATTATAATTAAGGACAAGTTTAAATCGCGGCTCAAGTGGCGTGAATTGAAATTTTATCGATACTTACCTATTTACGATATAAATGGGAAATACACATGTACGCAAAATCTCCGAAAGTATCATTTTCTCTAAACTACACAGCATTCCGATGAGACGGATCGCTTGATTTTCGTTATAAAATGATTTTCAGACCAGTCCAATTATAAAAATGGGATGTTTTTCTTTGACAAATATGAACAATACTTGCAAACAGTGCAGATCCTGATGAGACGGCTCGCGGATTTACACTGTTTGTAAATATTGCTATAAATAACATACATGTACAGTAGAATATATAGGCTACTAAAGGCGAACATAGTGAATATCTGTATAAAAATATAAGGGCGAGTGGCAAACCAGTAAGGGCGAGTAAGATTTTGCATCTAGTAGACCTTAAGGGCAAGTGATATTTCAAATAATTTTACACCCCTGATACAGAAATATAAAAGACAGATGAAGTAGTAAAAGCCATCCGTTGAGATCAGATACAGAAATATACAAGACAGGTGAAATAGTAAAAGACATCCGTAGAGCTGAGATTATCTAAGCACATATCTGTACATCATTGACAGCCACATCATTGAACATGCTGATCACTACCCGCATTGTTTAGGAATGAATAAGCCCGCCCGGTTTTGTCAGATCGTGCCCAATAGTTCTTCCTATTTATCTAAAAAATATACAAGCTACCAGTTCTTTATAATCATTTCACTCAGATGATTCTACAGAACCTAAAACTTGTATAGTTTATTGAGAAATAGAAAAAAATATATGGTATATCTCACATTTCTACAAATATTAACAATTTATTTATGGCAAAACTTATACCATTTTGTAGCAAAATTTATGCTGAATAGTTGTATGAAATTTCATCTTTATTGTTCATTATTCATAGAAGTTATCAGCTATTGATTTAATACACACCTAGCTGTCTTTCTGACTTGGATCATTTTATGAAATTTGTCCCAGGGAGACAGGGCTGATAAGCCCACTGCTGCTGCTAGGAGTTAGCCTAGCAGATACCTGTAGGGTGGAACTGGCTAGCAGGGGCTAGGGTGGAATGAGTTAAGGGACATGCTGCTACCGACGTCCGAGTGAATCTCGTCCTGAACGGGGTAGAGCAGAAGTTTGGTGTCACCAAGCACGCGGAGCAGAGGTCAGGGTTTACGATATTCGATGACACTCCAATTAAAGTTCCCGCCGGTAGTGTTATTAACTTTGTTCCAAAAATCGCCGACCAATCGAATTCCTCCACTGTGGTGACACTGGTAATCGAACTTGATTTATGATCAATGCGCCGAAAAACTATATCCTGGTCTACCGTCCGGGGCGGCCGACCCGGCATCTTTTAGGATGACCAGGATTGTCCAGATACAACAGATTCTCCAGCATGAGTGAGAGACACGGACGGGTCATGCAACACAATATAGGCGGAAAATCAATGTCGTCGAGGGGGTAAACACTACGCTAGCCCCAGCTTCCGTTGTGAGCGGGATGGGGAGTGTGTCTTTATTGTCAACAGTTGTTGCCGCACCGATCGCGGTGTCCTTGAGGGCGGTCGCGGCAGGGGCAGGCCTGCTTTGCATGACGAGCAGACTCGTGGCCCGCAAGCCCGAGGCCAAGAGCTGAAGGCACGACCGAATAGCAGTTCTTGCGAGGTCGAAGAAAAACAGTATCGACGTTATCGTGTCGAAAGCAATAGCCGACAACAATACATCAGATAGTGAGTTCAAACTGATCGTCGAAGAGATGGCCAGGTACCAGGAGTTAAAGAGCGCGATCCGTTCCAAAGCCCGACCACAAGTTCTTGCAGACGAAGACGTAAAAATACTCGTCATGGAGGGGCGAGCCGACGAGAGAAGGACTCTCCTCGCCCGCCTAGTGACGTAATATGCTTTTTCGCGTGTGTGACGACGGTGGAGATCCCGCCACCATACTGCCCGTGCGCCATAGTTCCATCGGCGCCACCTTACGAAGCATAGAACTTTCGGGCAAGATATATTTTTCCTCCCCCCGTTCCAAGTACACCACCGTGATTTTCTCGACGGCCTCGCGCTCTCGCCAATTCTTATAAGACACGCAGTGTCCGACGAGGACTTTGTCAAGGTGTGCGAGGTATGGCGCAATTATCAGGACGAAAAAGCCGTCATAGGGAAAAAAATCAGAGATTTTCAGTCAGCCCGAAGTCGTCTGATTTCGACCAACACTCTCTCGAAGAGTCGACGCGCGCGCTTTCCTCTGTTCGCCATGTTCTGCTTCGCCCGACTGGCTCCGCAAGCGGGGCACAGAATCACCTCGGTCCTGGTTCCGATTCCGCAACCCCTGCAAGGACGAGGTATGGTGGCTCCGTTCCTCATACGAGCTCGATCTCGTTTACATAGATCAAACACTCTCATTCTATTACACTGCTCGAGCTTGCCTATCATCAACCAACTATACTGGTTATTAGCTCTCCACATTTTCGTAATGAGTATATGCTTACGTGCATATGTGGTTACGTGTACGTAATAGCTAGAGGTTACTTTTATCTCTTATAGGATGTCTCGGAGAGGATGAGATGTAGCTGAAACGTCCATAACAACGGGCACTGTTCTTAGGTAGTTGTCGAAAACGGAGGTGTCCTAACTATTTTCCGCTCTCGTAAAACCCGGCCAACATTTTGAGATACCACTTATTTTCCGCTGGCGTAACGTCTTTCTTTTCTCAGCTACTAATATGTCATACATGAGATGTCGTCATAGGTCACATATGACGAAATTAGTAAAAATCTCACATAAGCCTTAATTTACGGGGACATTAACGGGGTGGTATCAATTTGACTAAATACGAGGCCTAGTAGTCCATGGGGTCACAAATGATACCATCGAGGTCGTAATTCTCACCGCGAGTAGCGGGATGAGAATTATGACCGAGTTGATATCACTTTGACCCCCATATATTACTACCTGCTCAACCAGCTTGCAGTTCGGTACGATTTTCAACTGGACTCGATAACGTTTGAAAAACAGTAAAGGAGTGCATTATAAATAGGTCAACCGCATTGTAATTTTTAAATTGGCGGCGTATATCAGAAAATGATATAATTTTCTGATATACGCCGCATATTTAAAAATTACAATACAGTTAACCCTATAGTTATTGGTGAAAAAGTACTTACATATAAATATCTTTTAGATTTAATGTCTTTAATAGCCAATTTTTGTCTGCAGAAAATCTTGAAACAGACAGTAATTAGCTTGTTCAATGAATGGAACTATATGCGATTGCATGTGTATGCTGCTTGTATACCAACAATTGACGTAAATTGTATATAATTATACCAAACATGTACCACAACGCTTGTATTTTCCTACATGTACATGTATGTACACAGCGTGGAAACATGTCCAACTACTGTGCAGTATAACCTCTCTAAGCCGGACACCCTAGGAAAACCGGGGTGTCCGGCGTAGAGAGGTGCCACTGTATTTCATGCATATTATAACTCAATGATATGTTTGCGTGCTGTCAATCATGACCATACATTTACGTATGAGTATTATATTTCACATTTACAGTCAAACCACCGTAAACCGGACAGAGACACAAATAAGTTCTGCTTAATATAGTATTGATATCCTTTTTTGACACTTACCTCCGAAGATAATGTTTGTTCATGATCGCAAAGCATCCACGCGTATCTTGACGTAGTTGTATGCAAGTTTCACAGTGGAACCTCTCTAAACCGGACACCCTGTGATGTCCCCAGGGTGTCCGGTTTAGAGGGGTTCCATTGTACCTGAATTAAACTGTAATCTCTCCACACTGGACACTTTCCCACGTCTCATGGACCGATTTCGACATATTTAAAGACTGTGACGGATAAGTCATTAGTCAAGTCAACAAACGTAGTGTTCAAATAATATTATGACGTCACTAACGTCGTTAGTGTCGGTATAATATTATATATTGCGCCAAAAGCACTAACACGGAATTCGTGGCTGGTGAATTTACAACGCTTTTTTGTATTTCACTGGATGAAATAAAAAATAAATTGAACTTATACGGAAAACAACAAATATAATGTATGTATATCTGGACACAGCAATTATGTCAATGTCGTATGTGATCACTCATCATCAACCAGTAAGCAAACCGGTCACCCTAAACACCCCGAAGGCTGGAAAAGGCCACAAAGGCTACAAAGGCTGTTAGAAGTTGCTTGTACGTCCGTTAGCGGATATTTATACCATACATTGTCATTGAATTGACTGAATTAGTATGTGTTATGATCATTTTAATTGTAGCCTTTGTGGCCTTTTCCAGCCTTTGGGGTGTTTAGGGTGACTATCTGAGGAGAATATATATATATCGTTACCAGCAGCTACACTGGTCAGAAAATACATATGCCCCATTTTCACACTCACAACCACATACTATATGTGTAACATATATATACTGGTGAGATGATAAATTCAAGTTGTAATATACACTCGACGATCGTGTATAATAATTATATACAGTAACTTTAATTGACCGACTACAGATGGTCGTACGTCCAGATGATAACCCAGTGGAGCAGACCACCCGCAGTCACTACTAGATTACAAAATTATGTCATAACTAATAGGAAATTTATATATGTATTTATTTATAAATCTACTTGAATTCCTATCGCCCCCGGAATTTTCTTGCCATCCGAACACAAGTTCGCCCCAAAATTCCGCCAAATCTTATGTCAGTTGGGCATTAAGTGCCTCTCTAATGTTCATTAGACAGCGGTCTATTCCCTCATCACTAAGATGCACCCCGTCTTCGCGGTATAAAGACGGTGCTTGAGTGCTAATCCGACAGTTATCTATGAAAGTGCCCTTCCGGAAATTGATAAAGTTTCTAACACGCCTATTGGCATGCGCTTCTTTTCGATGGCTGAAAGCGATACCGCACCACGCCAAGAAGACCGCTGCACCATCCCAGAAAAGAAAATATGTGTATTGGGGATCATATCCGCAATGGCGGCAATATCATTCCTAATGTGGTGTTCCAGCGTCGCCCCTCCAACATCGCACAGGTCATTAGCACCTAAATGAATGATAATTGCGGCAGGCGGCGATCTGTGAATTAGTTCATATTGAATACGAGGAGACAATTCACTCCACTGCATGCCCCTCTTGCCCATCCATGTGATGAGATTTACTTGCTCCAGACCCATGTTCACAGAAATACCCTGACGCACAGCACGTTGTTTGGCCCAATATACGTACGAATCACCAATAAACCAAACATCTGCAATAAAATCAAAACATGTTATTAAGACACCACTGTGAAACTACACACATTATATGTAATATAAATCATCACATATATCTAAATCCTGTGACCCTGGTGGTAACATACAGAACCTGCAAAATTGAAATAAACCTTGTTTGCTCTTCCACAAGGCCCCTAGTGGTAACATAATGGGCCTGCAAAATTGAAATAAACATTGTTTGCTCCTCCACAAGGCCCCTAGTGGTAACATAATGGGCCTGAAAAATTGAAATAAACATTGTTTGCTCCTCCACAAGGCCCCTAGTGGTAACATAATGGGCCTGCAAAATTGAAATAAACATTGTTTGCTCCTCCACAAGGCCCCTATAGGTAACATAATGGGCCTGCAAAATTGAAATAAATATTGTTTGCTCCTCCACAAGGGCCCTAGTGGTAACATAATGGGCCTGCAAAATTGCAATCAATATTGCTTGCTCCTCCACAAGGCCCCTAGTGGTAACATAATGGGCCTGCAAAATTGAATTGACGTTGTTTGTTCCGTTTGCTACTCACATACGTTATATATAGCACAGCCTACAATCGGATATAATTTTCAAAAGATCTGATTTCCACCTGCCCATCTGTTTGATGGTTGAGTCCGATACCCCTCGAGAGGACAGCCAAGTAGCTGCTCCAATGCGAAATGAGTGTGTACGGTAATTTTTGCTTGGTAGCTGTAATTCAGAGACACATTTAGATAAGACTGCACCAAACTGGTACCTCGTTAGTGGTTTGCCATTTGCGTGACAGAACAGGTAAGGTGATTTTTGACACCTGATTTCAATGAACTGTAACACATATTTCACAGGACAAATCAACCCAGCAATTGGGTAAATGGGTACATACACAGATGCTCCAGACTGACATGTTTTTGATATGCGTAAACGGACATTAACTCCAGTTTTTCCCCCATAGGACAACATTGAAATATCATCCGGACGTAGGGCGCGTTCTCCCTGTTGCATCGCCAAATCTTAGAACAAATTTCCGGAGAAACATGTAGCGTCATAATATCATCAACACAATGCATCAATGTGGGCAAATCAATATCATGAGTTGATGCGGTTGGCTGTGGGACGAGCCCATCCCAAATGTTGGCGGGAGTCTGAACCTGCTCATTCGCACCTGACTCTTCCTCAACCATTGAGGAAAGGCGAACAATCTCTGGTTCTTCCACGTGCTGTTGCACTACCGCTGGATTTCCAGTCGTGGTGGCCGCTGCCGGACGCCGTCGCACCGCTGTCGGCCTCGCCGGTGTACCTCCCGTCTTCCTACGTGCTTTTGGCAGACTTTAGAGCGATGTAATTAGCTTAGAATCCTAAATTATAACCGTTCACTTTGAAAAATACATTTTCTAATAATTTTGTTGTTGTTGTAAGTCTGACATTCTGCCGCTAACTTTTAGGCCCACCAATCCGAAAGGGTTCTGCGCTGAAATAAACGGGCCTATTTAAAAGCAATAGGGCTTCATATATTGCAAAATATCCAAATCACGCATTTCAGTGCAAATATCACATTAAAGGTCACATTACAAACTGTCACTTACTTTCTTGAAAATGCTCTAAAAGCAACAAAGGCGATCCTAATAACCGATTTCCGGTTCGTTTGTATTTTTCGTGATTTTGAGATTTCTCATATCACACCTTATCTGATACCTATATAGAGCCAAGTAATGAATTGGTCATCGCTTATCTCTCCTGTTACTGCAACCTACTGGCGCGACGTGGTGCTGTAAAAGATAACCGCTATGACGTAGCAGTAGTACAGCTTACCTGATTGGTGGATGAAGGTTTCTTATATAATATCGTTTGGATTTACGGACATCATGTATTTGTTGCATAATCTCTTCGTTTTTGTCGTTTAATATATACGTTACTCGTTATTATTTCCTTCGCCTAGTTATACTTGGATTATTTATACGTTGGTTGCAATAGTCGGCGACGACTATCTGTGCGGAAGTCGGTTGAAATTCACGGTCAAACAGACAGCAGAGCCAGAATCATAAAAAAAGTCAAATTAAATGTTATATTTTATTTTTTTTTACAAAATGCTGACATAATCTCCGACATTTCGTAAATTAATTCTGCAATGTGCTTACTTGTGCTTTGACACTTTCGAGTTGAAATAATCAGTGACACGCGTGTGTAGCTATGTTCAAACGTATGCCGCCGGAGGTCATTAATAGTTCGGCATAGCAAACAACTTATCCGATGATTTGACCGCAGGCAAATAGGGAAGTGGATCTTGGGACAGGTGTATTCTGAATTCAATGAAGCCACACCTATTCTATGCTGATTGGTTGAATCCATTTTGTGTATCTGTCCTAGTCAGTGACAAACGTGTGAAGCTACGTTCAAACGGATGACAACATTTTCGATTCGATTCCTCTTATTTAAGGTTGGGAATTGGCTCGAACACCTTCCATACCCGGTGGATGACAACAATAATGCAGCAGGTGTATATTTAATCCGCGAGGCCACACCTATGCCAAGCTGATTGGTTGAGTTCAGTATGACAGACATGGAAGAATACAGTGCTTTCTACAGTTCCGAAAATCCAATATTGATGTGTTTGTTTTTACACGTGGATGCATAATGTTATATTGCAGGACTAAAATTGTGTAACTCGCTTATTTTTCCCCAAATACTGATTTCGAATACTAAAATATAACAAAAATCACATATTTTGTTCGTTGACAGATAAAACGAATTAAAAGTATATATTTAATTTTCACATGTACAGTAAATTCTTTACTATTTCCAATCTATTTTCCTACTGACTTGTTTCAAATAAATAGAATATGTTTGGACTTGATGTTAAAAACTAAAGATGTTTTCCAGAAGAAAGTCGTTGTTTTGTCAAATGGGGGTTACGTCGAAGCTTGGTCCTATATTTGGCTGTGACTGGAGAAATGGGGTTTGTGTGATTTGTGACCAGTGTAGGTGCTAATCAAATATAACACTTCTGTAGCATAAATATGATCTAGATTACATGTTAGTGCGTTTTATTGAAGGATTGCCGAAAAATGCAGATCATGTTCAGACTGTGCGGATGTACAGGCTGAACTGGATACACACTGGTCGCAAACGCCCTATAAGCCCCGTGTTGTGTTTAGCTTATTGCACCTTCTCAGTCGCAGTGTGCAACGGATGTTGACACAATCTTCAAACAACACCCGCCCCCGTGGCAATTAGAGCGACTAATTTTCCCACTGCTGTCACCCCGGGCTTTCCTGTACAGCATTGTTTCATTGTAAGTGGACAATGGTCTACAAGAATGAAGTTATGGCAGTTTGACCAGCATAGCACCAGATCCATTTATGCATCTGACAGCTCTGATAAGTGTTTACTCTGTTGTCCGTCTGATTTAACATTATATATAAGTATTATCGGGGAAAACATAGAGTGTAACCTGACGATGTAAATATAAATACATGTATATACAGACTGGTATCCTACAGCTGTTGAAAATTGCACAGTATGTCCATTTTGTCATCCACTGTCGCATTTCGGTATGTAGTTTGTAACTGGGTCATTCTTATATTTTTACAGTACAGTCCCATATATTTATATCAGCGGTCTAATAAACTCAAATTCTAAGTAGTCTGTTGAACTATTACGTGTAATAATCGTATTATGCATACATTTCGGAAGTACTACTGACACTACACCCACGTGACCGCAAAGGGATACAGACAAAATCCCCCCTGGACATAATCCCCCCCCCCATGATTTTTTTGACACTGGAGGACAAAATCCCCCCCCCCGTCCAAAATGCAGGTAGGACAAAATCCCCCTGTCGAAAATGACATAGTAGGACATAATCCTCCCCCATCAAAATGCAAGGGAGGACAACCCCCCCCCCCCGCCCCCCCCCCCGCCCCCCCCCCCCGACATAATCCCCCCGGCATAAGTTTTGAAAGAATCATTGCATTAATAGGTTTTCAAATTTCACCCTCTAATCCTCTTTAATCAGGGTAATTGAATTGCTTTATTTCTTTCAAGTAGTTGATTAAGGATTACCTGATTGGTTATCGTTCTGGCGAATAATCCTTTGAAATGGTAATCGATTCTTCACTAAAACAATATGGTTTGGGCCCGACATCAGTATACAAATGTATAAACGATACATACATATTCTTGTTTGACGTTTATTGTGCAACTGGAAATACTTCATTAAATGTGCTTGTTTGATTGTGCAACTGAAAATACTTCATTAAATGTGCTAGATTTTTTATGTTTATTGTGCAAATCAAAGTACGGAATATGATGTTTACCTTGATTCTGGACTGTGGGGTGGGGGTGGCTTTTGTCCTAGGCTACATTTTCATTGGGGGGGGGGGGGTGGGGGGGGGGGGGGATTTTGTCCTACCTTGAATTTTGATGGGGGGATTATGTACTACCTGTGATTTTCGACGGGGGGATGTTTTGTCGTCCTGTGTCCAAAAAATGATGGGGGGGGGGGGGGATTATGTCCAGGGGGGGATTTTGTCATACACTCGACCGCAAAGGGAAATAACTGTGGTAAGCAAATAAGGGGACCTTAGTCATGCAGTGACGGTTGGAAAAACTGGCTGTCTGGAATATGAAATCCGTAAAAAAACGGCACATACTGGTCGGATTACTGTAAAATTTGTTTTATTTGATATATACATGATGAATACATATAGGCGTATCGCGAAAACAGAAGCTTGTTATATCTCCTTTAAAGGTACATGCCAACTCAGTAGGCACAAACTGTTCTTTATATAACAGGCTCCAGTTTCGTTTGAGCAAATCCAGTTGCTCAAAATATCGACCCCATATGCATAAGGAGGGTTATGAAAAATTCAGACTGCACTCAGCTATGAAAATTATCATAATATTTCACCAGATTCTAAGAACAGACATTAGGAACAGACATTCAGTATACGACATAGCATACTATCTCTGCGATCTCCTTTGCATTCAAGCGTTGTGAAACTCAGCAATCACCAGTGCAACCACCGCTGTAACTCACATATTGAAATCACTATGACAATTTTCATAACATTCCGTTCTGAGACAAACATTTTTTCATAAAATGTACTAGCGCTCTCGCTATGAAAAGTTTCATAATCCGTACTATGAACATTTTCATAAAGCGTAATATACCTCTCCTTATGAACATTTTCATAAAGCTTAATATCACTCTCACTTAAAATTTTCATAAAATGTAATATACCTCTCACTATGAAAATGTTCATAAACCGTTCTATCACTCTCACATTTTGAAGTCGCTATGAAAATGACTGCTTTCAGACAAATTTTAGTCGCTATGAACATTTTCATTAAACGTATCATCGCTCCCACATATTGTAGCCGCTATGAAAATTTTTCGAACATTCCCGTTCTCAGACAAACATAAGTCGCTATGAAAATTTGCATAAGATTTCCGTTCTCTGACAATCATTAGTAGCTACATGTATGAAAATGTTCATAAAAGTCACTATGAAAGCAAAAACACATACATGTAATGAGGTCAATATGAAAAGGTTCAAAATATTATCGTTCTGAAACAAGCATTTGTCACTATGAACTTGGACATAAAATGCAGTTAGGTTTACTAATTGTCCCTATTGACGGTTAATTGTCACAATGTTAATGTTCCAAATATATGTCAAGATAACGGACTCTCTGAATTATACCATAACTGCGGCACGTGTATTAAACATTCTTGTCAAATATTAGTTAGTTGGTTAGTGATTGAAACAGCTATTGTAAGCAGAAATAGGAACATAAATGTGACTGTGACATGCAACATTGGGTTTATGCGATTTATGTGTAGTTCCTGATTAAATATGACACCTATTTTGGCTAATAACGATATACAATGTATGTTGCTTTAAAAACATGACGGGCGTTTCATTCACGGAATCGCGAACGGTGTAGACCCCGATCAGAATACACGGATGTGCATACTACGCTGGTGGCATGCCCCATAAGACCCGCATTTCCAGTCTCATCCACAAATACAGTGGTTATACGCAAACAATGAATAAGTACTAAACCTTGTATTTTCATGTGGGGCATGCACAATAAAGTAGACTGTCTAGACATACATGCAAAACAGTTGAGTGCAATCGACCTTAAATAGTCGGACATGTTGTTCTAATTCACATGTATGCACACGTGTCGTTACCAACTATCATTTGTCTTCCTTACGCATCAGGAATCAGAAAAAACGTTCGTTCCATCAAATAGATTAACGTATTCCTGTAGTGTCATATCCTCTGAAAATATGAACAAACGAGTTAAAAGGTGACCATACTATATACATGTATGACAAACATTACGCCACAAGTCATGATCGGAAACCGTGAAAACTACAAAGAAAGTCCCAAATAACAAAGGAATTTCCCGTTGAATATATAACCCATATGGAATTCATCACGCGCAAGTGACGTCCACCTTATATTATGTATACATGTAGATACGATTAGCATAATACTTGTATGTAGGTTTGGCCCTAAGCAAAACTAAATAACGTATACATGCCTGAGTAAAATCCAGTGTTCCGCAGTCAAAACGGAAAGCGAGATATACCGCCGAAATTATAGGCATGGTCCAGTCTGACCAAAGTGCCAGTCAGGGTCGGTTATATAATTAATGGGTTCATACGTTCAGTCAGCCAATCAGATGTTCCATAATATTCGCGGCAAAACGATGGGGGCGGGATTAAATGCTGCGCGAGTATTCATGTCTGGATGCGTGACTAACCCGTACAATGCTGAATTCCTCTTTGTCGTCTGCCTTTTAATTTTATATGTATGTATTTTACAGTATGTATACATGTAGGTACGATTATCATAATACTTGTATGTAGGGTTGGCCCTAAGCAAAACTAAATAACGTATACATGCCTGAGTAAAATCTAGTGTTCCGCAGTCAAAACGGAAAGCGAGACATACCGCCGAAATTATAAGCATGATCAGTGCAGTCTGACCCAAGTGTCAGTCAGGGTCGGTTATCTAATTAATGGGTTATCCAATCAGATGTTCCATAATATTGGCGATGGGGGCGGCATTAAATGCTGCGCGGGTCTGCCTTTTAATTTTAGTTTGCACCGATCTCGGTAGAGCCGGTGGCATATCGTGTTTGGACTGTGTGTCCGTGTGTCCGTCCGTCACAAATTCGACGGAGTTTCGAAAATAAATCTGCCACCCTGTGGAATTCGTGTGCCCACAGGCCACATTTTCTTCTACGTAATGAAAACCTGTTTAGAAAGCACCTGATAATTGTCTCTAATGTAGACAATAATCATGTGCTGTCCAACATGTGCATTGTTAAAACATGTCTGAAAAATATGAAAGCAGACGATAATATCCGGGTTCGGCCTTTTAAGAGATAATTGTAAGTTCAGTCTATTTCACTATAAGACACGTGTATGTAAACACGTGTAATGGGGTCACCCTTTCCCGGCTAGCGCATATGTGAGGGGATGCTTGCGTCACGCAAGTAGTGGAAAGCATCACCACGGGACACGAATTGCGGTTGTAAAATTGTTATATTAACAGATTATTTCTGAAACATACAGTACATTTCTATGTACATAATGTTTACACATTATTGCACAATACATGGAACCAACAAACCCCTAGTGTAATATTGCAGTTCACAATATTCGGGACTCTTCCTTTCACTGATAAATGCAACAACATGCTGAGAATGCAATGCAAAGCAGACGATTATCATGAACCAAACATGTTCGCACAGTAGTTCACCTAACTGTTGATCGAGTGAAATGACAGATTGAATCACAAATCATTTTAGGATAAATAGACGTACATGTACATACTAAACTCTATTTACAAACATACACTATTAATTATGAGTACATAATTATAATTGAATTTAATTACACTGCATTACATAAGCGTTATGACGGAGGAGTCCTTCCAAATGTGCGTTTGTTTAATTTCTGCCTCGTTGAGAGTGACCTAAAAATCTTGCTAATACACAGTTTATGTAAGTTTATGGCAATAGCTTTGTGTTATATTGTAGAATTGTTTCTCAATAACACTAAGATAGCGAATTATGAACGTCAACGCCCTGCATGTTTTCCATTTATTTTAGTGCACGAAAAGTAAATACAATTACGCAATTGTTTACTGTTGACCGTGGTGTAGCCATATAATGCATCCTGTACAGTAAATACAAAATATGACGATAACCTACCGTGATATGGTCCCAAAACGTTTATACAAGTAATCAACGGATCGTCATGTCACCGTCACACTACACCGGCAATCATACCTAGCGGATAATTATAATATCACTAGTAAATTGAATTACAATGGTACCACATGTATTATAATTATGATGAGAGTATTCTAATAATTCCAGTGCGTCAGATAACCACATGGAGGCGATTCTCATGTGCAGTATTCCATGACTAAAAGTATTGAAATCGGTGCATTCCCTTCGCCAACAAAACATGATAAAACAGATCATATGTGCACCACATTCA
Organism: Conchocele bisecta; assembly: GCA_029237695.1. Lineage (NCBI taxonomy): Eukaryota > Metazoa > Mollusca > Bivalvia > Lucinida > Thyasiridae > Conchocele > Conchocele bisecta. The sequence continues at coordinate 85,901,114 of CM055273.1, forward strand.
TCGGATCCACAAATACAATAACACACGTTAATGTCACAATGCAATTATGCACATACAACAAATGCGCAGACGGTATACTTGGTTATGCTGTTGCTGATATATCATTGTCACGGTAGACCTCATTTTATCACTGCTGTGTTCCTGTCGAACATCAGTCCGTTCATGAAAGAAGGTAGCAGACAACATTTGCAACCAGTGTAGCCCTGGATCAGGTTAGATAGATAGATAAATAGATAGATATATAGATAGATATAGATACATGTAGATAGATAGATAGATAGATAGATAGATAGATAGATAGATAGATAGATAGATAGATAGATAGATAGATAGATAGATAGATAGATAGTATACATGAAGAAACAATAATGATGAGCCATGACGTAAAATGGTACCTGTTTCCCAACAGTCCCATATCAGACTGCGCATCGGTGCAGCAGCTTGATCTGGGTATAATACGTTTATTTCTCATCGATAATTTCAGTGTTTGCTATAATACGCTAAATTGGTTCTCGTCCGTCTGATATAAGGTTACGCGGTCGCTAAGCTCCTCATTTCCAATAATTCACCTAAATAGGGGGGGGGGGTTGCACTGGGGGTGCATCTCATCAGGGTTTATCATGTTTGTCAATGTCCCGGAACAGACAATAATACACAGACAATACGCATACACTGATCACAAACATGCGAAATGTACCACCTAGCCTTTGCAAACAGCGGAGGTTCTGACCAGTCTGATCAAGCGATTTCCTGTTTTCAAAGACGGCGACCATTTCGAACCCTATTGGTGCGACGCAAAGTAGAAACTTCGCAAACGCTGAGCAATGTTTAATTGGCAAAAAATATTCCACAATTTTCTCGAACACAAATGCGTGTTTGTAAGCATGATAAGTGCGCAATTTATTGCCGCCTACACCACTAACACTACTGTCTCTGTTTACAATGTATAAGGGCTTGTCATCCATCAACATATCTGATCAATCATCTTATTTTCATTAACGGTAGGGGTTCCTCCTTATAGTATCACGATTTGGTAAAAACTGAAATATAAGTAGTACGTTTATTACTGATCCTACCAGTCAAGTAATTTCTTAAAAACATCATGAGGCATGCCGCCTATCAAACATAGTGCTATACCAGCATTATGCGCAACCATTTTTTCTGTGATATTATAATATAATGTTTCACTCAGAATAAGACTAAGATGTATCTGTCAACAATTCACATTGTTTCGGGTCCACATATAAATTGGAAAACAGTTCGATGCACAGATGGTGGCTGAAAATGCGCAATTATATATATATTTTTTTTATTCACGACCATGCAGTTTAAATCACACCATTGATGAAGCATGTTAGGCATACATTGTAGATCCGCTTCCTTTGCTGCAATCAACACTATGTCATATGCGTACAATAAAATGCATAATACCTCGTCATCAAACTGGACACCATTTCAGAAAGCCTTAATATGTAGGGAAAAATAATTGATGAATATGTTAAATAATAGAGGTGACAGAGAACAGTCCTGACATAATCCACGGTGTATATCATACCACTCGGAACATAGACCGTTAAGTCGGACACATGACAATACCCCAGCATATCATGATTTAACAGCATCTAACATTGTCTATTTAGTAGCAAGCCTTGCCCATTGTGTACAGAATGTAGACAGTTTCTTCTTTTTCCTAGTATCTATGATAGTTTGTAAATGACAACAAATGGTCAGTAGTACTACGATATTTTCTGAATCCATTCTGTTCATACTCGATTTTATCATTATTTTCGGTCCACTTCGGCAGCCTGTTGTTCAGAATAAAACAATGCATTCATTTGTGCAACTTGTTGATGAACTGCCACAAAATGACATCGGATCCCCCCTCGGGTCAGCCGTGCTGGACTTTGGAATTGAGTTAATGATAATTTTACCTCATTCCGTGGGAATTTTACTCTGGGTAAAACAAACATTGAAGAAAATATGCAGATACAATACACTTACATCGCCACAAAAAAAAAATCTGATGATATATCGCCTAATCCACAGGACTTTCCGCGCTTGGAATTTGCTATAGCATCACAAACTTGAATATATATGGGCCGCGCCATGCGAAAACTTGGCTTAATGACAACATCATGAAAAGCGGTAAACGACGACGGAAAACGTCGTTTGCAGCGTCGCTGTAAAAGTTCACATTTTGCCCTCCCATTTACGTTTACTGGTGTCAGTTAACATTAAGTGTGAACAGAAAACGGAAAATTATAACTTACTGAAACTTTTACTAATATGAGACGCGATGCTTTGCACCTTAGTACACATATTATGACAGAGCTGAAGTCAGAGGTACCAGGCCAGTGTGGCGCTCTCTAACAAACCATGGTGCCATGCATATACACAATGTCTACACAACTATCTAGACCGCATCGTGATGACGCTGGCTCTTCGAAGTCCCTCCAGCGAGAAGCAGCGTCGGGCTCTGAGCCTCGACGGAGTCCACCCAACATTACTGGAGGTCACTCACCTCGACTTAGAGCCAGGAGACGAGGGAGGAAATCTACTGGCCATACAGAGACACGGAAGAAGCCAAAGGAACTTTTCAAAGTTATGCATTGGAATGCAGAGGGACTCTTCAATAAGAAAACTGAATTGGAGAATATCCTTTTTGAAAAGGACATACACGTCTGCTGCATCCAAGAGACTCACCTTTCGGAGACCAAATTCTTCAATGTTAGAGGCTACCAGTGCTTCCGTTGTGACAGGTTGGGAAGGAGAAAAGGAGGAATCCTTACACTGGTTAGGAACAACTTTGCAGCCACCCAAACCAATGTGCACATGGAAGACTCCGAATACCAGGTGTTGTGCCTCAAATTGAGCAACAAGGTGATGCAAGTTGTCAACCTATACTCCCCAAATGACAGACCGCTATCCCTGGACACCATCCCTGTTGAAGTCTAGTTGTAGGTGACTTCAACAGCCACTCACAGAGCTGGGGATATGACCATATAGACAGACGTGGAGAAGAGGTTGAGACCTGGCAGGATGAGCATAACCTCCAACTGATAAACAATCCTGATGATCAACCTACTTTTTACTAAAGACGATGGCATTCCACTTACACTCCTGACCTTGGTTTCTGCACTGACGATATACACAGTACTCTCTCTAGAGAGGTAGGTGATCAACTGGGAGATAGTGGCCATCGTCCCGTTTACCTCACCATGCAGTACAATGTCGCACACGAACCAAGTTTTCCTCGATGGAACTACAAGAAGGCTGATTGGAGTTCATACAAGAAGCTAACAGATGACCTCTGCAGATAGATAAGAGTGGATGGCAGAGACATCGACCGAGTCAACAAAGACTTCAATGCTGCCATTCTCAAAGCCGCACACAAGTGCATTCCGCGGGGATCTAGGAGGGACTACAAGCCATACTGGAGCAACGATCTGCAAGTTCTTCAGAAAAATTTATCGGAGGCCAGGCGGGAAGCAGAAACAAATCCCTCTCAAGAAAACAACATTGCCCTCCAACAAACCAAGGCCAAATTCCTAAAAGCGAAGATCCAGGCCAGAAGAAAAAGCTGGAAAGAGAAAACGGCATCTCTCAACCTGGAAAAGGATGGTACAAAGCTATGTAAACTCACCAAACAGCTGAATGACGAAGGGGGCAGCAGCAGGAGCCCAACAACACTGGTAGAAAATGATACTCTGCTGACAGGCAAACAAGCAGCAAACAGGTTCGCTGACAATTACGAAGATGTCAGTAACATTCCTATCAGCAGAGCACAGCAGAGAGAGGCAAGAAGAGAGGAGAGAGAAAGGCGCAGCAGTAGATCAATCAGAAGAAGATGTAATGGAGAAGGGCCTCACACTAAGTGAGCTACAAGTAGCGCTGAAACAGCGCCAGGCCAAGAAGTCGCCGGGACCGGACGGTATCACCAACGAGATGTTGACCCACCTCGGCTCTTTTGAAATGCACACCCTCCTTGCAATCTACAACCACAGCTGGAGAGAAGGCAGACTCCCGCAAATTTGGAGAGAGGCAACCATGATTCCTATCCCTAAACCTGGAAAAGGATTTCGCAAGAAGCATCCAGCTATCCGCCCCATCAGTCTCACCAGGGCGTGGTAGGAAAAAAAACTGTTTTGAGAGTATTGTGAACCCAGCGCAGGAAGTGGTATCTGGAGACAAACCAATTCTGGCCCACCAACGGCTGGCTTCAGGAAAATTCTGCTCGACTGAAGACCAGCGACATACCTTGCCCAGGAGATCGAAGACGCTTTTCAAAAAAGAAAAAGGAAAAGTAACCCTAGTAACTTGGGTTGATCTTCAAAGAGCATTCGACAAGGTCTGGACAGTAAGGTATGCTCGTAAAGCTACAGCGGAATGGAGTGGGAGGCACTATGTACAAGTGGGTAAAGTCATACCTCTTCAACAGAGGGCTAGAGTAAGTGCTGATGGGACTACTAGCCACAAATTCCTACAGAGACTGGATGTCCCCCCCAAGGAAGAGTACTGTCCGCCCACCCTATTTCTCCTTTTTGTCAACGACCTTGGTATCGGATTGCCAAAGGAGTTAAGGCTGCCTATATGTAGACGACCTCGCGATCTGGTAATTCCGAGGAGTTTGCATCAACTGCAACTTACAGGATGCAACAAGCAGCCGACAAGCTATCCGCATGGGCAGGATGACTGGTGCGTGCAGGGTGAATACAGAGAAGTCATCTACTACCCTATTCACTCTGTCACCTAAACAGAAGGGCCTGTCCTATAAAGATCAGTGGCACGACATTGACACAATATGGAAGAGGCAACATACCTTGGATGTGAACCTTCGACAAGACGGCTTACATGGAAGCCCCACATAGCAAAATGCCTGAAGCAAAGGCCGCAGGAAACTAGCTATGCTTCGGAAATTAGCTGGTACCAACTGGGGATCGCATGAGACCATACTAAAGACAGTATACCTGGGTACAATCAGGCCCCATCTCGAGTATGCTTCCTCAACATGGATGACAACTGCCAAAACCAATCAGCACATACTAGACAAGGTCCAGAATCAGGCCCTACGAATTATCACCGGAGCAATGCGGTCAACTCCAATTAAGGCCATGTAGGAAATCATTGCCATTCTACCACTCAGCAAAATGAGAGATGCCAAGGCTCTAATACAAGCCAGCAAGTATCAATTCCTGCCAGATCATCCCATGAAAATCAAACTTGAGAGCCTGACAAAAAATCGTCTGAAAAGAAGCGCTATGTACACGAGTCGAAGAAGTTGACAATAAAAAACAAATGTGCCCAACTTGGACCACCGACGGCTCCTCTTGAAAAGTCCGAACTACCAGAAGTATGGAGATATGACCTGTAACATCAGTATTAACACAACTATCCCAGGGACTTTGCCGGGAGAACCAAGGACGAGATCATCAAGAAGTCCCTCACACAAGGCCATGAATCTTTCGATAAGACTCCCAATTGGAGACATGGACCCATGTTTACACAGACGGTTCAGCGACAGCTGCAATTCAGATGGGGGTGCTGGTATTTTCGTCTGTACACCACTGGGAGACAGAAACGGTTAGCATCCCTTACAGGAAGCAGTTGTACCAAAACTACAAAGCAGAAGTGGAGGCCATTTTCATGAAGGCGACAACAAAAATTATTGAAGAGTCGGCTGATGACTGCCATCAGGTGGTCATACTAACAGATGCTCTGTCAGTCTACAGGCCTTGAGCAATTCAAAATACCATCTCTTTCCCAGACAGTTACACACTTTATGCCAGAATAAAAAAGTGTCGTTTGCAGTGGGTTCCAGCACACTGTGGGGTTCCTGGAAATGAGAAGGCGGACAAGTTGGGCCTAGCTAGGAGCCAAAGGTGACCAGCCACGTAATAGTGTTACTCATGAGGAGAAAGCAACAGTGATAAAGACACTGACGAAGCCAAAGCCAACCAAAGATGACTACCACCTACTAGACAGATGGGAACAAGTCATAATAATAAGGCTACGCACGGGACACAACATTTTTTGCAAAAATGCCCACATGTATGCAAAACTGAAGTTGTCCCCATCTCAAGATGCACTTGCGGTATGGAAAGAGCAGACTACAGAAGCATATACTACAAAGATGCCCCCTGTAGAGCAGAGAAGAAAAATCTATGGCCAGAGATCACCACCCTAGAAGAGAGCTGTATGGAAAGATGGAGGAGCTAAGAAAGACAGCGTCCTTCATTGCTGTGGCTGGTGTTGGTGTAGATGATGAACGCCAGTAAGTAAGTAAGTACATATTATGACGTCATGACTTGGACGTCACGTACTTGTGACGTCCACTGAACGTGAATTACATATTTGACGTTATGGCCATGGTGTCGTGACAAAATATTTATCGCAAGGCTACTTGCACGAGTTCCTCGCAGCATCATAGACTTAGAAATGCTTCAGGCGTTGTGCATTGTCGCCTAATGTCGGTTTCTTTGACATTGTCACTCTTTTTCGTCGGTTATCCTTATGAATTTCAAAATTGGTGAACGCATATTTAAATGGCTACATATCAACGAAGTCTTCGCATACACTGCACCTTGAATCATTAAATAATCTTTAAATATGAACAACCTAGTGTATGCCAAACGATAATACCATTTCTCTTGGTAAATTGAGACACTTTTGGAACAATTACATCCAGTTACTTAGTGAATGATATGCCATTTAACGCACTCATTTTAATCATAAACAGAGGTAGACACGCAGCTATATGAGCCGCGTCGCGAGAAAACAGTCCTTTCGGGTGAGTTTTGACGACGTCACAAGATTTATGACGTCGTGAACTTAGCTGACGTAATTTTCAGCCGAGATTTCCAATTATCGACGTTTGTCAAAGAAACGGTGCGTGTTAGGTTTTGTTCCGTTGTGTTAAAGTTATTTAACGAACAGAATATCTATAATGGCATATATGGGTGTGAAAAAAAGCCGAAACAGTCTTCGATCTGTCATGGATCCTGTCTGAGAATGTATTGGATGAACGTTAGACTGCCGTACGGTCCGTACGATCGAAATCCACCATTTTTATCGTTTCTCAATTCGGGTAAGTCAATCCGGTATATGTATAGTCTAATGTAATGGTATATTTACAATTCCCTCGCTATGGTACTGGACACAAATATTGGGGACTGGTTATAGACACCTGGCAGGATTAGTATTGTTTCATACAACAAATATAATAGTGGTAGTAATCTGCCTAGATGCAGAAGTGTCTAGTGCTAACCTAGAACACCCGCTGTGCCATCATCACAGGGAGGTACTCGTTGACAAATCAAAAAATTACAATGACCCCTTACATCCACTATCTCACCAGATCGTCTCAACTCTATACTGTACCTAGGTAGTCAAATCATGTATGTGGTGATGTATTAGTGCCTAAGTGTTGGAGTGCATCTTACATTAACTCCCAAGGCAAACAAATACAAGATTGAATTTTGACGACGCTAGGGTACAGCTATTTTCTAGCCTCCTTACTTCAACTGCTTTGAAGAAATGATTATAGTGGAAACAAAACCCCACTTCTGACACCATTGTCAAGGTCATTTACCAAGGTCAGGAATGAATCGAGACAATTTGTCTCCCCCCAATTTTAATCATATGAACAAGTATACTTCAATTTTGTAAAGACGTTATGGCCAATATAGCTGATTCAGACGAAAACGAAAAAGTGGTAACCATGCAGTTGAGTGTAATTGGAAATAGGCAGAAAAGTAGATAAGTACTACGTAGTCACTTAATCACTTATAATGTACACTATATTACCTGGGGAACACACAGGAATACATGACTACATTGATATGCGAAACATCACTGTACTGTTTGGGCATGATACTATTCAATTACTACAAGGTTGTAAGCCAATCGGACTGTTATACTTTAACGCAACTTAAAAGCTATAGACGATAAAACTCGGTATGTGGTATCTCAATGGTCCCGTTTAGTGGACAATAGTATGAATGCACAATGTACTTTGATGATCGCTAATCAAAGTGAAATAAACATACAAGTATAAACATGGCATAACGAACATTGGAGGACAAAATGACAATCATCTGAGCTACCCCAGTGCTGGCGTATCTCAATAGATAGTGTAACCTCTGAGTATCAAGGTCCCAAGGTCTGCCTCACCCGCAATATGAGGTCTAGTCAACAAATGGCTATAATCCAACTTCAAAGTGGATTAATCCATAAACAATATATTTAGTCTTACTACAATCCTTTTTAGCCATGATATGGCCATGATAGGGAGTATTTACCATACACTATCAAAGTATACATATGTATTGCCTATTGCAATTTTATATTTCCAAAGTATGAATGTCAAAGTCAAAGCCGGGATGTGGTTACATCACATGATAGTCAATAACTATAATGTTCCGGAAGCTGGTTCCCGGAAGTAAAGTTCCACAGGGTAGTATTATCTCCGGAAATGGTGGACCAGATGTAAGTTCCCTATGGTATCACTCGACTGTAGCAACCCGGATGTGGTAGACCGGATGTAAGTATCATGGTGAATCATGGGTTGTAATACCGGAAGTGGTAGACCGGATGTAAAGTTCCGAATTAATACAAAATGGCGATTATCACGTTGGCTAAGACGCCGGAAAAGTTTCCACTTAGGTGGACATTCAACTCGTGGTAGTATAATGATATGATATGTGTGTATGGCGTTCACTTCACTAAATAGGCTGTGACTGTCTGCTGAACGCGAGGTAGCTATCACACACTGCTTATACAGGCCTGTACCCGGGGAGCTGCTACACACACTGCGCCAGACAGACGTACGGCACTCGGACGACCCGGATACTCTGCACTGACTGGGGTGCCCTCAAACGAGTGGACCAAAACCGTCCAATGTGGCTCGCTGGACGCTTTCAAGAGGCTACTAAAATGAAATTGAATCTCCAATTACTGGACGAATACGCACAGACAGACAGACCGGATGCACAACGGACTAAAACGAGAATCGAACAACGGCAAATCACAGCTGAAATAAAATGTTGTAGGTACATACCAAAATCCTCCGTGTCACTGGTGAATACAGTACCTTAGTTTTCTTGTAACCCAGAATATATGTGTCCCGCAACACATAGCGACATCGCTTATATACGCACCAGTGAAACCATGCACGGAATAATGGATATGCCTACCCCTGTACGACATCTCACATAAATACTACAAAACCATGGCTTTTGCATGTCACCCGTGGGTTATGGCCATAAATATATGTTCCCACGCCTTAATTTCAACCAAACCGTGTACAGCCCTCGTGGAATAAATACCATCCAACATGGTATACCCCACACTACCTAAATCTGCACACTATAAGACCCAGATTCTCATAATCCGAATCTACTCGACTGGGTCTCGACAATGCGAAGGTCGCTTTCTTGGCCCCGCCAAACCCTCCATAACGGTTCCTACGGCTATACACTCAAATGAGAGTGTAGCACATACTAAACTCAAATATCGGTCATTTACGGAAATAATCACGACACAAAACATCACCATTATGGGATCTGATATATCCGTGTTGGCCAGTACCAGGCTATATGAAACACTAACCCGTAGATACATAACAGGGCAGACCATGGTATGGTCTGCGCTGTATACTGGCTTCACCTACAGAAGGTCCCTTATATGGTGAAAACACTGACACGCGGCAAAACTCGGTGGCACGGACAGTGGACATCCGTAATACTAAAAAGGTATCTTTTCCCTAGCGAAACCGCACACGCAGTCAACGAGTTCTCTACCACACACATGCATAGTCTGTGGCAAAATATGGCGTGACATCAGTAAAACATGCTCATAAAATAGGAGTATATTTTAAATCCGCAAATAGGACACGCATAAACGTATTTCCACCAATACAACATAAGCCCCCTATTACATGCAAATTGTACATGGGCAAATGTACATGCCAAACCCACGGGTGTGCAAAAAACCACAGGTGTGTGGAAACCACAGGTATGTGATCACAGGGATGTGAAAACAATAATACGCACAACAATCAACACAGTACCACACATTACAAATATACAATTATACGGATTCCAGAATGTACAAGAATGCACGTGTCACGCGACATATCTCCCCCCTAAACAAAAAGTGTTTACACTTTCGTGCATAATCGCGAGACACGTTGGCACAGCTGAATCTACCCAGATATCCTGCTCAGGTAGTCTGCCCACTTTATCTTATGTTTCCCTATATGGGTGTGTCCTGGTGTGTCCCTCAGGACATGGGTGAACTCCCGTAAGATCTCTTTGACTTGCGTCTTTTGTTCTTGCCTAAATCAGGCGACAGGTCAACTTTGCTCTCCGTATCGGACTCTAATCCCCTGGGACATAACATGTTTTCTTCGGCACTACACCCACTTGGACTAGGATCCCCCTCTACTGTGTCTTCTATCACGGCCGCATTTATTACAGTGAGTATTCCCTTCCCCGGGTGCTCAGGCCTAGTCTCGTACCTCTTTAACATGTTTGCATGAAAGGTTTTCAACTTCCCTCCCATGTCAACCCTATAGTCCCACTCATTAACTACCTCTGTTATGGGGTATGGTCCCTTCCACCTAAGAAGCAATTTGTTGTTGTCTGTCGGTAGTAGTACAAGTACCTGATCTGCCACTGCATACTGCCTACTACGGTCTTACGGTTGTAGTACTTTGCGTACATTTTGGACGCACTCTTCAAGTTCTCATGCGCGATTTCGCATGTTTTCTCGAGCCGTTCGCGCAAGTCGAGGACGTACTGATACGTCGTTTTGACGTTGTCCTCTATGTCCTTCTCGGACCACAGATCTCTTAGTATGCTCATCGGACCTCGAACGGTCCTTCCGTACAATAGTTCAAACGGTGAGAAAGCCAAACTTTCTTGAGGGACTTCGCGATACGCGAATAAGAGCGCGTTAATGTATTTGTCCCAATCTTTGGGACGTTCGCTTGCCATTCTACGAAGCATTTGCTTTAACGTACCATTGAACCGTTCCACGAGACCGTTACACTGTGGGTGGTACGGTGTCGTGGTTAATTGTCTCAGCGATAACAATCTACTAACTTCCTCCATGACTGCCGACGTAAATTGACTACCCCTATCGGTGAGCATCTCCTCGGGGATACCCAGTCTACTGAACATATCCACGAGAGCTTCCGCGACTCGTTCGGCCTCGATGCCTGGTAGTGGTACCGCTTCTGGGTACCTAGTTGCATAATCAACTAACGTTAGTATGTAACGATTCTTCCGATCGGTAGCTGGAAAATTGGCCCTACAATATCAACTGCGACTCGTTTGAACGGAGTGTCTATCAACGGCATAGTTCCTAACGGAACCTTGGTGATGTGTCCCTTTGACACAGTCTTTTGACATATGTCACAAGACCTACAAAACCGTGTAATGTCACTGCCCACCGCCTGGCCAATAAAATTCTGATAACACTCGATCAGTTGTCTTCTTAACCCCTAAATGGCCCGCCATGATTGATTCATGTGCCACTTTCATCACGGTAGTCCTAAGTGTTTTTGGGACTACCAGCTGATGGTACATCCTACCTGACCCTATCGATTCGAAATTACGATACAACAAGTCTTTTCGGTATGCGAATTTCGATTTGTTTCCGTTCTTACTTGACCGTACCGTTCCGTCTTTTGCATTATTTCGAACTGACGTCAATGTGACGTCATGTGCCTGCGCCTCTTTGAATTCATCGCGTGATACGTTCGCGATTGCGGTAGGGACTTTGAGGGTCTTATATGATTCGTTTCGGCTGTCGTTTGTGACCTAGTTTCAACTGCGCACGATTTAGCGCCTCTAAAATCGGATATCACCGGTAACTCTGACCCGTCTACATTACCTATGGTAACATCATACATTGTATCTGTCATGCAAAGGGCTTCTACCTGACCTTTGAAAAAAGGTGTATCTAGATCTACCCGGGCGGTAGGAATTCCACTCATTTTGCTCCTATTTACCAGCATGCATGTTGAAACTTTGCTTAAAAACTGATCTGGTTGTACTAAGCTTTCCCTGACGACCACCCCGGTACACCCAGTATCTCGCATTACTGTGACCTTTTTCCCATTTAATGTGCCCTCTGCTACGGGTAGCCTATCCATACCAAATGTACATCCGTTAATCAACTCCGGCTGTATCTCGCTACCTGAACATACAATAGTGGTGTCGGTATCAACCACACAGAAATTTCCTTGGTTTTCCCCTGGTTGTTCCGTGTTTTGCCATCTACCTCTACCTCTGCCTCTAGTGTGCCTTCCACTTCTACCTCTATTTCTACCTCTGTACCGACCTCTCTGTTCTTTATCTGCAAAACTTACATGTTTCTCTTCCTCGACTGCTGCTGCTTTGTAAGCTGAGGACCGGTCACGCTTAGGACAATCGTAGGACATGTGACCTTCTTTGCCACAATGGTAACATGTCCCGCGATGCCTATCATAGCCGTTCCTGCTGGTACTTCTGTCATAACTACCTCTACTCGGGCTTCTATCATAACTACCCCTACTTGGGCTTCTATTGTGGTCTCTATTCTGATATCTGTCCCTATCTCGACTCCTATCTCTAGATCGATTATCCGCACTACTTACCTTGCGCCTCTGGTTATCTACTGACCTGTACTCAGTTCTGTTGCTAGTACTGTTCCTCTGAACTACATACTTGCTACCTCCTCTAGCTTCTGCAAAGTAATCTGCCTGAACCGCCATCTGATCTATCGAGTCAAATGTTTTCTCTTTGAGAAATAAGTAGAGCTCACGACTGCATATACTTAACATCTGATCTCTGATCATGTAGTCTAGTACTCCTTCATATGTTCTATTCACCTTACCTAACTCAAACCATCTATCTAAATAGTTCTTTGACCGACTGACATATTGCACAAATGATTCACTGTGATCAGGTTTGGTGTTTTTGAACATGCGTCTGAACCCATCTTCTGTTAGATCAAAACATTTCAACAATGCGGATTTCAACTTATCATAGTCAAGAGCATCATCAATAGGTAGTCTAGAATATACATCTAATGCCTTGCCCTTCATAACGCACTCAAGTGTAGTGACCACTTATCTCTCCCCCACCTTTGAATTGCTGCGTACCTCTCAAATCTAGCTAAGTAGCTATCCATGTTGTCATTATTCTGATCAAAATGTGGCAGCTTCGGACCGAATGCTCTGCCATAGTCCCTATCATGTCTCTCTTCATCTACTACTTCTCCCCTTTCTACTTTTGCCATTTCTACCTGATGCTTAGTGTCTAGTTCTCGCAATTTGAATTCTAGAGCTAACTGTGCTTCATTGGCATCTAATCTATCTTTCCCCATCTGTCGCTCAACCTCTTTAGCTAACTGCTCAGCATCTAACCTATCCTTCTCAGCCTGTCTCAACTCCTTAGCTAACTGCGCAGCATCTAACCTATCTTTCTCAGCCTGTCGTTCAACCTCTTTAGTCAACCGCTCAGACTCTTTAGCCAACCGCTCAGCATCTAACCTATCTTTCTCAGCCTGTCGCTCAACCCCTCCTTAGCTAACTGCGCAGCATCTAACCTATCTTTCTCAGCCTGTCGCTCAACCTCCTTAGCTAACTGCGCAGCATCTAACCTATCTTTCTCAGCCTGTCTAGCCTCTAGTCTTTCCTGTCTTTCTCTCTCCTGCTCTTCCTTTACAAAGGTCCTTAACTCTGAATCTGCTAGCCCTAAGCTTTTGCCTATGTCCATTAGCTCCTTAATGGACGACATTCTCACTCTCAACTCAACTCCGGATTATCGATTTACACGCTTTACCCGACGGTACACAAGGTCTCTAGCACTCAAATCACTTAGTGATTTGTGCGAGTCTCTTGCTTCACGTCTATAAGGTTAAGGTAAATCAATCCGGTCTCTACTCCTAACGACGGTATAAGTTTCTCAATTCGGGTAAGTCAATCCGGTATATGTATAGTCTAATGTAATGGTATATTTACAATTCCCTCGCTATGGTACTGGACACAAATATTGGGACTGGTTATAGACACCTGGCAGGATATAGTATTGTTCATACACAATATAATAGTGGTAGTAATCTCGCCTCAGATGCAGAAGTGTCTAGTGCTAACCTAGAACACCCGCTGTGCCATCATCACAGGGAGGTACTGTTGACAAATCAAAAATTACAATGACCCTTACATCCACTATCTCACCAGATCGTCTCAACTCTATACTTCTGTACCTAGGTAGTCAAATCATGTATGTGGTGATGTATTAGTGCCTAAGTGTTGGAGTGCATCTTACATTAACTCCCAAGGCAAACAAATACAAGATTGAATTTTGACGACGCTAGGGGTACAGCTATTCTAGCCTCCTTACTTCAACTGCTTTGAAGAAACTGATTATAAAAAGAGGAAACAAAACCCCACTTCTGACACCATTGTCAAGGTCATTACCAAGGTCAGGAATGATCGAGACAAATTGTCTCCCCCAATTATCATATGAACCAAGTATACTTCAATTGTAATGACGTTATGGCCAATATAGCTTGATCTGACGAACGAAAAGTGGTAACCATGCAGTTGAAGTGTAAGGGATAGGCCAGAGTAGATAAGTACACGTAGTCACTTAATCACTTATAATGTACACTATATTACATGGGGAACACACAGGAATACATGATACATTGATATGCGAACATCACTGTACTGTGCATGATACTATTCAATTACTACAAGGTTGTAAGCCAATCGACTGTTATACTTTAACGCAACTTAAAAGCTATAGACGAATAAACTCGGTATGTGGTATCTCAATGGTCCCGTAGTGGACAATAGTATGAATGCACAAGTACTTTGATGATCGCTAATCAAAGTGAAATAACATACAAGTATAACATGGCATAACGAACATTGGAGGACAAAATGACAATCATCTGAGCTACCCCAGTGCTGGCGTATCTCAATAGATAGTGTAACCTCTGTAGTCATCAAGGTCCCAAGGTCTGCCTCACCCGCAATATGAGGTCTAGTCAACAATATGGCTATAATCCAACTTCAAGTGGATTAATCCATAAACAATATATGTAGTCTTACTACAATCCTTTAGCCATGATATGCCATGATAGGAGTATTACCATACACTATCAAAGTATACATATGTATTGCCTATGCAATATATTTCCAAAGTATGAATGTCAAAGTCAAAGCCGGATGTGGTTACATCACATGATAGTCAATAACGATAATGTTCCGGAAGCTGGTTCCGGAAGTAAAGTTCCACAGGTAGTATTATCTCCGGAAATGGTGGACCAGATGTAAAGTTCCTATGGTATCACTCGACTGTAGCAACCCGGATGTGGTAGGACCGGATGTAAAGTATCCATGGTGAATCAATGGGTTGTAATACCGGAAGTGGTAGACCGGATGTAAAGTTCCGATATAATACAAAATGGCGATTATCACGTTGGCTAAGACGCCGGGAAAAGTTTCACTTAGGTGACATTCAACTCGGTGGTAGTATAATGATATGATATGTGTGTATGGCGTTTCACTTCACTAAACTATGGCTGTGACTGTCTGCTGAACGCGAGGTAGCTATCACACACTGCTCTATACAGGCCTGTACCCGGAGCTGCTACACACACTGCGCCAGACAGACGTACGGACACTCGGACGACCCGATACTCTGCACTGACTGGGGTCTGCCTCAAACGAGTGGACCAAAACCGTCCAATGTGGCTCGCTGGAGCGTTCTCAAGAGGCTACAAAAATGAAATGAATCTCCAATTACTGGACGAATACGCACAGACAGACAGACAGGATGCACAACGGACTAAAACGAGAATCGAACAACGGCAAATCACAGCTGAAATAAATGTTGTAGGTACATACCAAAATCCTCCGTGTCACTGGTGAATACAGTACTAGTCTTCTGTAACCAGAATATATGTGTCCCGCCAACACATAGCGAGACATCGCTTATATACGCACCAGTGAAACCATGCACGGAATAATGGATATGCCTACCCCTCGTACGACATCTCACATAAATACTACAAAACCATATGGCTTTTGCCATGTCACCCGTGGGTTATATTTGGCATAAATATATGTTTCCACGCCTTAAATTCAACCAAACCAGTGTACAGCCCTCGTGGAATAAATACCATCCAACATGGTATACCCCACACTACCATAAATCTGCACACTATAGACCCAGATCTCATAATCCGAAATCTACTCGACTGGTCTCGACAATGCGAAGGTCGCTTCTTGGCCCCGCCAAACCCTCCATAACGGTTCCTACGGCTATACACTCAAATGAGAGTGTAGCACATACTAAACTCAAATATCGTGGTCATTTACGGAAATATCACGACACAAAACATCACCATTATGGGATCTGATATATCCGTGTTGGCCAGTACCAGGCTATGATGAAACACTAACCCGTAGCATACATAACAGGGCAGACCATGGTATGGTCTGCGCTGTATACTGGCTTCACCTACAGAAGGTCCCTTATATGGTGAAACACTGACACGCGGACAAACTCGGCTGGCACGGACAGTGGACATCCGTAATACTAAAAGGTATCTTTTCCCTAGCGAAACCAGCACACGCAGTCAACGAGTTCTCTACCACACACATGCATAGTCTGTGGCAAATATGGCGTGACATCAGTAAAACATTGCTCATAAAATAGACGTATATTTAAATCCGCAAATAGGACACGCATAAACGTATTTCCACCAATACAACATAAGCCCCCTTATTACATGCACATTGTACATGGCAAATGTACATGCCAAACCACAGGTGTGCAAAAACCACAGGTGTGTGAAACCACAGGTATGTGGAATCACAGGGATGTGAAACCAATAATACGCACAACAATACAACACAGTACCACACATTACAAATATACAATTATACGGATTCCAGAATGTACAAGAATGCACGTGTCACGCGACATATCTCCCCCCTAAACAAAAATAAAGTGTTTACACTTTCGTGCATAATCGCGAGACACGTTGGCACAGCTGAATCTACCCAGATATCCTGCTCAGGTAGTCTGCCCACTTTATCTTATGTTTCCCTATATGGGTGTGTCCTGGTGTGTCCCTCAGGACATGGGTGAACTCCCGTAAGATCTCTTTGACTTGCGTCTTTTGTTTCTTGCCTAAATCAGGCGACAGGTCAACTTTGCTCTCCGTATCGGACTCTAATCCCCTGGGACATAACATGTTTTCTTCGGCACTACACCCACTTGGACTAGGATCCCCCTCTACTGTGTCTTCTATCACGGCCGCATTTATTACAGTGAGTATATTCCCTTCCCCGGGTGCTCAGGCCTAGTCTCGTACCTCTTTATCATGTTTGCATGAAAGGTTTTCAACTTCCCTCCCATGTCAACCCTATAGTCCCACTCATTAACTACCTCTGTTATGGGGTATGGTCCCTTCCACCTAAGAAGCAATTTGTTGTTGTCTGTCGGTAGTAGTACAAGTACCTGATCTGCCACTGCATACTGCCTACTACGGGTCTTACGGTTGTAGTACTTTGCGTACATTTTGGACGCACTCTTCAAGTTCTCATGCGCGATTTCGCATGTTTTCTCGAGCCGTTCGCGCAAGTCGAGGACGTACTGATACGTCGTTTTGACGTTGTCCTCTATGTCCTTCTCGGACCACAGATCTCTTAGTATGCTCATCGGACCTCGAACGGTCCTTCCGTACAATAGTTCAAACGGTGAGAAAGCCAAACTTTCTTGAGGGACTTCGCGATACGCGAATAAGAGCGCGTTAATGTATTTGTCCCAATCTTTGGGACGTTCGCTTGCCATTCTACGAAGCATTTGCTTTAACGTACCATTGAACCGTTCCACGAGACCGTTACACTGTGGGTGGTACGGTGTCGTGGTTAATTGTCTCAGCGATAACAATCTACTAACTTCCTCCATGATTGCCGACGTAAATTGACTACCCCTATCGGTGAGCATCTCCTCGGGGATACCCAGTCTACTGAACATATCCACGAGAGCTTCCGCGACTCGTTCGGCCTCGATGCCTGGTAGTGGTACCGCTTCTGGGTACCTAGTTGCATAATCAACTAACGTTAGTATGTAACGATTCTTCCGATCGGTAGCTGGAAAAATTGGCCCTACAATATCAACTGCGACTCGTTTGAACGGAGTGTCTATCAACGGCATAGTTCCTAACGGAACCTTGGTGATGTGTCCCTTTGACACAGTCTTTTGACATATGTCACAAGACCTACAAAACCGTGTAATGTCACTGCCCACGCCTGGCCAATAAAATTCTGATAACACTCGATCAGTTGTCTTCTTAACCCTAAATGGCCCGCCATGATTGATTCATGTGCCACTTTCATCACGGTAGTCCTAAGTGTTTTTTTTTTTGGGACTACCAGCTGATGGTACATCCTACCTGACCCTATCGATTCGAAATTACGATACAACAAGTCTTTTCGGTATGCGAATTTCGATTTGTTTCCGTTCTTACTTGACCGTACCGTTCCGTCTTTTGCATTATTTCGAACTGACGTCAATGTGACGTCATGTGCCTGCGCCTCTTTGAATTCATCGCGTGATACGTTCGCGATTGCGGTAGGGACTTTGAGGGTCTTATATGATTCGTTTCGGGCTGTCGTTTGTGACCTAGTTTCAACTGCGCACGATTTAGCGCCTCTAAAATCGGATATCACCGGTAACTCTGACCCGTCTACATTACCTATGGTAACATCATACATTGTATCTGTCATGCAAAGGCTTCTACCTGACCTTTGAAAAAAGGTGTATCTAGATCTACCCGGGCGGTAGGAATTCCACTCATTTTGCTCCTATTTACCAGCATGCATGTTGAAACTTTGCTTAAAAACTGATCTGGTTGTACTAAGCTTTCCCTGACGACCACCCCGGTACACCCCAGTATCTCGCATTACTGTGACCTTTTTCCCATTTAATGC
The DNA here is from genome assembly GCA_029237695.1 of Conchocele bisecta. Classification (NCBI taxonomy): domain Eukaryota; kingdom Metazoa; phylum Mollusca; class Bivalvia; order Lucinida; family Thyasiridae; genus Conchocele; species Conchocele bisecta. The sequence goes on from CM055273.1 coordinate 85,920,114, forward strand.
CCTCTGCTACGGGTAGCCTATCCATACCAAATGTACATCCGTTAATCAACTCCGGCTGTATCTCGCTACCTGAACATACATAGTGGTGTCGGTATCAACCACACAGAAAATTTCCTTGGTTTTCCCTGTTGTTCCGTGTTTTGCCATCTACCTCTACCTCTGCCTCTAGTGTGCCTTCCACTTCTACCTCTATTTCTACCTCTGTACCGACCTCTCTGTTCTTTATCTGCAAAACTTACATGTTTCTCTTCCTCGACTGCTGCTGCTTTGTAAGCTGAGGACCGTCACGCTTAGGACAATCGTAGGACATGTGACCTTCTTTGCCACAATGGTAACATGTCCCGCGATGCCTATCATAGCCGTTCCTGCTGGTACTTCTGTCATAACTACCTCTACTCGGGCTTCTATCATAACTACCCCTACTTGGGCTTCTATTGTGGTCTCATTCTGATATCTGTCCCTATCTCGACTCCTATCTCTAGATCGATTATCCGCACTACTTACCTTGCGCCTCTGGTTATCTACTGACCTGTACTCAGTTCTGTTGCTAGTACTGTTCCTCTGAACTACATACTTGCTACCTCCTCTAGCTTCTGCAAAGTAATCTGCCTGAACCGCCATCTGATCTATCGAGTCAAATGTTTTCTCTTTGAGAAATAAGTAGAGCTCACGACTGCATATACTTAACATCTGATCTCTGATCATGTAGTCTAGTACTCCTTCATATGTTCTATTCACCTTACCTAACTCAAACCATCTATCTAAATAGTTCTTTGACCGACTGACATATTGCACAAATGATTCACTGTGATCAGGTTTGGTGTTTTTGAACATGCGTCTGAACCCATCTTCTGTTAGATCAAAACACTTTCAACAATGCGGATTTCAACATTATCATAGTCAAGAGCATCATCAATAGGTAGTCTAGAATATACATCTAATGCCTTGCCCTTCAATAACGCACTCAAGTGTAGTGACCACTTATCTCTCCCCCACCTTTGAATTGCTGCGTACCTCTCAAATCTAGCTAAGTAGCTATCCATGTTGTCATTATTCTGATCAAAATGTGGCAGCTTCGGACCGAATGCTCTGCCATAGTCCCTATCATGTCTCTCTTCATCTACTACTTCTCCCCTTTCTACTTTTGCCATTTCTACCTGATGCTTAGTGTCTAGATCTCGCATTTGAATTCTAGAGCTAACTGTGCTCTATTGGCATCTAATCTATCTTTCCACATCTGCTCGCTCAACCTCTTTAGCTAACTGCTCAGCATCTAACCTATCCTTCTCACGCCTGTCGCTCAACCTCTTAGCTAACTGCGCAGCATCTAACCTATCTTTCTCAGCCTGTCGTTCAACCTCTTTAGTCAACCGCTCAGACTCTTTAGCCAACCGCTCAGCATCTAACCTATCTTTCAGCCTGTCGCTCAACCTCCTTAGTTAAACTAAGCGCAGCATCTAACCTATCTTTCTCAGCCTGTCGCTCAACCTCCTTAGCTAACTGCGCAGCATCTAACCTATCTTTCTCACCTGTCTAGCCTCTTAGTCTTTCCTGTCTTTCTCTCTCCTGCTCTTCCTTTACAAAGGTCCTAACTCTGAATCTGCTAGCCCTAAGCTTTTGCCTATGTCCATTAGCTCCTTAATGGACGACATTCTCACTCTCACTCAACTCCGGATTATCGATTTACACGCTTTACCCGACGGTACACAAGGTCTCTAGCACTCAAATCACTTAGTTGATTTGTGCGAGTCTCTTGCTTCACGTCTATAAGGTTAAGGTAAATCAATCCGGTCTCTACTCCTAACGACGGTATAAGTTTCTCAATTCGGGTAATGTCAATCCGGTATATGTATAGTCTAATGTAATGGTATATTTACAATTCCCTCGCTATGGTACTGGACACAATATTGGGGACTGGTTATAGACACCTGGCAGGATATAGTATTGTTCATACACAATATAAGTGGTAGTAATCTCGCCTCAGATGCAGAAGTGTCTAGTGCTAACCTAGAACACCCGCTGTGCCATCATCACAGGGAGGTACTGTTGACAAATCAAAAATTACAATGACCCTTACATCCATATCTCACCAGATCGTCTCAACTCTATACTTCTGTACCTAGGTAGTCATAATCATGTATGTGGTGATGTATTAGTGCCTAAGTGTTGGAGTGCTCTTACATTAACTCCCAAGGCAAAACAAATACAAGATTGAATTTTGACGACGCTAGGGGTACAGCTATTCTAGCCTCCTTACTTCAACTGCTTTGAAGAAACTGATTATAAAAAGAGGAAACAAAACCCCACTTCTGACACCATTGTCAAGTCATTACCAAGGTCAGGAATGATCGAGACAAATTGTCTCCCCCAATTATCATATGAACCAAGTATACTTCAATTGTAATGACGTTATGGCCAATATACTTGATCTACGAACGAAAATGTGGTAACCATGCAGTTGAAGTGTAAGGGATAGGCCAGAGTAGATAAGTACACGTAGTCACTTAATCACTTATAATGTACACTATATTTTCATGGGGAACACACAGGAATACATGATACATTGATATGCGAACATCACTGTACTGTGCATGATACATTCAATTACTACAAGGTTGTAAGCCAAATCGACTGTTATACTTTAACGCAACTTAAAAGCTATAGACGAATAAACTCGGTATGTGGTATCTCAATGGTCCCGTAGTGGACAATAGTATGAATGCACAAGTACTTTGATGATCGCTAATCAAAGTGAAATAACATACAAGTATAACATGGCATAACGAACATTGGAGACAAAATGACATCATCCTGAGCTACCCCAGTGCTGGCGTATCTCAATAGATAGTGTAACCTCTGATATCAAGGTCCCAAGGTCTGCCTCACCCGCAATATGAGGTCTAGTCAACAATATGGCTAATAATCCAACTTCAAGTGGATTAATCCATAAACAATAAATGTAGTCCTTACTACAATCCTTTAGCCATGATATGCCATGATAGGAGTATTAACCATACACTATCAAAGTATACATATGTATTGCCTATGCAATATATTTCCAAAGTATGAATGTCAAAGTCAAAGCCGGATGTGGTTACATCACATGATAGTCAATAACGATAATGTCCAGAAGCTGGTTCCCGGAAGTAAAGTTCCACAGGTAGTATTATCTCCGGAAATGGTGGACCAGATGAAAGTTCCTATGGTATCACTCGACTGTAGCAACCCGGATGTGGTAGACCGGATGTAAAGTATCCATGGTGAATCAATGGGTTGTAATACGGAAGTGGTAGACCGGATGTAAGTTCCGATATAATACAAAATGGCGATTATCACGTTGGCTAAGACGCCGGGAAAAGTTTCACTTAGGTGACATTCAACTCGGTGGTAGTATAATGATATGATATGTGTTGTATGGCGTTTCACTTCACTAAACTATGGCTGTGACTGTCTGCTGAACGCGAGGTACTATCACACACTGCTCTATACAGGCCTGTACCCGAGCTGCTACACACACTGCGCCAAACAGACGTACGGACACTCGACGACCCGATACTCTGCACTGACTGGGGTCTGCCCTCAAACGAGTGGACCAAAACGTCCAATATGTCTCGCTGGAGCGTTCTCAAGAGGCTACAAAAATGAAATGAATCTCCATTACTGGACGAAATACGCACAGACAGACAGACAGGATGCACAACGGACTAAAACGAGAATCGAACAACGCAAATCACAGCTGAAATAAAATGTTGTAGGTACATACCAAAATCCTCCGTGTCACTGGTGAATACAGTACTAGTCTTCTGTAACCAAAGAATATATGTGTCCTCCAACACATAGCGAGACATCGCTTATATACGCACCAGTGAAACCATGCACGGAATAATGGATATGCCTACCCCTCGTACGACATCTCACGTAAATACTACAAAAACCATGGCTTTTGCCATGTCACCCGTGGGTTATTTATTTTATAAATATATGTTCCCACGCCTTAAATTCAACCAAACCAGTGTACAGCCCTCGTGGAATTAAATACCATCCAACATGGATACCCCACACTACCATAAATCTGCACACTATAGACCCAGATCTCCATAATCCGAAATCTACTCGACTGGTCCTCGACAATGCGAAGGTCGCTTCTTGGCCCCGCCAAACCCCTCCATAACGTCCTACGGCTATACACTCAAATGAGAGTGTAGCACATACTAAACTCAAATATCGTGGTCATTTACGGAAAATATCACGACACAAAACATCACCATTATGGGATCTGATATATCCGTGTTGGCCCAGTACCAGGCTATGATGAAACACTAACCCGTAGCATACATAACAGGGCAGACCATGGTATGGTCTGCGCTGTATACTGGCTTCACCTACAGAAGGTCCCTTATATGGTGAAACACTGACACGCGGACAAACTCGGCTGGCACGGACAGTGGACATCCGAAATATTAAAAGGTATCTTTTCCCTAGCGAAACCAGCACACGCAGTCAACGAGTTCTCTACCACACACATGCATAGTCTGTGGCAAAATATGGCGTGACATCAGTAAAACAATTGCTCATAAAATAGACGTATATTTAAATCCGCAAATAGGACACGCATAAACGTATTTCCACCAATACAACATAAGCCCCCTTATTACATGCACATTGTACATGGCAAATGTACATGCCAAACCACAGGTGTGCAAAAACCACAGGTGTGTGAAACCACAGGTATGTGGAATCACAGGGATGTGAAACCAATAATACGCACAACAATACAACACAGTACCACACATTACAAATATACAATTATACGGATTCCAGAATGTACAAGAATGCACGTGTCACGCGACAACCGGACGGTATCACCAACGAGATGTTGACCCACCTCGGCTCTTTTGCAATGCACACCCTCCTTGCAATCTACAACCACAGCTGGAGAGAAGGCAGACTCCCGCAAATTTGGAGAGAGGCAACCATGATTCCTATCCCTAAACCTGGAAAGGATCGCAAGAAAGCATCCAGCTATCGCCCCATCAGTCTCACCAGCGTGGTAGGAAAAACTGTTGAGAGTATTGTGAACCAGCGCAGGAAGTGGTATCTGGAGACAAACCAACTTCTGGCCCACCAACAGGCTGGCTTCAGGAAATTCCGCTCGACTGAAGACCAGACGACATACCTTGCCCAGGAGATCGAAGACGCTTTTCAAGAAAAGAAAGTAACCCTAGTAACTTGGGTTGATCTTCAAAGAGCATTCGACAAGGTCTGGACAGAAGGTATGCTCGTAAAGCTACAGCGGAATGGAGTGGGAGGCACTATGTACAAGTGGGTAAAGTCATACCTCTTCAACAGGAGGGCTAGAGTAAGTGCTGATGGGACTACTAGCCACAAATTCCTACAGAGACATGGTGTCCCCCAAGGAAGAGTACTGTCGCCCACCCTATTTCTCCTTTTCGTCAACGACCTGGTATCGGACTTGCCAAAGGGAGTTAAGGCTGCCCTATATGTAGACGACCTCGCGATCTGGTATTCCGAGGAGTTTGCATCAACTGCAACTTACAGGATGCAACAAGCAGCCGACAAGCTATCCGCATGGGCAGATGACTGGTGCGTGCAGGTGAATACAGAGAAGTCATCTACTACCCTATTCACTCTGTCACCTAAACAGAAGGCCTGTCCTATAAAGATCAGTGGCACGACATTGACACATATGGAAGAGGCAACATACCTTGGAGTGACCTTCGACAGACGGCTTACATGGAAGCCCCACATAGCAAATGCTGAAGCAAAGGCCGCAGGAAACTAGCTATGCTTCGGAAATTAGCTGGTACCAACTGGGGATCGCATGAGACCATACTAAAGACAGTATACCTGGGTACAATCAGGCCCCATCTCGAGTATGCTTCCTCAACATGGATGACAACTGCCAAAACCAATCAGCACATACTAGACAAGGTCCAGAATCAGGCCCTACGAATTATCACCGGAGCAATGCGGTCAACTCCAATTAAGGCCATGTAGGAAATCATTGCCATTCTACCACTCAGCAAAATGAGAGATGCCAAGGCTCTAATACAAGCCAGCAAGTATCAATTCCTGCCAGATCATCCCATGAAAATCAAACTTGAGAGCCTGACAAAAAATCGTCTGAAAAGAAGCAGCTATGTACACGAGTCGAAGAAGTTGACAATAACAAATGCTGCCCAACTTGGACCACCGACGGCTCCTCTTGAAAAGTCCGAACTACCAGAAGTATGGAGATATGACCTGTCCAACATCAGTATTAACACAACTATCCCAGGACTTTTGCCGGGAGAACAGGACGAGATCATCAAGAAGTCCCTCACACAAGCCATGATCTTCGATAACTACCCATTGGAGACATGGACCCATGTGTACACAGACGGTTCAGCGACAGCTGCAATTCAAGATGGGGGAGCTGGTATTTTCGTCCTGTACACCACTGGGAAGACAGAAACGGTTAGCATACCTACAGGAAAGCAGTGTACCAACTACAAAGCAGAAGTGGAGGCCATCATGAAGGCGACAACAATTATTGAAGAGTCGGCTGATGACTGCCATCAGGTGGTCATACTAACAGATGCTCTGTCAGTCCTACAGGCCTTGAGCAATTCCAAAATACCATCTCTTTCCAGACAGTTACACACTTTATGCCAGAATAAAAAAGTGTCGTTGCAGTGGGTTCCAGCACACTGTGGGGTTCCTGGAAATGAGAAGGCGGACAAGTTGGCCTAGCTAGGAGCCAAAGGTGACCAGCCACGTAATAGTGTTACTCATGAGGAGAAAGCAACAGTGATAAAGACACTGACGAAGCCAAAGCCAACCAAAGATGACTACCACCTACTAGACAGATGGGAACAAGTCATAATAATAAGGCTACGCACGGGACACAACATGCTAAATGCCCACATGTATGCAAAACTGAAGTTGTCCCCATCTCCAAGATGCACTTGCGGTATGGAAGAGCAGACTACAGAGCATATACTACAAAGATGCCCCCTGTTAGAGCAGAGAAGAAAAATCATATGGCCAGAGATCACCACCCTAGAAGAGAAGCTGTATGGAAAGATGGAGGAGCTAAGAAAGACAGCGTCCTTCATTGCTGTGGCTGGTGTTGGTGTAGATGATGAACGCCAGTAAGTAAGTAAGTACATATTATGACGTCATGACTTGACGTCACGTACTTGTGACGTCACTGAACGTGAATACATATTTGACGTTATGGCCATGGTGTCGTGACAAAATATTATAGCAAGGATACTTGCACGAGTTCCTCGCAGCATCAATGACTTAGAAATGCTTCAGGCGTTGTGCATTGTCGCCTAACTGTCGTTCTTTGACATTGTCACTCTTTTTCGTCGGTTATCCTTATGAATTCAAAATGGTGAACGCATAATTTAAATGGCTACATATCAACGAAGTCTTCGCATACACTGCACCTTGAATCATAAATAATCTTAAATATGAACAACCTAGTGTATGCCAACGATATTACCATCTATTATCTTGGTAAATTGAGACACTTTTGAACAATTACATCCAGTACTTAGTGAATGATATGCCATTTAACGCCACTCATTTTATCATAAACAGAGGTAGACACGCAGCTATATGAGCCGCGTCGCGAGAAAACATGTCTTCGGGAGTTTGACGACGTCACAAGATATGACGTCGTGAACTTAGCTGACGTAATTTCAGCCGAGATTTCCAATTATCGACGTTTGTCAGAACGGCGTGTTAGGTTTGTTCCGTTGTGTTAAAGTTATTTAACGAACAGAATATATCTATAATCTGGCATATATGGGTGTGAAAAAAGCGAAACAGTCTTCGATCTGTCATGGATCCTGTCTGAGAATGTATTGGATGAACGTTAGACTGCCGTACGGTCGTACGATCGAAATCCACCATTTTTATTCGAAACGGGCACATCTTATATTATGTTTTTATTAGCAATAATGGCGTAAGGGTAATTTTATTTTATTATTTTTCTGCCGATATCACATATAAAAATGTTTTTCTGTTATTGATATGTGTTTTTTGTTCCATTATTTTGACATATAATATTTTCTTTGACACAGTTTACATATAATTGTCCACATTAACTGCTATCGACCACCATTTACAGGTGAAAACTCTGTGTAAGCTACATTTTTTATTTACATACAGATGGTCGGCAGCATATTTGTTGACCGTTGTAGCCTGGGCCCGGTTTCCCGCACAACTATATGTTTCAGATCTGGTTAACTCGACGCGAACTTTCAGTTTATTGTTCAATTATTTATTTCTTTCTAATAATGTACATAATTATACAATTAGCATTTATCGCACCATTTACCTGCAAAAACAATAATGCCATGGATGTTACGATGTCTCATCTGTGCACATGCGCCGTCTGATCAGAACATAGGATGTCCGCCATTCAGTCACTAGGGAATCCTTTCTCGATTACCGACATGATATGGGTCGCCGATCGTACATTTATTGCAGATATTGTAAGGTCAGTTTTTTGCAACAGGTGGTCCAAGTACAGCTGTAAGCGGGACGATGTCGTGAACATTCTACATTTCTGTTGTCTGAATATGAAAAGCTTAAATCTGAATGTGTGTGTCATTTTAATATAAGACATAGATACGATGGGATGATATTTCAAGGCAACACATGTTGGAGACATTAGTATCATGGGCAGTGATCTGCACCACTTGAGGATATTTTTTTTTTTTTATTTTTTTTTTTTTGCAAAATGACCCCTTTTCTGCATAGTGGAAGTCTCAAACTTAACATGAAACATTTCATTTCAGTTACTTAGGGGGCTACGTGTTAATCGTCAAAGGTTGTAGCAGCATTGTCAATGAGAAAATAGCAGTATGGACAAACTTTTAAAAATATAATATCATATCCACAGAAATCTTCGGAATGTCAAATTCTTGGTGGATCAACTGTGCAGTTGGTCATAGACATGCACAGACGGACGGATGGATTGACGCATCCACACATGCACAACGTGTGATTACTGGCATTTAGCTCATTTAATTTATGAAGTATCTCCCCTGTGTATCACAGTCTATTATAGTATACATATCAAGTAAAATAAAATACAAAGTCCTCGGATTTTGATAGTGTGTATTGTGATAATATAAATAGAAAATTTGCATTATGGAAAGCAAAAAAAAGATATAAAACTTCCTGATCACGTTTTAATATGAATAATATCGTCTAGCATTACAGGATCCAGATCCGGATACGGATAACAAAACGTCTGATCGAATATCAAACATGATTAATGGATAAAACTATTTTTAGTTAAAATTAACATGAAAATAAGACACACTACACTTAGTTTCACGACCATTACTATTTGAAAAGCATACTAAAGGGTTTGAATACATGCTGTGTATATCTGAAGTAACCTAATATGTTATACCTGAAGTAGCTTAAAGGTACACTCAGTAGGCACAAAATGTTACTTACATCAGATACATCATATGACACATTTTCTGGCAAAATAAACATTCATTCACCGTTATTCCACGTATTGATTGGCATTATTATACATTTTATGTTAGCCGTAAATTTACACACTGATATCAGGGACGATAACCGTGTTTCCTTAAAATGTTAACTGAAATTACTATTTATTCTCTGTATGCTATTTATTCTATTTATTTTGTGATGTGCAATGATCATACTTGATAATCTGTCGAAAACATAATTTGTTCAGGTGACGCATTTAATTAGTATAACTAATTAAAAAAGCTCATGCCTCATTTGTATATGAAACTAGCCTGATACCACCGCGCGTCACTATCAGTAAAATAAATATTACTAATTGATTATATCTGTATAGCGGGCACTTGCATTTTTATAACTGGTGGACTAGTGACACAGTTATACACTTCTTTAATTCCTATAAAGAACAGTTTGTGCCTACTGCATGGGCATGTACCTTTAATATTAGTCAGCCTCAACAGCAAATTCAAGATGGCGGCGAATGTTGAAATCGAAGTCGCTGTCGGTGCAGCTGAATTTTGTCCTGAATAGTGGTGTTGTATAAAATATAATATCTTAATGAATATTGCAGATATCATGATCAAATAAAAAGCATTCAATGCATCATACAAATACCATTTGACCATGAATTTTCCGAAGACAGGTTTTCTCGCGACGCGGCTCATATAATGGCATATATATCCAGGGTTTGTATTGAATTTGGCAAAACAAATGCATCAAAATCTCTCTAATAGATTCAGAATCAGTGATTTCAATGCAGCTCCTTTATTGTTTGTGTATAAGCAATACATAATGCACAACATACACAGTGAGGTCGTTGGAGTTTTCGAAAAGTCTTGAAATTAATTGGAAATTTGATGGTCATAAACTTGCTTTCCCAACGATTTGTAGTATCGAATCATCAGCTTATCACTTGACTGCATCATAATGTATGTCTGAATCAGGCGATGGTAATCCGATACTCAAGAAAGACACACGGCGACAATTATAAGGTATCACGCTACCAAATCTGCCCGATGTCGTGTTTTGTTACAAAGTTAATGTTATAAGCGGACTACTTCCTACTTTAAAATATGTCGTCGCATACGAAATGTTAAATAATGTCGATATTATTTCCCAAAATTGTTTCAGGCAGCAGCAAACAACAGGGAAACGCCAACACTCTGCCTTATTTGAAATTAATACGGAATTACGTTACTTGGGCCGCAATCCAAAACATAACGTTACATTAATAGCAACTGCAATAAACATTACTTTCATACTTTGTCTTGGCCTAATGGGAAACACTTGGAAACATTACGAGATATCCAAATTTGGTTGACATGCTATAAAAGATGACAACTCTATAGGACTTGTCCGGGTATTTTATCAACACCCCTTGCATACGCCGTTAATAAAAACGTCGTAATTTCAACGTCATTGATCTAAAACGTCATATAAGTTTTTACCACGCGTCATAAAAATATTTCTAAAATGAAAAATAATTGGGATACATTGATAATTTTGGCGGCATATGGCTTTTAAAAGATGTACAATTGTGAATACGCGAACAAGTAAAAACTGAAAATTTTGTCATTAAGCCCGGTTTTCGCATGGCACGGCTCATATGTTATCGATGAAGAGAGGTTCAGATACACTAGGTATTGCCTGATAACAATTATGTATACAATGTAAGGTCAAACCTAGTACACCCATTCGGGCTATTCAAGGTGCTAAACTTCGAAAATGGCATCGCTACGCGCTCTCGTCCGTTTGACATTCGAGCCAGTCAGCTCATGTACTGTTAAGCAAATCCTGAATCATTTCACATTGAAGAACTTATATAATTCAGAGTCTCGGTTACAATATATTCTAACATTTTACAAAACGGTTTATAACCATACACTAACCGTTTCTGGCATTACCAGTGACAAGTATGTATATGTATTTATCATCAACAAACAGGACGCATATTGAAAACAATAACCCTGGTGCATTTGGTGGACATAGGTCATGTGCAGTCAATAAAGTGATAAAACCAACAAATATTGAACATTTTAAACATCATCTGATAATTTGTTTTCTATGGTAACTGTCTGATGGAGTCAAACGTTTGTATTACGATTAACCTGTATTTTTCTGACTGTGTCTCAAACAACGTACCGCATATATGATATGTGTTTATGTGTTTATGTGTTTATTCGCATTTTTCGGCTTCCAATCAAAGTCAATGCTACAGTATCTGTTGAATATACTTTGTAGTAAATAAATGAGAACACAACTATTTAATTGATGAAAGAAATGAAGTCTCGGAAATATACGAGTCATGTTAACGTATGCCCAACAAAACATTATGTTTGGCGAGTTCAGTAGGCATTCTATAAAATCATAGGATAATACAGTGAAACATCTCTAAGCAGGACACCAACAAGTACAAAGGACGTAATCCAAACGCACTGTGATATATTAGTACATTGCATTATTCTGCTACACATGTACATGTGTATGATTGGCAGCCTGCTGATAAAAGCTACCTTTCTGTATTCGCAACAACTCAATACAGTAGCGCTTTTCTGCTCCTTATCTATTTGTATATACTAATATCGTATTAGTTATCGTAATCGTATGGTATTGGTATATTTAATGAGCATATCGTATGATCATATACTATTGGTATGTTTGTACCGTATCATCGTATAGTACAGTTTGTTTACATTATACAAACGTACTATACGAATATTATACAAACATCGATATCCGTTCGTATATACGATATACATGTATCCGTACGGATATGGTATAAATATACCAAAAGTGCCTATACACCGGATGAGAGATTAAACTCTAGCTAGGAATATCGAATCGTATCTCGTAAACAATCACAATTTTTTCATTATTTTATTGAATTTTGTTTCTCGTTATGTGGATATATTTTGAGGGCGCAATTTTGAGAAGTCAGTCTCTTCTGAATATTATGAAAAACAAATGCCGAGGCGGACCAAATATTAGGTGCGGACCAAATATTAGGGCAAATAGTACACGACAACACCGTTAATATATCGTACACATTTACGGTATTCTGGTACATTTATACCGTCCACAAATATGGTATGTTTGTACGATACAAACGTACCAGAAGTATACACATGTATACAAATCGTATAAACATACGATTTGAATGGTATATCTATACGATATTGGTTGGAATGTACGGTACAAACATACCGTACGTTTATCTTATATGCATATCGTATAGAAAACATATCGTATTGGTATAGTATACGTATAGTATTGGTATATTACGTATAGTTGACCTGCAGAAAAGCGCTACTGTATGTCAACATTTTAACCGTTTCATTGACGCAGTCCGATCATAATATACATGTACACTGATAGCCATTCAGTCAGTGAATTATAGTGATTTTACTGCAGCCTATGAGAATATTGCAGAGTGGTCGGGAATCCCGATCATTAGTTGCAATTGTCATAAGGTTCTTTTTGTCAACCAGCTGCCAAGTGGCCATTACTTTACTCGTGTAGGATAAACGTTATAATGCGGCGTATGGGGCTCATACATGCGTTTTGCGACCAGTGTAGATCAAGATCAGCCTGTGCATGTTCAAGATCTGCACTGATCTGCATTACATCAATGAAACACCCATCATGCTGCTATCAAGCATAATGTGTATATTAATGCTATATGGGTGTGCTATTTGATCATGATCTACACTAGTCACATATGCCAGAAGCCCAATTTCTCCAGTCACAGCCAAATATTTATTATGGTAATTATAAAACTGATAGCATTTATGTTGCAATATGTGTTAATTCAAAATGAAAACATATATATATTATAAATAAATGTTATTTAAATAATTGATAGGTTCCGTGAAATGCGAATATTGTTTTTTGTTCTTTCTTTCACAGCATGCATATCAGTTTACTGAATTCCAATTTGAGTACAATGGTGTGGCCCACAGGGGCGTATAAAGTCATTAATTACCCAACTACAGTGTACATTTTTTGTTATTTTACTACATGCTGATTCATTGCACATATTAAATCCGATGAGCCTGGGTTCGCACCTACTTACTAAAACCACCTACAGCGGCGGGAACAATAACTCATCAGGTAAGTCCCGGGTTAGTACCGGCCTTTTCCAGGAAGTACCGGCTTTTAGGGGTCGCCTGTGTCACATGTGGAAGACTCGGACCTAGGACCCAATACTTGGCTCATTTGGAAAACGTTACCCCGCCCACCCATTTCCATACACTATATCTTACAGCCTTTAACAAGTTGTACAATGATGTATAGTGTATGTAAATGGGTGGGTGGGGTAACGTTTTCCAAATGAGCCAAGTATCGAGTCCTAGGTCCGAGTCTTCCACCTGTGGCCTGTGTGTGAATGGATTTATTCTCATAAGTTTGTCAAAGCTGGAAATCGTTGTTGATCAGGGTGCATACTTCTAACGAACGATATGTACATGTATTGCCGACAGCGGTCTAAGCAACATCCAACTCTAAGCAGTGGAGCATTCAATACGCCAGAGACGTAATTATACCCCGGTATGATATCGTTACAGCAATTCAAAATGGTCAGTTGGTCAGTCATATTGTAAATGATGGACTTACAATCCATTGGTTGAAAACTGACCTGACAGAGCTTACAGCGATCAGTCTTATTACGAACTACACTGTTTGCTAACCAGACACGTAATAACATTTTCTGCCGTCCGTAAAAACCTATATGTCTAAACTGAGTTTGTCCTTCCTATGTTCATAGTGAGACTGCGTGGGGTGCACGCTATCAGGATCTACGCTGGACACAAGGGCAAACAATTCATAGGTGTCATATTACGTCACGAATGTACTGCTGTGTAAACTATATTTTTATGGGATCACTGTCTTAACAATAATTTGAACCATTTGAACCTATTTTCTGTCTTATTTAAAATGTCATGATGCAAAAACACATCACAAACCATTTTATTGTTTTAAGGAATTAAGAGATCTCATATTAATATCGATCAATATCATGTTTCAACCGTTCCAACCCCACATACAACCCAACCCACCCCACACATGCCCCTGGTCCCGGTGGATGTTGACGCGGCTGCGTCTAAGAGAAACGTCGTATTTAGTCAATAGATGAGAGACCGCGCCCATGTACTCACGGCCGGGATCGACCTGGAGAAGATTCGGCAATTTGAGAGGACTCCTCAGATATATTCGGGAAAGAGCCTCGGCCACCTCCTTAGACTCTTTAGTGGCCAGCGGCTCAACCCCCTTATACCGACTCGCTACGTCAACGATTGTCAGTGCGTACTTATAAGTCTTGCGACCGACGCGATCGTGAGGGAGAAACAGGAGGTCGGCTTGGTGGACTTCGTTCGGCACCGGCACGTCGAATTTCGGCCGCGGATTATTGTGAGGCGCGGGCAAATAGATTTGCCAGAGGGCCTGCTTCTTGAGCCATTACGTGGCGGCGTTTTCGGAAACCTTGGTCGCCGCCGCGAGGTTCTTGATGGCCGCGAGTACCTTCCAGTAGCCTTTGGGGTGTAGTATGTGTTCGCAAACTTGCGCGCTAGGCGAACCGATAGTTTGGTATCAGTTTGCGCGTGTCCATCGTATGCGAGGTATTCTAGTAGGTCGAACAGTCTCCAACATGTCCTCGCCAGATCGTCCGGTAACTGCGTCGTTAATACTAACCATTTGGGGGAAGTTTCGCTGCAGCTGCCGGTTAAGTTCTGAAGGAACTCGGGGGGAATCTAACATCCGCTTTGCGAAAAGGGTGGCCGCTTTTTCGTCCTCGAGCCACGTCTCGAGATTATCTTGGGCCAGACGGATCAGACCCTATGCGCCAGCTAAACGGTGTTTAAGGGCCGTGTAGCCTACATCGATCAGAGTAAAATAAATCTCGTCAACTAATATCGTTCTATATACATATGGGCCGCGCTCTGTGTAAACCGGCCTTAATGACAAAATTTACGATTTCCATTTTGTTTACATTTTCTGATGCGGACACCTTTCTAAAACAATATTCTGAAAAGAAAATGCAATTATGTTTAATAATTTTTGTTTTATCTCACTTTTTGTATCACCATGTGAATCACTCACGAGAAAAAACGCAACGTCGTCGAGAAAATGACGTTATTGAAACGGCGACGTTTGTACAATGCAACTCAACAGCCTACAGTAGAAATGAGTGTGCATATACTCATTGACTGTGCTTGCTGTAAACTGTATTTGCTGATAAGTTACACTAAATGTATCTACAAGTGTTAGTATGTATACTATCAAACATTCATCAGAATAAAACTATGATATGTACATGTAGTGAACAAAACAAACGCACAACTATCGATTTTAAATCTATAATTAGCCGACCTGTGGCTTCGTAATTTGCCACGATCGCCATAATAGATTCATATACGTGTGTCGTCAGAAAGATACATTGTAATTATTTCAGAATTGACGTCATTTACAGTTAATTGTGACGTCATTTATTGATTTAGACAATACGTCACCAAAGACCAAGAAACTAAACGGCATTCCTGGTGTTGGAAATTGTAAATTATATGCACATCGTATCGATGATTGAAACAAATGCATTTTATTTTTGTAGAAATGAATGACCAGAATTTGGATATAATCCTATGGCTGCATATATCAATGACTTCAGCGCCCGATGGGGTCTAGAGGGTAGTCGGACACCCCCGGGCATGTTTAAGCAAATACAAATTGACTGTCCATTCCCCGACTCTCGGAATTAAATTTACATCTCAGAAAGCGGGAAGAACATTTTCGTGTGTAACCAATATGACTGACGGACGGGCTAATGTACCCCGTACTAGTAGGTAGCAGGTCTATGGGCAAATGCTGCGCGCTGACCCCCACTCCCTCAACTGGCCACCAACGCCACTGCCGGGAAAATGTGGAGATGTAACATACATGGTTGTATAATTGTCACATGTCCCGATAAAAATACCGGCAGTATATTCTCTCGTCGGGAATAATTAATTTGAAAATTAAATGCGCAATTTAGTTTTGTTGAGTTTCAGAAAGAGTACATTCAGCGCCTTTGTAAACAAAGAAACTGCCATGCTAAAAACAAGGGCGGATTCACGTAGGGGCAACTATTTCAAGAGTCAAAATCCGACGTGATGTTGGTAAATTTAAGCGTAACTTTGCGACGTCATTTTCAGGCTTTCATGACGTTATCATTAAGGCTGGTTTTCACATAGCGCGGCCCATATATTATTTAAAAAGTTTTTTAAAATAATTATTTCTTATTGCTTTTGCTTATTGCTTTTCCAATATAGTAGCTGACGAGACCCGTCGCAACCATTCCCAAGACGACGAACGCGATCTCGCGGTCTTTTTGGGCCTCTGACGGTACATCAATCTGAAAGTTGGGGCTCGGGATCCAGCGGCGCGAGAATTTTCTACGGATATGCCAGCGCGTACTCGCTGTTGGCTTCTTCAACGTTCAGGGAAGTTTGCGCGGCGTGACTCTCGCGGCGAAGCTCTTCGTTGACCCAGTGCAGATGGGCGGTTCGTTTTTTCGACCATGCTGCGTCTGCGCTCTTGAGTTGTTCTGCAGCTAAATCGTGACGCTTGCGTTCCTCATCCGCGTCCGAGTTTTTTCCTATTAACGAGAATACATAGTTGCTACCGCCGAACGCCGCAGCGCTCACGACTGCACCAAATATCACTATTGCGATCGAAGCCATTATTTCCATATATTATTAGCAGGTACAATTCCAACTTTAATTAGATAATCTCGAGTCCCAACTGCGGCCGCTACATCTAAGGTCACGAGCCCTACGTCTCTTACGGTAATATCGAACTTGGGAGCGGGCCCTCCGAATGCCATCCTTGACAGTCGAGCAAACCCGATACTGAGACCCGATATCACCACGGCGTGATAAAGCGCGTTCACTACCATTTTACCATCGTTTTCAGCCATTACATATAGTGATTATTGCATATAAATGGGATCGCGACCAATGTTTAAATGGGGCGCAATCGGTTTCGGAACTTTCTTCGGAACCGCCTCCAACACTGTTGGTGGTTGTCTCGAAAGGTAGTTCCTCACACACAGGGTGCTAACAACTGCCAGACCACCACCAACAACCCACGGGATGATCCAGGTAGGAGCTGCATCAATCCGCGATTGCTCCGACAGTTCCTGCGGAGATTGAACCGCAGCTGTCTTCGGGTGTTTTGCTGTTTCTGCCCCCAACTCAAATTGCGATTGGATTGGGGGTGCGGCTGGAACCAATAACGACTGTTTGGCCTCCTCTCGAAGCTCGGCGAGTATTTTATCTTGTTTAGCTTTTCGGGTGGCAGTCACTGCCCTCCCAGCTGCCTGTCTTTTTGTTTTTTTTGTGTCGGGCAATCGGGTTCAACAGTGTTGAGGGTTCATCCAACCGCACCCCCAATTCAAGAATTGGAACTGGGGGATCAATCGGAGTTGGAAGTGCAATCGGGTTCAACAGTGTTGAGGGCTGTTCCGTCACTCTCGCAGGTGCGTCTTGTATCATCATTTTTTGAGCATATAGTTCGTGGGCATATATGTCCAAATTGACAATGTTTAGCCGTGGTCAACGCGGTTGTCAGCGGAGAAAAGTACATTCCGAATTTGTGATCAATTGAGCAGCAGGCTGTTCTAAGAGTGTGTCCTACAAAAGGGTCAGTCTCTAAATCACTAATCAACCCCGCGGTGTCAGATATAGGGAGAATTGCACTGACAGCGGTAGCGTACAAATTACTAGCCGCCGCCCCAAGAGTTTTCGTCATCTCTGCCCCCAATTTAGATTCGTATCGCGCATACATTTTATCAACCTCGACATCTGACATTTTATCCACCTGACAAACTGAGAGACGCCTACCGAAATACTGCTCCGATTGCCCCACCCCCTCCCCTAGCAACCAGCGCAGCTAGCCGCTCGCGTCGCGTCGTGTTTTCATTTTATTTCAGGAAATATACCGTGTCGGCAGTCGGGCCATCTTTTAGGAAAGATACCGTGTAGGCAGTCGTGTCATCTTTCAGGAAAGATATCGGAGCGACTGTTTCTTCCATTAGCTGATCGAAAAGTTCGTCGCAGTTCATTATTCCAACAATGTTGGGTGTACTATTCTGACTAGTCTTATAAGTTTAACATCAAACTGTTTTTTTAAATTATGAGTAACTAGTAATGATTCTGTAATATTTAGTAGATATTTAGTAAATATTCAGTAATTCAGTAAGTCAGTAATTCAGTAATAATTCAGTAATAATTCAGTAATAATTCAGTAATAATTCAGTAATATTTAGTAAATTATTAGTAGATATTAGTAGATTATTTAGTAAATATTCATTAATTCAGTAATTCAGTAATTCAGTAATTCAGTAATTAATTGATAACTTCATAATTTGTGGGCTGACCAGTCTTTAGTAGAAGCTTGGCGTGCTTAGTTTCCGAAAGCATATGTCGAACCTCCAGCCGGTCCTTGCACTGAAAGAGGGCGACCCATTTCGTTTGCTCGCGCAGATTCTTCAGAACGGCGATGTACTTCTGAGTGGAGATCCATATGCTTTGCCCCGCATGGCGGCCCGAAAATGCGAGCTCGGAGAGCATGTCCTTCTTTTTGGTCATCGCCGCCTTGGCCGAGCAGTCGTCAATCACGTATAGGGTGGGGCTCGCCCTGGAATCTTTGGTATAAACCACGCAGCCAATCGTTAAGCCTGTCGCCGGAGTCAACGACGTATACCTCAGGGTCGGTCCATATCCACGGGCGTCGCTGATAAATCTCGTTGTGCCGCACAGTGGGACACAGGATCACAATGTGTCGAAAGGCATCGCGGTAGGGCCCCTCGTGCAAGTCGAGGATGAAAACCGTTTTTCCGCATCCTGTCTTCCCACATATTATGACAGAGTGGGCATCACAAACTTTATTTTTATTTTCAGTAGAGTGCTGAGACGTATTGACCATCTTCGATGTTGAGTTGTGCGTCTGTGATTATTTATAGATACACGTTCAATGCGCCATTTCTTTCCGCCTCTTTGGTTATCTGGATCGTCACACCCTTGCTAGCGTTCTCAACTTGGCGTCCACTACCGTGCATTTGGTCGTCGTCGCTGACTCGCATGTCTAGCCATAACGCGTATTTGGTAGTCGGGAACTGCGCGAGGGAGTCGTCCGAGAGCTGCAGGTCTTTAGCAACCGCAGCAACCTCCGGGGAGCGTTTAGAGCCGGCAGCAAACTTCTTTCTGACTTCGTCCCACTGCTGGTGCGCGCGAAGGCCAGGGCTGTAGAGTTGATTGTGGACTCCCTCGATCGTCACCTCTACTTTTGTGATTTTGGGGTTATAGAATTTGTCGGTTTTCTAACCCCGAGCGCCAATCGACCCTCCTCGAACAGCATCAGTATACCTTTCATCGAGCGGGCGGGTACGTTGACGTTAATATTCCACAATGTGTCGCATTTGTCTTTCGTCATCTTGCGGTGGCGAAGAACTCGGTCGTAAAGTATGGCAACGCGCCCGGCGTACTGAGTTCTGATCAATCGCGCGAGTTCGGGCATCGTGACCATGTCGTACTCCAGCGAAACATTGTCGATCGTATACGTCGATGCCATGTCAGTGGCTATGAGAGCTCCGCGGTAGTCGTTGAACGTTAGTTCGTATTCGAGGCGGTCCGCCAAAGCTCTCTCATAGCAGGGCATGTGACTCTCCAGGAACTCAAAGTCGAGCGGGATGTAGAAGCGATTGCCGTGAGCGGCCGCGATCGCGTTGTCGCTCGCGTTGTTATCTACCTTGTCACCAGCCCCGATTCTAAGTCTGGTAACGTTCTTATTTTTGCTGGTGACAATACCCTGAGAGACCGCATTTTCGAGCTCTTGCGCCGTCTTCCACAGGTCCTGGTAACAATGGTAGACGTCGCTGTCGTCCATCGACATCACCTCATTACCAGAAATCTTTATCATGGTCTTCTTGACGATGGCGCGACCCAGGCTCTGAACGACGGTTCGGTCCACGTCTGTCGACGTCAGCGAAATAGTGAAAGCGAGGCGAACAGTCCCCGGCACAATGACGTAGCTAGCTCCGAGGTTGGGGAAGCGGACTAAGAGCTGCTGGTTCTGGTCGATCGTCGATGGGTTGTTCGTAATAACGATGCTCTGTCTCACGCCTTTCGCCCCAATTGGGGCTCCCGCAGTCTGCGGTATGGATTGAGTTTGCGGCCGTATTGACTCGAAGACATATTTAGTAACTCTAATAAACCCGTATGTTTTTTTCTTTAATACATCGTTAAAGATGGGTGATTACGACATGAAAGAATTCGATCGCGGCCGAGACGATGACATCGATGATGATGACATCGATGATGACGATAACGAAACGCCCTTCATAGAGACGCCAGCCGGCTAGGAAATAGGTAGCGCTACCAACACCATTAATCTAAGTCAGCAAGTACTCGAGGGAGCTGTAGACGACTACAGTTTGGCAGAAAAAGGTGTGGTCCCGTCTGTCGGCTGCGACTACTCCAAGTTCTAATTGAATCTGCGCGGTAGGTTGCGATTAAAAGCATCAAATGTCCCAATAATCAACATGAAGACCGGAAAACCCCTATCGCTGAGCACCATTGCCGGAAAAAACCGTGGCGGTGGCGGAATCGTAAATAATGAATTAGGATTCCCAGATTGGAAGCCTGGGAAAACAATTATGCCCGCCCGCGTTGTAGAGACACTACATTCTACCGACGAAACTATGGCGAAGACGGCCGCCGCGATAGAAACTGTCGAGATCAGCGAGGTCCCTCGTGTAGCCACCGACGCTATTAGGACAATTGAGATCAGTGCAAACGAAATACTCAGCACGATGGATGACCCACCGTTACCTCTTCGCGAACTCCGGGGACTCGATAAGGCTCTGCAAACAGTCCGAGGCGAACTGGTACTTAACCTCTCCAAACTCACGACGCTGGATGAACATATCGCGCTAGAAGAAAGGAAACTGGAGGAAGCCCATGATGACGAAGATAAGCGGCGGATCACCGAGCGCCTGCGGTCTTTGCGAGATGAAAGAGAAGCTCGCTTGGAGGCTGCCTCGACTAACCGTGAGACGATCCGCACCCAAATAAGTCGGATCCGCGAAACAATCTCGAGGGTTCTGCACGAGGAGACGACACTCGGGGAGCGTATTCGCATTCTGTTCAGAGAGCAGGGCGTCACAATATTAAGCATCTTCACAGCTGTCGGCATGACTATATCGACCATAGTTCTAGCTTTCACTGGCGGTGCGGCTTCTGCACCCACGCCAGCACCCGCGCCATCCGGTGGAGCCAAAGAGTGGGCAAAAAAGCATCTAAAAGCCCTCGCCAGGCTCCTGGCTAAATTGGCCGGAAAGGCGGCTGCCGCGCTGCCTGGGTTTATCGGGGGTGTCGTCTCCTACTTGTTATCTATATTATCAAAAACGACCGGATGGCTCGCGGAGAATGTTTGGGCTTTAATTGTGGCGGTCGCCGGTCTCATACTTTTAGTCTACCGAGAGTTCCTAAAACCAAAGCGCGAATAGTCCGATCGCCACGAGGGCGACGACGAGCCCTAATTTCTCCTCCTCGTGGGTTATGACACTTGTTCCCGCTCCTGTTCCAATTCGAGAATTGGGGGAACTGGTGGAACTTGATGGTGTGTTTCGTGGTGGGGTGGTTGCTTGCGGTTTTATGATATCGGTTCCACTTCCAACCTGAACACTGTTGAACTCGAGCATGTTGGGGGTGCGCTTTATGATATCCGCGTTCACGTTCCCGTTGTGGCCGATTTTTTGATTGACGGTGGCGATTACGATCTGATTATTGTATCTGTCAACCGGGTCGTCTTGTAGTATCATATTGCTCGGCGCCATATAAAGACCTATTCCAAATACATAGTCTACTGGGGTGCTGGCATTCTGCAAAACATCTTGATACTGCTTGATCGCTTTCTCCAGGTCCACCTTAGCTGAGATGGCGTCCTCTATATTTGCCAAGAACTGTTTTTGCGCGTCAAACGCCGTTCCCGTGCCTAGTATAGCACTGAGCGTTTGCTTCTGTGAGCCGAGGATGGCCCAGACGTATGTGCGTATGGAGTCGTTGAGGCGAGTAACCCCGGCCTGCGTGAATCCCAGACCCTTATCTAACATAAATGTACCCCACGCGTCCTGGACCTCAGCAGTCTGCTGTATGTAATCGACGTGAGCTCGTTTCGGAGGTAACCAATTGCAGGATGAGACGCCGCAGTGCCGACTTCCAGACACTTCCGGCCCGAAGGTCATCGTCGCGGGGTCAAATTTCCCGGCGTTCCGACTGACAATGTGGTCGCTGGAGTGATCGTGTCTAAAATCAGTCTGCGTCCCCGACTGGCCCCGAATGAGAACGTCCCCGAGGCCAGTGCTGGTAGAAAATGCTTTCTGTCTCCAATCCGCGTCTTTTGAAACGTTAAATTCGTTACACAGTCTTTCGAATGCCCTACGGTCGTATGCGTTGGAAATGGGATTCCAGGCATCGTCTTGAGGTAGTGGAATACCTAGTTCTTTGATAATCCTCCTAATAGTGCAGTACGTGTGAAAGTTGTAAACGGCCCTTAAGAAGGGATCCTCAGCGACCAGATGGTCGTGAGAGGAAACCCCACATCCACAAAACGAGAGTTGTGAACTTCAGAAGTCTATCGACAACTGCTGCTTTTACGCCGTGTAGGCCTCAGAGCAATCACCTTCACGGTTGCGTGGGAGAATGTGGGGAAGAGCGAAGGGTTTGGCTATGTTAAGGATGGACGCCAAGTAGTTGTAAAGCTGCCTCCCGGACTGTGGAGTTTTAGAGAGCTTAACGATTTTGTCACCTCAGAGTTTGACGGTATAGCCAACCTCACAGTATCGAAGGCTACCGGGCTCACAACAATGACCATCGGCCCAGACAGCCGGATAAGGGTCTCCCCGACGTTGGGTACTCGACTCGGGCTTACAGAGACATACTCCGCGAATAAAGGCTTGTTTGCCCCGGGTGAGTACGTCGGTGATAACCCGGTGGATTTTGTCTTCACGAAAACTCTCAGGGTGCACCTGGATCGGGTGAACACATCGTACAACACGGTAGACGGATCTTCCAGCATATTACTGAAAACCGTGCAAGCCAGTTATTGTTTCTTTGGGGAGACTGTGACCTTAGACTTCCCATGCCCCGAGATGAAAGTTTTGGAATCGGGACATATCCACGAATTTGCGGTCTCTATTCTTGATGATCAAGCGAGAGAGTTGAAGAACAATTACCCGATTTCGGTCGTCCTAGAAATTTCTAATTAATTCAAAGAATTAGACTCGAGTTCGTAATATAATTTATAACAATCAACATTATGAGTATATACGGACCAGGTAGTTCTTCCAATTTATTGACAGATATAAATTCAAAGAATCGGAGTAACAACCCAATCGAGATTGGAGTTCCCGACGGATCCAACCCCACAGGTGATTTTTTAACTACCGGAAAAACAATATCACTGATCAATAGAACTATATCGGCGGCCACGGACGAGATTCACAAGAGTCTACTATCACAACTTAAAGTATATGCCCTGGCTGTGACTACACAGAGTCGTGAAGAAACACATACATAACTAAACGAACAAGGCGGGAAAATAACCGATATTCGGGAAGAGGCCCATATAGAGTTTATGGAAGTTTCCGATAAACTAAACCGAGTTCGTAGAGACGCTCACAAAGCACTAGAGGATACCTCTGAAATGCTTCCTGCTGAGGCCCATGCCGCTATCGAGAAGCTTGCCGCATTGTTGGACACATCAATAGAGCAGTTTAAGTTATTACACCGCAGAAACCCCATCAGTTTGGGCTGAGGAGCGGGGCCCATTGAATGAGGGGGTCTATGAATATTCATTTGGCGCCAACGCGATCAATAGATATGGAGGATACGTCATGTCAACTCTCGGTACGCTTCTCCGAATGGCGGTCTGCTCGGTTAATTTTAAGTGTAATTCTGTGGCCGCAGTCACCGTAAATCTCGTACTGGATGTTAAGAACGGGCGATTGGAGTCGCTAAACTCGCTGGACAGAGGTAAGCGCTGGTTTTGTTCGCCGGTGACAATCCAATTAGAGTTTCCGAAGGTAGTGTTTTTAATTTTGTTACGAAAATCGCTGACCCAGCGAGTTCTTCCACTGTTGTGACATGTTTGAACTCGGTATATGAACGAATCACCGCTTCCGAGCACGCTTCCAATCTCGATTGGTTTTGGAAAAAAGAAGTTCAGATTTTAGGTTGGAAAATATCGTAGAGATGCAGGATATTCTAAAACGAGATGGGGAAACGAGGAAAATGAATGCTAAAACGTATATACGCGCTGCAAATATAGTGGAGGGGTCGAGCGCCGTGCTGGCAGCAATTTCTATAATGGGTGGGGCCGGAAAAGCCGCATTATTGTCTACAGTCGTGGCAATTCCCATTGCAGGGGTTTTGAGCGGGATAGCCGCTGGGGCGGTGTTGTTATGTATGGCGTTCAGAGTAGTGGGAAGAAAATTCGAAAATAAAAGTAGAAAGCACGACAGAATATCGGTTCACGCGAGGTCTAAGAAAAATAGCATCGACGTTATCGTGTCCAAAGCGTTGGCCGATAACAATATATCGGACGCTGAATTTGAGTTGGTGGTGGAGGAGATGTCTCGATAAGAGGATTTAAAAAATACTGTTAGAACTAAGGCGCGCGCCACCCTTCCCAAGATTGAGAATACTGATTGGGATAAATTTAGGTTAAAACGGGGAGAAAAAATGGGGGGAAAAGTTACAACACCCACTGACCACCATACAGTTCTATAACCGCAACTGTCCGTACCAGGAAGTAATCGTGTTACCGCGTGTCGCAGTTAACACTCTCATATATATATCGCCTCGATAGCTTGGTGCATAAACCAATACACAAAACAGGTAATGTTTATCTCCAGGTTTATGTTTCATAACTGTCTTGGTGGTTGTGTGTGTGTACTAAGGAGCGTTCCTATCCGACCGCCGTTAAATTGTGCCATAGATCGACCGAATGCCGATATAACGAGCGGTGGTGTAGTTACAATACCATCCAATTTCAAATCTCGAATTGGTAGATTGGTGTTGGACAATTGGAGGGAATTGTGATAATTAATTTTAAGAAAATAATAAAATTAATTATGCAGTAAACAGCAACTTGTTGCGAGTAATAGTCAGTAAATAATCAGTAAACAGCAACTTGTTCCGAGTAATAGTCAGTAAACAGCAACTTGTTGCGAGTAATACGCAGTAAACAATCAGTAATTTTATTAAATTATGCAGTAATTTTATTAAATTATGCAGTAAACAATTTAAATAATCCAATTAAATTAAATTTACAAAATTTATAATATTGGTGTTTGTAATTTTCTTAAAATGAATTATGAATACATATTGAACATTAATATCTGCGTATGTATATTACGGAACGGAACGGAAAATGCCTAAATCTGCTCTTGATCACACCGCTCTGTTAGATATTGCCGGGGCTCGGGGGAAATTTACCGGCCTCATGGGCTAAACAGAAATACCATATAGGATCTCGCCGGCTTACCAATCTGTGGGCAAAAGAGCCCCCAATCGTCCAATCCCTGATTGGTGGAGCAGATTGGATATTCGGAGATCCAGGCCCAGCAGAAGAAGGCCCAATTGGGATTGGAGGATTTATCGGGCCGAAGAGATCAGTTGGTCGCCCTCGGGGTACCAAAAATCCTGTTATAATTATTTTTTAAGAAAATTATTAATTCTAATATTTTTTTTGCTTATATTTTTATAATTTTATAATTTGAGAGCGTTGTACCAATACACCATATTGAAGAAGATACACAATCTCTTTATAATTATTAATTCCCAGGATTGGGAAAGTATATTTACTAGTATATAGAAAGAGATTATGCCGACTGTCATAAAAAATACGAGACATATCGAAACGAATAATGGATGAGGTTGCGCCGATATTAACGGGAAGTTTCTATTTGAGATATTCCTTTTCATATAAATTAGCGCACATCGAAGAGAGCTCCCAGAATGGTTGCGACACCGTAAGGGGATGAAACCATTGGAAACATTCAACGACGTCCATTGTCTATTCAGGTGCATAGTTCTCCACACAACTAAACTCTGGGCGGACCGATGTTTAACAGCGACGCAAGTTTTAGCGCAAGAATATTTGGATTTCTGTAAAAATAAAGGATGGAAGCGGCCGTCCGGACCTATGCTATTCGATGACCTCAAACAAGTGGAGGAGTGGTGTCAGACAGGAATTGAGGTGTATGAGCCGGTTGCGGACGGTACATGGTATTTAAGGAAAGTGTCGGCGCAGTATGACGAACTCGGGACGAAGAAAATGAAAATAGGAATTTACAACAATCACGCGTTCTTGATTACCGACATGGACAAGGTCACCAAGACATATTGTTGTGGTGCCTGCGATCAGAGATTCACGCAATCTAATAATTTATAAAGACACGCGAGCACATGTATGTGAGGGGAGACGAAGCTCACGTGCTATAGCGCTCAGATCGACAGACCAGCATCTGCGTTCGAAAAGGCCTTTTACCCCAGATCTCACGCGAGTAAGAAGGCGACAAGTTCGCTGAATTCTTTCGACGGTCCCCATATTCACACTGCTCAATGCGGACACGGTGGTGAGAGACTTGTGGCAGGGGCACCAGTCGATGGGTTTTGTGGGGAAACCAACACAGCTTACCAATTTCACGTGTGCTATTGGCACGGGTGTCCTAAACATTTTGGGGGGAGGTACGTAAAACTCAATAAAACTCGCGTGAGAGACGTTGCAATCGCGAAGGAGTGTAAATTAGTTAAAAGTTAGGAGTGCGCTTATACAGACGACGTTGAACCCAATATTGGGGCCCATTCAACAGTAATTTATCCGCACCAGATTGTATACGATTTTGAAGCGTATTTAGCGAAAACTAGTGAAGGCGATAGTCGATGCAGGAGTAAGAAAGGTCATCTCGAGTTTGTAAACGAGCACGTTCCCATAAGCGTGAGTATCGGCGATACGTTATGTATCGAAATAACTAACATATGTGAAACAGATCCCGCCAAATTGGTGATGCTCTTTATTGAGGACATACAGAAACGATGTATGAATATACGAGAAGTTGTTGGGAAAGAATATATGCCCACCCATATAGACAAACTTCCCGTTACCCAGCAACGCGACATCAATAGGTGGATCGATCAAGTTCCCGTAATTGGGTTTAACTGTAGTCGATACGATATAAATCTAAAAAAAAACAACATTTCGTCGGAGTATTGACCGACACCACACCAAAAGTTCTAGTGAGCAAAAAGACAAACACGACGATATTCCTATTTACACCCGAGTTCAGATTTCTAGAGTAAAACTATACCTATAAAATTAGTCTAGAAACCTCATACGACAAGTGGATAAAGGCATACGATTGCGAAGGGGAAAAGTCCCACTTTCCATACGAATGGTTCGATTCCCCAGATAAATTAGATTATCCGGGGCTACCAGATATCGATCACTGGGGTAACCAACTTAATCCTGAAGAAAAAATAAATAAAGTGCAGCTGGAAGAGTGTAATAGGATTTATAACGACACACATATGAAGACATTCCGGGATTGGTTGAGATATTATAATGATTTGGACGTATCCCCATTTGTAGAGGCGATAGGTAAAATGTCCAATTTTAACAAGGATAGAGGTATTGACATGTTTAAAGACGCGGTTACCCTGCCCGGATTTGCGCTACAATTCTTATTACGAGGCACGATAAAAGAACACGTAAAATCCTATAGAACTAAGGAAAGTGCGGAGGCCGCCGCAGAATGTGAACCGCTGTATGCATCTTCGGCTGAGGCTTACGAAATATTGAAAGGGGCGCTGGTCGGGGGACGGTCAATCGTATTTTACCGATACGCGGAAGACGGGGTCACAAACATTAGATCAACACCAGAAGGTGAGGGGAAAAGTTGTGCCGCGGTATTGGGGTTGGACGCTAACGCTCTGTATTTATTTACGCTATCTAAGGAGATGCCCTGCGGTAAGGAAGTATTTTACCCGGCCCCAGAAAATCCACACGATCCTAAATTCATAGCCAATATTACCAAGAGAATATTAAACGATATATGTATGTAAATCACATTTGCAATACACAATGTTTTCAGTCCGTTTTAATGCGTATACATGCGATTCTGCGGCAGTTTTATGTGAACTTTTGTAATACATGTACAACCCTTTTTACGAGCAGAATATGTTGCTGCTAGAGGGTTCATTGATAACAACGTTAAACGAAGACTTATACATGTCTATCATGCGGAAATTATATGCTGGGATATATAACTTTCAAGAAGATATAGTGGCAATCTGCCCTCCCCGAAGTGGTAATGGTGACCCCACCCATTGTATATATTTATTACACAGTGAGTAAGTATAATACAGGTCATGATCAGGTACCTTTTGTCGTGAGCAATCAGAATTAGGACACGCTATGTGATATTGTACCTG
The DNA here is from genome assembly GCA_029237695.1 of Conchocele bisecta. NCBI lineage: Eukaryota > Metazoa > Mollusca > Bivalvia > Lucinida > Thyasiridae > Conchocele > Conchocele bisecta. The sequence goes on from CM055273.1 coordinate 85,949,165, forward strand.
TGCGACAATTCATGATACATATTTACATAATTTACGATATTTTCTATTCCGCATCTGCTATGAAAATTACGTCAACTTTCGAGGTCATTTACAGAATTATCACATTTACTGCAAACATTTGTCATGATACATCACACATGTTCTCAGATACGAAATCACATGACGTGTCTCAATTGTACGTATATGGCTGCTTCACTAAGCTTCGTAAGACTAAAATGTTCGTAAGTGCAAACTTATGATCGTCTGTAAACTTCACATTAACAATGTTTTCATGTAGACAATTACAAATTTACATTGATTGAACATAGGCTGCATATGCAGCATGTGCTCAATAAATGTAAATCCATCAATTGAAATTTCCAGACGATCCTAAATTTGCACTTACGAACATTTTAGTCGTACGAAGCTTAAGCCCTGTTCATGTGCCCAAATTTACTCAGTGTGTAAAAAAACATGTTATGTAAATTTACTCCCATATGTAAAAGCATATTTACATTGTGTTCACCTGAAAAATAGATCACGTATGTAAATTTGTCAACTGAAGTTCAAACGTGCAGCATCTCAAGATGGATAGACAGCAGCAGCTTAGGGGACAAATTCCGTATGTTAGCAGCACCTGTTTAATTCTGGGACTTGCAAGACAAAAAACAGAACATACATACAAACAAATATATCATCCTTAGACGATCGTGAATGTGTCATTGGGTGTAGAGTACTATGAGCCCAATGTATGTATGACATATCAAGCAGATTCGTGTAGTAGGAAAAAGGAAGCTACAAGACATTTTGCTGAGCGTTATTTTTTTTGTGACGTACGTACTCACTTTGGACGGTAACGCTATATGCTGTTTTACGACTCAGTCGTGGGGGCTTACATACATGTTTATGTAGTTATATGTGTAAATATAAGCACGTGTTTTGGTGTCTATCTAATAAAACTTTGTGTTTCCATTTGTTTTTAAAATTAGGTACCTATTTACTAACTTTAAATACCACTTTCTCGTTACCAAATGTTTGGTATTAAGTCTCGAAACAGTTGGCCGAAATAATTGTTTTCATAATTACCACAAGTTATGCATTCCTTTGATAGTTTTACCCCAACAATGACACTCAATAAGCTCAAATAATTTTTTTCTACACTATATATATGTAATTGTTTTATTAAATTTGTTTGATAATCACCACACGTTTTACACGATATTTATTTTTCAATTTATCGCGATTTTTTAACCAAATTACCATTCACACCACTCCCCCCCCCCCTCCCCCCAACAAATGACAGCTTTCCTACCCTCCGATTTTTGGCGATATTTTTTCAACTGATCGGCATATTCTTCTTAAATTATTGGCAATAATGGCAGTTGTGTTGTAGAGACAGACTTTCGGGTCAAATGCTTTATTCCCTGGCCTATACAGGTTTCGCCCTGTCTGTCCGTCTGCTCGTCCGTTTATTTTTTGAAAGTTTTTGTAACAGTTTCTTATATAATTTCTGTTTGCCTTTAACTAATATCTTCATATTGCACATATGCATTACTTAGTATTACCTATACATCCTTCCACATTAATACAATTACCCTCGCTACTGATCGCACGTCCGACCGTCTGTCTGTTTATGTTTTGGAAAGTTTTTGTAAGAGTTTCTCAAATCACCTATAATTTCTGTTTGCCTTAAACTAATATATTCATATTGAATACATTCATTACTTAGTAACAATACATCCTTCCACATTAATACAATTACCCTCACTACTAATCGTACGTCAGTCCGTCTGTCTGTTTATTATTTTGAATGCTTTTGTAAGTGTTTCTCAAATCACCTATCATTTCTCTTTGCCTTCAGCTAATATTGCACACATGCCTTACTTGAGTAATGATACATTCTTCCACATTAATACAACTACCCTCGATACTGATCGTCCGTCCGTCCGTCTGTCTGTTTATTTCTAAATCACATACCACATTTTCTAGTTACTACATGTATTTACTACGGTGTGCGTTCATGACCCTCATTTGCATAGCATGCAAATTTGCATGCTACGTACATTTACATTTGCACTACCTCCAGACTCGATGCAAATTTACTCCATACGTAAATGTACATACCTATGCAAATGCGTTCATGACTCGTATTTGCATACGTGAGTAATTATACTTATGTGTGTATTTATACACATGTGTGTACATCAGATATCATCAACAGGGCTTAAGTGAAGCGGACCCCTGGTATGTATAATTCAGCGATGCGTACATGGTATTCTCTTCTTTCTGTTCACGCTAAATCACAAAACAACTGAACCTATTCCGTAATTATTTACAATTAAATGACTCGCCATGACATAACGGGGAATGTTGAGATTTCTACCAGTGTAGCTCCTGATCGTTTAGCACAGCCATATATCCTGGTATAGTTATAATATATCGTTATTAACATCGGACATTATGGTTTAATAAGATGGTGAACAGTGTAGGTCCTGATCAGACTACGCGCAGATTGACCAGGAGCTTTGCTGGTCACATTCTTAATAGGCTACCTTTTGTCATGGAGTGATTTAGTATGGACAAACTTACAAGATCATAATTATAAGGTGGGTGACAGGTGTGAGTATGCGATGGGTAATTTAACGATCGGGATTCATCCTTACCGGAATCCGACTGAGACCAGGGGCCCGTTTCACTAAACTAAAGAACACATTGTTAATGTGAAATTTACAAACTATCATAATTTTGCACTTACGAACATTTTAGTCGTGGGAGTTTAGTGAAACGGGCCCCTGGTTTGGCCCTCACATACGTCTTTGGCATTTTGTATGTGACAGTTGAATCTGGTTATGTCCCTTATTTGAGTATTGCGATTATTCAATGCAAATATTCTGTTCTGATTTTGGGATCACCCCTCCCCCCTCCAATGCAGCAGGTTAAAATGGGATCGAACCCGTTTGCCCGGAATTACACGACCTTAGCTGTAGATAGGCTGTTAAACACCAATAAGTAAACAAACAAATATACATGTAATTATAAGACAAGCCATTTGATTTTGTACCTACGAAAATGCGCAATATTTCATGAAAATATTTACAGAAACGACGTTTTCATGACAAATATTCTGAACATTTCTAAAACATTTGACGTCATTCAAACATATTCTTAGTTATAAAATCACATGACTCGTCTCCGATGCTCTCTCGTTTGAATTGTTCAAGTAAGTAATCATAACATGTCTTTGGGAAGAAACAATAAATGTGTCTATGACTGGAGAAATGGGGCGTATGGGTTTTGCGGCTAGTGTAGATCCAGATGCACAGTCTGATCAGGATCTGCACTGTTCGCCATTCCATCAATGAAACACCCATTTTGGTTAAAACAAGGACTATATATCGTTATAAGGCTACATGAGTGTGCTACTTGATTAGGAGCTACACTGGTCACAACACCCATAAGCCCCATTTCTCCAGTCAGAGCAACATATATGAAATGACCGATGATAAATGACAGATATACGAAAGTCGTGCGTTGGTCGGAAATAAGACCGTGCGTGCGTTGCATGTATCTGACATGTACATTGTATATACGATATACAGTTGTATGTCACTCCAGATTAAAGGTACATGCCCACTGAGCAGGTTATAATATAGGGAGAAAGATAGTTTTGTATATTCTGTAGATATGAAATTTTCTGGCGAAATATACATGTACATGTATTCACCATTTTGATTGGCATTATTATACATTTTATATCAGACGTAAATTTCCAAACTGATATCAGGGGCGATAACCGTGTTTCCTTAAAATGTTAACGGACATTACTAATTATCATCTGTATTAATTGTTTTTGATGTGCACTGATCCTACTGGATAACATATTATTTTGTCATGTGACGCATATAATTAGTATTTAATATTATCATGCATCATTTGCCTGATACCACCGCGAGTCACTATCAGTAAAATATATATTATTAAATGGTTATATCTGTATAGCGGGCACTCGTATCTTTTAGAACTGGTGGAATAGTGACACACTTATACACTTATTTAATTCCTATAAAGAACAGTGTGTGCTTACTGAGTGGGCATGTACCTTTAAACAACACAACTATGCTAATAGCTATTGGCAGAGAATATGTACAGTGTAGTTGGCAACTTCGTAAACAACCCATTTGTACGCTCCTCGGGGCCGTTTCACTAAACTTCGTACGACTAAAATGTTCGTACATGTAAGTGCAAACATATGATAGTCTGTAAATTTCACACTAACAATATTTTCTTGTAAAAAATTATTGGATTTACATTTATTGAGCATATGCTGCATATGCTCAATAAATGTAAATCCATTAATAGCAATTTTCAGACGATCCTAAATTTGCACTTACGAACATTTTACGAAGTTTAGTGAAACGGGCCCCTGGTCTTGATAGAGCCTCGATGAATATTGTGTTTGGACTGTGTGTCCGTCCGTGTATGTGCGTCCGTCCGTCCGTCGATGTGTCTGTGGTTCTGGGGGCCGTTTCACTAAACTTCTTACGACTAAAATGTTCGTAAGTGAACATTTAGTATCGTCTGGAAATATCAATTGATGGATTTACATTTATTGCAGCCTATGCTCAATAAATGTCAATTCAATAAGTGTTTGCAAGAAAACTTTGTTAATGTGAAATTTACAGACTATCGTAATTTTGCACTTTAGTCGTACGAAGTTCAGTGAAACGGGCCCCTGGTTATGGAGTTTGCTCGAGTGTCTGCAATCAGCACCGGGTGCCTTTTTAATCATTACGATTGTCAGTGGTTTAATATAACACCGAAACATTCGTTTATTTGATTGAACCCAAAATAAGAGGGAACAAATTTGTTGGCGCTCAGACCCATTTTCTCATACATTGCAACCTCCATAAACCGGACACCATAGGGCTCCGAGTGTGTCCGGTTTAGACAGGTTCCTTTGTAATTCTGCAACATCAGCCCTCCAATACATGTTTGCGTGCTTTTCAATTATGAACAGACAAAATAACACCAGATATAAATGTCAGTGGAACCAATTAAATTAGACAAATAAAGTATGTTCTCGGTGTCCGGCTTGGAGAGGTTTCACTGTATGTTCCTGTGTGTCGCGTGACACGTGTATTCTTGTACATTCTGAAATCCGTATAATTGTATATTTGTGATGTGTGGTACTGTGTTGTATTGTTGTGCGTATTATTGGTTTCACATCCCTGTGATTCCACATACCTGTGGTTTCACACACCTGTGGTTTTTGCACACCTGTGGTTTGGCATGTACATTTGCCATGTACAATGTGCGTGTAATAAGGGGGCTTATGTTGTATTGGTGGAGATACGTTTATGCGTGTCCTATTTGCGGATTTAAATATACGTCTATTTTATGAGCAATGTTTTACTGATGTCACGCCATATTTGCCACAGACTATGCATGTGTGTGGTAGAGAACTCGTTGACTGCGTGTGCTGGTTTCGCTAGGGAAAAGATACCTTTTAGTATTACGGATGTCCACTGTCCGTGCCAGCCGAGTTTGTCCGCGTGTCAGTTGTTCACCATATAAGGGACCTTCTGTAGGTGAAGCCAGTATATAGCGCAGACCATACCATGGTCTGCCCTGTTATGTATGCTACGGGTTAGTGTTTCATCATAGCCTGGTACTGGCCAACACGGATATATCAGATCCCATAATGGTGATGTTTTGTGTCGTGATATTTCCGTAAATGACCACGATATTTGAGTTTAGTATGTGCTACACTCTCATTTGAGTGTATAGCCGTAGGACGGTTATGGAGGGGTTTGGCGGGGCCAAGAAGCGACCTTCGCATTGTCGAGACCAGTCGAGTAGATTTCGGATTATGAGATCTGGGTCTACAGTGTGCAGATTTATGGTAGTGTGGGGTATACCATGTTGGATGGTATTTATTCCACGAGGGCTGTACACTGGTTTGGTTGAATTTAAGGCGTGGGAACATATATTTATGCCAAATATAACCCACGGGTGACATGGCAAAAGCCATGGTTTTGTAGTATTTATGTGAGATGTCGTACGAGGGGTAGGCATATCCATTATTCCGTGCATGGTTTCACTGGTGCGATATAAGCGATGTCTCGCTATGTGTTGGCGGGACACATATTTTCTGGTTACAGAAGACTAGTACTGTATTCACCAGTGACACGGAGGATTTTGGTATGTACCTAGAACATTTTATTTCAGCTGTGATTTGCCGTTGCTCGATTCCCGTTTTAGTCTGTTGTGCATCCTGTCTGTCTGTCTGTCTGTGCGTATTCGTCCAGTAATTGGAGATTCATTTCATTTTTGTAGCCTCTTGAGAACGCTCCAGCGAGCCACATTGGACGTTTTGGTCCACTCGTTTGAGGGCAGACCCCAGTCAGTGCAGAGTATCGGGTCGTCCGAGTGTCCGTACGTCTGTCTGGCGCAGTGTGTGTAGCAGCTCCGGGTACAGGCCTGTATAGAGCAGTGTGTGATAGCTACCTCGCGTTCAGCAGACAGTCACAGCCATAGTTTAGTGAAGTGAAACGCCATACACACATATCATATCATTATACTACCATCGAGTTGAATGTCACCTAAGTGATACTTTTCCCGGCGTCTTAGCCAACGTGATAATCGCCATTTTGTATTATATCGGAACTTTACATCCGGTCTACCACTTCCGGTATTACAACCCATTGATTCACCATGGATACTTTACATCCGGTCTACCACATCCGGGTTGCTACAGTCGAGTGATACCATAGGAACTTTACATCTGGTCCACCATTTCCGGAGATAATACTACCTGTGGAACTTTACTTCCGGGAACCTGCTTCCGGAACATTATCGCTATTGACTATCATGTGATGTAACCACATCCGGCTTTGACTTTGACATTCATACTTTGGAAATATATTGCATAGGCAATACATATGTATACTTTGATAGTGTATGGTAATACTCCTATCATGGCATATCATGGCTTAAAGGATTGTAGTAAGACTACATATATTGTTTATGGATTAATCCACTTGAAGTTGGATTATAGCCATATTGTTGACTAGACCTCATATTGCGGGTGAGGCAGACCTTGGGACCTTGATACTCAGAGGTTACACTATCTATTGAGATACGCCAGCACTGGGGTAGCTCAGATGATTGTCATTTTGTCCTCCAATGTTCGTTATGCCATGTTATACTTGTATGTTATTTCACTTTGATTAGCGATCATCAAAGTACTTGTGCATTCATACTATTGTCCACTACGGGACCATTGAGATCCCACATACCGAGTTTATTCGTCTATAGCTTTTAAGTTGCGTTAAAGTATAACAGTCGATTGGCTTACAACCTTGTAGTAATTGAATAGTGTCATGCACAGTACAGTGATGTTCGCATATCAATGTATCATGTATTCCTGTGTGTTCCCCATGTAATATAGTGTACATTATAAGTGATTAAGTGACTACGTGTACTTATCTACTCTGGCCTATCCCTTACACTTCAACTGCATTGTTACCACTTTTCGTTCGTCAGATCAAGCTATATTGGCCATAACGTCATAACAATTGAAGTATACTTGGTTCTTATGATAATTGGGGGAGACAATTTGTCTCGATCATTCCTGACCTTGGTAATGACCTTGACACTGTGTTCCAAGTTTGATGAGTTTCATTATAGGAATGAATGGCCTTTTTGTGGAATTTATCGAGGTATAAACTTGGAAAAGTCGCGGGAATACTGGAGAAGGCCAGTATTCCCGCGACTTTTCCAAGTTTATATCCCCGATAAATTCAACAAAAAGGCCATTCCTTCCTTATAATTCCAGCATTTGAAAATGTGTTTATTTTCCGTTTGCTTAATAATTATTTTAAATGCGCCTCACGGTGACGGAAAGTAGTTCGGCGTGGTAGTTTACTGGGATATAAATGTTGGACAGAGACTTGCTACGGGCCAATCAAATGTTAGGGAATTGTGTAAATATTTTTGTGCTGGAATTATTGTGCATTATCTCATTAGCCCTTTCAACCCTGGATATCATATATTGGCTTTTTCATACTACACTATCGGACTTTAATGACAAAATGTGGATTGTTTTACTGGTGAATAATAGAGAAAAATGCAGATCCTTATGAGACTCATCATTATGAACCGGCTCATTTGGAGATGCATTGTTTGCACATTTTGGTTTTGGCCTCTAGGGTTGAAATTAAGGGTTGAGATTAGTATGAATGTAATTATGAAGAATTCGTTATTCACCAGTAACGAAGTTGACAATCTCGCCAAAATACCATTGGATATTTTGCTGTGTAAATAAATTGAAACGAGTTAAATAAATTGAAACGAGTTCGCATATAGTAAAGGTACATACCCACTAAGTAGGCACAAACTGTTCGTAAAAAGAATTAAATGAGTGTATAATTGTGTCACTATTCCACCAGTTTTTTAAAAATTGCAAGTGCCCGTTGTTCAGATATAATCATTTAGTAATATTTATTTTACTGATAGTGACTCGCGGTGGTATCATGCTATTTTCATATGCAAATGAGACATGATATTTTTTAATTATTTATACTAATTAAATGCGCTCCTAAATAAATAATAGTTTCAACATATTATAGAGTATGATCATTGCTCACAGAAAAATAAATACAGAGAAAAAATAGAAATGTGCGTTAATTAGTTTAAGGAAACACGGTTATCGTCCCTGAAATCAGTGTGGAAACTTACGTCTGACATAAATTGTATAATAACGCCAATCAATACGTGTGGTAATGGTGAATGAATGTTTATTTTGCCAGAAAATGTATCAGATGATGTCTTTTATATAAATAACATGTTGTGCCTACTGAGTGGGGATGTACCTTTAATGATATTGAATATGTGTAAATGTATATCCTTGGGTTAATGCATTTATGTTGTTTATCGCAATACGGTTGCGGTGTAAACGACAATTCAACTGTTCATAGATTGAGGGATTTCGCAAAGTTCAGCTTTCATTTTAATCTACTAGCCGACCTTATATGTTTAATAGTGTGCCTAAAATGTTGAGTACCGCAAGGTTTTCTACAGGAAATGCAATTTACAATGGAACCCCTCTAAACAGGACACCCTGGGAGGTCCCCAGTACATGTGACCCTGGGAGGTCCCCAGTACATGTGACACTGGGAGGTCCCCAGGGTGTCCGGTTTAGAGATGTTCCATTGTAAAACAGACAGATCAATACTTCAAGACACGCGTGGCTGCTGAGCGGTCATGAACGAACAGACTTTATCATCGGAGGTAAATTTCAATGTAACATGTCTAAATTAAGTTCAACTAACTTTCCTCTGTGTCCGGTTTAGAGTGGTTCTACTGTATAGGTACAAAGGATTTAGAAATTGTAGGATGCCCATTTGCATATGTGTAGCATTTTTCGTATTTGACACCAAAACGAAGTTTCTATGTGACTTATTAAGGGAGCTATTCTTGATTTTGTGATTGAACTTAATTAATATGCTAGATAGGTCAATTACGAAAAATGCTACACATATGGGCATCAGGTAGTTTCTGATTTGTTTGGACCTATACATTACATTTTTAACTTCAAACCTTGCGATACTCGGCATTCCTAGCTTCAACATTTGGCTGGTAGACTATTTTATCACGTCAACATAGTGCGTATGACGTGAAACACGGTGACGTGAAATATGTTTAATATCCTGTCAATACGACCTAATCACTGCGTATGAATATGTGCTGTGGCTGGGGTTATATTTTTACATTTTACAGCCATGTGTAGGTGTTGACGAGATAAATAGAATAGTAGGTGTTAGTGCCGTGAATGGGAAACATATCTGGCGCGGCACGGAAACGGGATGTGCTCGGCAGAGCCTCGCCCATCCCGTTTCCTAAGCCTTGCCAGATATTTTTACCATTTGCTGCACTAATCTACTATTCTCTATTTGATCAACATTTCATTTATGTGATATCAGCACCAATTAGACTACTGTCTTTTTCACGAAACCTGCCCAAATTTTACGGCCATATAAACAAAGCAAAAACATTATTTTTTTCGATAATTTATTATATTTTATCGAAATTTAATAATGAGTATATAAATATTGTTTTTGAATTGTTTATATAGCTATGAAATATGGGCAGCTTTCGTGAAACAGACAGTACATGTATATGTCTAGATCTGTAATAAGAATACATCCGGGTCTGCGCCCGCTGGTGAAAACAGATTAATGACAACCGATGTATGGCTGTGACTCGAGAAATACGGCTTATGGGATTTATGACCCGGGTAGCTCCTTATCAAATTACACACTCGTGTAGCCTAATCAAAATATATATTGCTTGTTAGAAGCAAAATGTGATGTTTCATCGATGTAATGGCGAACAGTGCAGATCCTGATCAGACTGCAGATGCACAGGCTGATGAGGATCTACACTGGTCGCAAAATTAATACGACCCGTTTCTCTAGTCACGACCACATTTGTTTGTAGATTTGTATTGTTTGTGTCATATATTATGTGAAAGTTGATATTTGAATAAGTTGGTGTTTTTATATAGTATTGCACGAAAGAAGCCGACTATATAGATCCTCTAGTGTGGTGTCTGGATAACAGTGACTCCATCCTCATTTGGATTTCGTACATATCCTTTTATACAGAGAATTACACACGGTTAAATATTGTGGGGGAGTTGTTATCTCAATGTGGGTCCTGTACGAATGTAACTGAGCACGATCTCACCAATAGATAATAATGAGTATACTAAATTACGGTACCACAAACATAGAAAACAATCAGGGGCCCGTTTCACTAACTTCTTACGACTAAAATGTTCGTAAGTGAAAATTTAAGATCGTCTGTAAATTTCAATTGATGGATTTACATTTATAGAGCATATGCTGCATATGCTCAATAAATGTAAATCCAATAATTGTTTACAAGAAAACATTGTTAATCTGAAATTTACAGACCATCATAACTTTACACTTACGAACATTTTAGTTGTACGAAGTTTAGTGAAACGGCCCCCTGCACTCTAAGTGGAGAAACTCTTCAAAACTTTGACGTTTCGACGTAAATGTACACGGACGGACGAGCGGCCGTATATAACCTGAAGAGCAACGCAAAGTTTAGTGAAACGGCCCCCTGCACTCTAAGTGGAGAAACTCTTCAAAACTTTGACGTTTCGACGTAAATGTACACGGACGGACGAGCGGCCGTATGTAACCTGAAGAGCAACGCAATATGCCCCCTTGTTATGGCATAGGGGGCATACATACATTTCTGAAGATATTTTGCTTCAGAAATACATGTCTTTAGATTAATAAATGCAGAATTATGACAAAGAAGACGAAACACATGCAGTTTGATTGTTGAATTTAAAAGTATCAGCATCCTCGACCTACTATGATATTGACATTTGATGACTGGAATTATATTCCACACATACATTTATTATCAATATCAATGAAAATATTGACACTTTTGTATGCCAAATGTATTAATTAATATGTTTTAAAAGTATATATAGTATATCAAGTTTGTCTTGGTGTTCAATGACCTTGAAATGATATTTGAACTTATTTGGAAAGAAATGGCACCGTATTTTTCCGAAAAGTGCATAGTTATAATATAAATCAACCGCGAGAAAATATTATCATTATGTTACAGATCTCTACAGATGTATGTTCTAGGGTAATAACTTAATGATATGCGACTGTACACCATACTGGTATAGCAGTAATACAAAGGAAACGTTCACGTTTTCCTTCGGTTACCTTGAAAATATAGTGTTGTGACCTTGACCTTTATAGTTTTTGTTAGATTCCTTGATTGCAGTTCATTTTTAATTATTGTGATGCATACTACCGAAGAGATTGATACTGTAAATGAACCAATTCCTCTGTTTAGGGCATACATACCAGGATTTAGACCTTGATTTTGAATGACCTTGAAATGGCCTTGAAAGTGTCCGAACAAAATGGCGCCCGCATATTTCTGAAAGTTAAATCCCAGATGAATGCAAAACCACTAACAAAGAAAAATTAAAATGAGGTGCCGGATTCTGAGAAATTTTTCCAGACTATTCTCCTATTACTTATTTACTGTAGCAATGTGCGTGATCCAGCCGCCACAGCGATGTGACACATACCGCTGGCGGTTGTTTGTTTGTTGGTGCTTTACTAGATTAACTTCAATTGTTTCGATTTACATGTACTTATTATTTCATAAACGCGGTCTAATATATGTTAGGTAGCAGTGACCAGTTAGCCGCCAGTTTCGTATAATGGCACCGGTGAAATTGATAAATATTACACTTTCTGCTGATTAAAATTCATTTTAATTGTTTAATTATTATTTTGTAGTTGATTTTGCATTTTATTCAGATTTTACAGCGTATTAATTGATGAATGCTCATTCCAGGGCCATCTGACCTGTTCCCATTGATCAGAAATGGGCAAATACGAATTGAGGGTATGTTGTGACAAAAACAGATTTTTCTGGGAGTTTCAAACAAGAATTTATTTCAGAGAAAACTTATGGATGGGAACTGGTTTGCACCATGATAGTGCATTTGCCTCTGGATGATGATTGAGAACACATACAACATTCAATCTGTATTTCCGCAAGTAGCGTGGCACGGCATGGTTTTAAAGTGAATATTTTACCTCAGAATTGGATCATTTTAAAGATGCTGCACCAAGATATTTCACATTCCTGCATAGGTAAGGAGCACTAATAGAGCAGCATATTTGTGTTTATGTAAAAGCTTCTAGTGTGTCTAGGTCACAAATGTCGAATGCATATTGCTGTCTGCCCACTTATTTGGAATATTTCATTAAATACATACTGTCCGAGGGCGTGAAATTTATAATTTTAAATTAACTGGTCACTGCCACCTTATCGAATAATCTGGACGTCATGTTTCTATCAGTTCAAACATACATTGTTCGTACAGAGTGTAAATACACTAAATACAATCATTTATTGCATAAACTAGACTTTCACAGTGCAACAGCACAGTTTAATTAAATTCATAAAACACTAGTGTAATAAATACAAGGTACATGATCACGTGGTTACAACAACAACAACGTCGCCCACTCCAAAGTAAGAATTATTTGATATTTCCTTTAATATGCAACGGATTTTGATGAAATATGGCGCAGCAAACGCGTCTTCATGAGCTGCATTTGGTGATCCAGGAGTTTGGAACAAACTTATGTCGTTTTTGCGAAGAATCGATTTCCGTGTCGGAGACACGGAAATCGATTCTTCGCAAAAATGACAAAAGTGTGGGTATACAGAGACCACCAAATGCACCATATTTCATCAAAATCCGTTACGTAATAAGGACACTGTAAAAGAATACGTACTTTGAATCGGTACTTGTTGTTGTTGTTGTTAGTACCACGTGAGCATACACATTGAAATAGGCCGTTACAGAAACGACGCTAGGTGATCATTACAGCTACAGCGTGCTGTGCTGATGACATCAATATAATTTAACATTTGTGTTGATATTATATAAGACTTATTTGACTCGTTGACTGATTTCATAACAAACTTGACATAGCCTCGTTTCTTATGAACCTCGTTTAATAATTGTCATATTAAAGATACATGTCCACTCAGTAGACACAAACTGTTAAATAAGTGCATACTTGTGTCACTATTTTACCAGTTGTAAAAATTACGAGTGCCCGCTATACAGATATAATCATTTAGTAATATTTATTTTATAGTGACTCGCGGTGGTATCAGGCTACTTTCATATAAAAATGAGGCATGATATGTTTTAATTATTTATACTAATTAAACGCGTCACCTGAAGATTATGTCTCTGATATAAAGAACATTTCGTGCCTACTGAGTGGGCACGTACCTTTAAATCATCACTCATACATGTATAGGATCATCTATATAAGTGACTATGACTGAAACAATGGCGCGTGATGTGATTTATGACCAGTATAGATCCTGATCAAACAACACACTCCTGTAGTATAGCCGGACAACGATCTATATTGCTTATTATTAGCATGACGGTTGGTTCGTTGATGGAATGACGAACGGTGCAGATCCTGATCAGACTGTGCGAATGCACAGACTGATCTGGAAATACACTAGTCACAAAACCAATAAGGCCCATATCTCGGGTCACAGCCATAAATGAGACAAGAAATGTAATGTTGTACTTTACCTAAGAAGATCTGATATCTCATGAAAACTATGTACAAAATGTACGATATGTTCCATAAATGACGTCGAAAAGTTACGAAATAGAATTCCGCAATTGCTATAAATATTTCGGCAAATGACAAGACAAATTACATTTTCTGTAAATAGTTTTCTTGAAAAATCGCACATCGACTTACAGGAGGTACAACATCACATAATAGCCAGACCCTGGCATTGCCTCTCTTATCGCATCGCCGTATTTCGCAAGAACAACAACAAAAACAACAAAAATGTGACAACATAATCATAGATCAAGCGTACTTCATTTTCGCAGGAGCTCAGATTTTTTTGGGGTCAATTTTCGATACCGTTTGTGGAACATATTTCGAAATCCGAGCATCAGCGAAACAAGACGAAGCGATAATGGATATAATATCAGAGCCGGGCCCATACAACATGTATGGTTGTGACTGGAGTAATGGAGCTTTTGGGAGTTGTGACCAGCGTAGCTCCTGATCAAATAGCACGCATTCCTGTAGCTTGTAGCCTATTTCACCAACATTGCAAAATATACTTATCTAGCAAAGTATACTTTGAGGGAGAAATTTTCAATTTAAATATAAATTTATTAATTTTCATTATACTGAATTTATTACATTATCACAGCCATTTTGGCCGTGATAATGTAATAAATTCAGCATAATAATTCTGCATACTTTTACTCATCAAATATATGCAGTCGTTAGTTCTATGCGAAATAATGCATTTCAGGAAAAATGATTACTCCCTCAAAGTATATTTTGCAAGAAAAGTATACTTTGCAATTTTGATGAAACCGGATACTGATAACGATCGATATAGCATGGCGGTGGTTCATTGATATAATGACGAACATTGAAGCTTCTGATGAGACTGGTCGGACACACGTAAGCCCCATTTCTCCAGGTACAGCCACATTATATCCATCTACTCTTGAAGAATGTAAATACACTAGACAACACTCATAGCTAATATAACTAGAGCAGCTTGAGCTGCATCAACGGTTTGAGCCTCAAACATTGATTTCATGTGTAACTAAGCTTTAGCCCAAGGTGTAAACTATCGGTTGCAAAAAGAATTTCTGAAGTTTTAGAATGAACAGTCCAACATTATTGTGTTCGCATTATCACACCGATGTGGGGCCGGTTAGCTTAGAGGTAGAGCGATGGGCTCGGAGCGAGGGATACCGGGTTCGATCATCAGCCAAAGTTTTAGCTAAAGGACAGAAATATCGACTACAGCAAAAACAATTGAAATCGAATGAAAAATAACGAAGCTGACGTCACATCCGTTTGCTCTATTTTGAAAACTTGAAAAAATACGTTCATCTTTGACATCGAATAGAGCCGTAAGTAGTCAAGATATAGCTCTGAAAATTATCATCTTTCATGCGGCTGACACTCCCCTATCACCCTGGCAAGAAATTATGTTGCTGACAGTACTGTACAAATTGGAAAACGTTTGTAAAGACCACCCGTTATCAGCCGAAATTCGGCAAAATCGTTGAAAAGTATGTACATATTTCAACTTCAAATGCATATAGCTCTTTTATTTGAGCAGACAGCCGAAAACAGTCAGCGAATTTGAGAGAGAATTTTATCAGCTTTCCGATGCAAAAAGAATTCTTGCAATCGGTTGGAAAATAAGGAAGTTATAGGAAGTATGACGTCACTTCCGTTTTCGTGGAAAGTAGCATTAACAGATATCTGAAAATCTCTGAGTCTCTGCTCACACTTGATCCGAATCGTCATGCAAAATTTGAAGTCGATCCGACCAGCGATTTGGTGTAGATGGAGGGAGCCCGTAAGTCAGCGGATGATTATTTTTCGATAGTTATCGCCCCTAAATTGCAGTTTACGCAGTTTACGCCATTTGCCGGGCACAAAGCGGGAAAGTTTTATCTAAAGGACTGAAATATCGACCGCAGCAAGAAATTTTGAAATCTATTGATAAATAACGAAGCTGACGTCACATCCGTTTGCTCTATTTTGAAAACTTGAAAAAAAGACGTTCATCTTTGACATCCAATAGAACCGGAAGTAGTCAAGATAGAGCTCTGAAAATTATCATCTTTTATGCGCCTGACACTCCCCTATCACACTGGCAAGAAATTATGTTGCTGACATTACTGTACAAATTGGCAAACGTTTGCAAAGACCACCCGTTATCAGCCGAAATTCGGCAAAAATTCGGCAAAATCGTTGAAAAGTATGTACATTTTTCAACTTGAAATCCCTATAGCTCTCTTATTTGACCAGATAGCCGAGAACTGTCAGCGAGTCCGAGATAGAGAATTTTGTCAGCTTTCCAATGCAAAAATGCAAAATTTTTGAAATCGGTTGGAAAATAAGGAAGTTATAGAAAGTATGACGTCACTTCCGGTTTCGTGGAAAGTGGCATTAAGAGATTTCTGAAAATCTCTGAGTCTCTGCTCACACTTGATCCGAATCGGCATGCAAAATTTGAAGTCGATCCGACCAGCGGTTTGGGCTGTAGACTGAACGGCTGAATACAAAAAAAACCACCAACGAATACAACAGGTTTTCGGCGCAGCTGAAAGCCGCCTCAAACCTAATAAATATAATCAGTAATATTTATTGTTGTTGTTCTGAAAGTTGACCTTTAGATCAGTTATGAGAACATACTGGATGTGGAATGATTCTCTCTTAGCAAATAATCTATTTCACCTGCATATAATTTTCCAAACATTTATTTTCCATTTTCTTTATTTCTCAATGAAAATATATGTTGTTACCACTCATTTGAACCGTCTCGGTGAGACGGTTCAAATGAGTGTCAACAACATATGTTTTTGGTGAGAAATATGAAAAATAATAAATTACTTTCAATTGTTCAAACATATGTAAACGTAGCTTTATTGGTCTTAGAAAGTCACGTGATTTGTGTGTCAAATTTTGACGTCATTCATTATCGATATCGGCGATACAACACCGGAGGTAACTTGAGAGCGCGAGTAACATATATGAGGTTGTGACTGGAGAAACGAGGCTTATGGGCTTTGCGATGGTGTAGCTCCTGATGAAATAACACACTCGTATAACCCAATACCGATCTATGAAGCTTGTTAGAAGAACGGCGGGTGTGTCATTGATGGCATGGCGAACAGTGCAGATCTACATGTCTCCAGTCACAGCCACATATTTACTATGCTGTTCTTGGGTATATTAGACCCTAATCTGAACTGGCTGTACTGGATGTAGGCGGACAGTACATGTATGTGTACATGTGTCGGTGACTGTATAAATGGGGCTTATGGGATTTGCGATCAGTGTTGATCCAGATCAGCCTGTGCATCCGCACAGACTGATGATCAGGATCTGAAATGTTCGCCATTCCGTCAAAAAAACACCACATGTCATGCTTCTAACAGACACACACATTATGGCCAATATTATCAAAATCGGTGAAACGGTTATTGAATAAACAAAATAACTTTAACGCAGTTGCCTTACAAACCTTGACCTTGACATTTGGCGGTAGGACGTGGGTGATATGGAAAACACAGCACCATCCCTAGACACATATTGTGGACAAAATAAATATTATCAAAATCGGTGAAGCGGTTCATAGGTTATTATAAAAAGCCTGGTACTAGTGAATGGTACTAGTTGCAGCTTGTATTCATTATTGACATCTACCGTCACTTTTATACATTCCAGCCATATGACAGGCTTATACATTTGCTTGTACATTAAATACTTTGTGAGAAATGTCATTTAAACCTGTCAACCACAGACTGAGGCTAACATGTTCAAACACTGTAGATCCAGATGAGCCGGTGCGTAACGAGCCGTCTCATCAGGATCTGCAGTATTTGTCACCATTATTCGCTTCTAACAATCCACATTTTCTCATTAATGGAATAGTCCAACAATTAGTGTGGAAAAGCCAATGCTGGATATCCAGGGTTGAAAGGGTTAAAGTAGCATATTATTATGGGCCAACATTGACGAATTCATCTGTATGGAACAAATGGAAAATTACCGATTGGCAATAACCCACCGAAAATGCAAACTATTAACCCTTTCAACACCACATGCCTGTATAGTGTAATTTGCAAACAGTGTAGATCTAGTATCTGCACTTTTTGCAAGTAAATTTAATGTTTTTGAGAACAAAAACACCCCCTTTTAATAAATGGACTAGTCTGAAAATCATTTTGTGAAGATTGGATTGGTTTAAAAATAAACATATCAAATGTCCACTCCAGTTACATAGGGGTGGAAGGGATACTGGATAGTTTTTGTCGAGCCCGCTTGTGGAAAGCGAGACATATTGATCACAATGACGTCCGGGTGTCCGTGCGTCCGTGCGTCCGTCCGTCCGTCCGAAATCTGCGTTAAAGTTTTTAAAAATACCATCAAATGCCTCGGCGGGCTCAACATGCGGGCTGCGGCCATCTGGTACATATGGCAGGTAAAGTGTGTTATGCAATGTCAGATATACATGTGAGTTTGTATATTTTAGCAACTCCACTGCATACAAACGTATTGGAGCTTAGAAAGCTGGCATGACGGTGTTCTAGTTGATTTTCCATTGTTTTTTTGCGGAGCCCCGCAGGGGACATGCATTTTGTTTTATTAATTCGTCCCCACGAAATATAATTCGTTCCCTCATTTTAACAATTCGTTCCCACGATATAATAATTCGTTCCCTCGAATTAACAATTCGTTCCCACGAAATGACAATTTGTTCCCTCAATTTAACAATTAGTTCCCACGAATTAATAATTCGTTCCAACGAAATAACAATTCGTTCCCGTACAATTCGTTCCCACGAAATAACAATTAACAATTCGTTCCCACGAAATAACAATTCGTTCCCATGGGAACGAATTGTTATTTCGTGGGAACGAATTGTTAATTCAAGGGAACGAATTGTTAAATTGAGGGAACGAATTTTTGTATCATGATTTTTTTTATTTCAGCACCACAAATGTATTTCTACGACTATAGAGTTGAAACGCTTGTAATAATAGCCTCAACGGATAACACGAGAACGTATTCTGAAGTATCATGGATGAGTAATTGAAATTCGGTTATTTGTTTGTTCATCCACCCAATATGTATGCGCACATACGAGATATTGACAAACATTCAGAAAAAAAAAGTAATCAAGAGAATGAAAATCTAAATAATATGTGTGGTTGTGACTGGAGAATTTGGGCTTATGGGATGTTTGACCAATATACATTGTAGCTCCAGATCAAATATCACACTTCTGTAGCCTGATGACTATCTATATTGCTTCTTACAAGCACAGGCATCTTTTCAGCCAACGGAAGTGAAATCTTTACATTGGGCCCGGCTCGCTAATTCAGTAATTGTAACGCGCACGAAGGCCGCCCTGCTTGACCGGCCCAAGGTACACTAGTGCCACTTCCGTTGGTTGAAAAGATGGCGAGTGTCTTACCTTCTAGATATTTAATATCGGAGTAGAATTGGGTATGTTTTAAAGAGCGTTTTGTCGTTCATACCACAACATGCCTGTGGTTACAAGCATGACGGTAGCTGCACGTTTTCCGGTTTATAGCAACAGATTGCATTATATAACTGCACCACGCTACACAGTAAATATGTGCGTAATAGCATTGACACGTCATGCACTAAAATATAGAAAAAAACCTGCAGAACGTTGAAGATAATACTTCACTATATTGTTATCGAGTGACAACGATACAATGCGACACAAACATATTCCTATACAATTACATAATAACGTGTGTATTAATAGCACATTCTTAGGTAAATATCCACGAAGTAGGAAGTAAACAAAGAACGCTCCAAACGCACATCTGGAAGAACAACTCCGTCATAACTATAATGCAGTGTAATGAAATGTAATTACATTTATGTACTCAGAACAGGCATGACGGGTGTTTCATTTATGGAATAGCGAGCAGTGCAGATCCTGATCAGACTGTGCGGATGCATACCCAATAACTGAGCTCCATTTCTCTAGTCCCAGCCACATTTACACTTAACCACTTTTACAATCGGACAGACTACAAAGTGCCGTAATTTCGGTGCTATGGCAAGTATCAGTACGAACCTTCGCACAGTATCATTTTATGACGATATAGACATACCCGATCCAGGGGCCGTTTCACTAAACTATGTACGACTAAAATGTTCGTAAGTGCAAAGTTAGAATCTTTGAAAATTTCAAATGATGGATTTACATTTATTGAGCTCAGGCTGCATATGCAGCCTGTGCTCAATAAATGTAAATCCACTACCTGTTTACAAGAAAACATTGTTAACGTGAAATTTTGCACTTACGAACATTTTAGTCATACGATGTTTAGTGAGTTCAACTATCCGTTAATGAAAACCACTCGTGCGTTACGAGTAGAACGAAATCAATTTCTTTGAGCGTGCAAACGATGTGTCGGTATCATTGCCGCAAATCTCCTGTGTATATGAAGCCATACATTTAGCAAGACATACAAAGATAAAATATCAAAGATAAATGACGAGGATGACGGTAGAGGAAATAACGCGTGCCGTGGACATGCTGATCGGCGGGGCTACGCTCAGACATGTGTGTAGAAAAGCCGTTAATTGAGCAACAAATCACTTTCAATCAGGTTCAAACTCTTTAAATTCAACCCACGATCCGTTTGTGACATTCATATGCACGTCAGTGTAACTCCCATAACCACCACACCCAAGTCTCGGTGCCATGACTTCCACATTTTCTTAAATGTGACCGTCACTGGAGAAAGGGGACTTGTGTTTTTATCAGACTAGATACAGTCGAACCTCCCCGAACGGCCACCTCTCTACAACAACACCCTCTCTATAGCAGCCGCTATTTTATATCACAAATGGATGATTTCCTCTGTATCTAACACTTCGACTGCTGAGCACGAACATTGTCGACTACTGTTGTTTTTGCCTTCTTTCTCAATAAAAACATATTTGACAACATTTTAGAATCATTTCCATGGGAAATGATTCTAAAATGTTGCCAAAGCATGTTTTGATGAGAATTATCGAAGAAAATAAATAAACAGTGGATGACAAAATTTTATTCAGCATTAACCTCCCAACAAAAGCCATCTCTCTACAACAGCCAGTTGTGCGTCTTCCCATGGGTGGCTGTTGTAGAGTGGTTGCACTGTATTAGCCCGCTACTCTTGCAGCTTGATATTGATCTTTACTGTCGTCAAGAGGCATGATAAATGTATCATTAAATGGCAAACAGTGTAAACCCTGATCAGATTGCGCCAGATTTGAACCCGATAGAACATGTCTGGGACTTGTTAGACACACGACTACTGTGTTTCACGAAAACTGCCCAAATTTTACGGCTAAATAATGATAAATAATGAAAAAACAATATATCTTTCGATAATATTAAATTTACACTGACAAACAAAAATATGTTGACTGACCGATTATAAAAGTGGCTAGGTGTTATATATATGTAGCTTGTTTCATCAACATTGCAAAGTATACTTATCTAGCAAAGTATACTTAAAGGGATAAATTTTCAATTTTAGGATAAATTTATTTATTTTTATTATACTGAAATTATTACATTATGACAGCCATTTTGGCTGTGATAATGTATAAATTCAGTATAATAATTCTGCATACTTTTAATTATCAAATATTTGCAGAGGTAAGTTCTATATTACATCATGATTTTTTGGAAAAATAAATGATTACTCCCTCAAAGTATACTTTGCTAGATAAGCATACTTTGCAATTTTGATGAAATCGGCTACTGGTGTATTTGGGAAGCTAACAAATTGGTATGCGTCTACGTATATACATGTGTACACGTGTACCGGAGTGTTTACCGACCATATATGTACGTGTATATTTAGCTATCCAGGTAAAGTCATTTATCGGGTGTTATTTTAGAATCGGGTGATAACGACATATACATGCCCTGGCTTCGGGAGAAACGGGATCGGCTTGCTTTGAAAACTGTGTGAATCCCGTAGCCTATTTCACCAACATTGCAAAGTATACTTATCTACATGTATCAAAGTACACTTTGAGGGAGAAATTTTCAATTTAATGATAAATTTATAAATTGTTATTATACTGATTTATTACATTATGATTACCACAGCCATTTTCTGCAAACGTTTCATTATCTAATATATGCAGACGTTAGTTCGATATGAAATAATGCATTTCAGGAACAATAAGTATACTTTGCAATGTTGGTGAAATAGGCTACAAGTCACCATTTTTAATGGTTTCAAGTGTAAAGCGTGTATTCCTTCATTTGTTATCTTCATTAAGTCTGGCTGTGACTGGAGAAGTGGGGCTTATGGAATTTGTGACCGCTGTAGCTCCTGCTAACACAGTCATGTAGCCTGATAATGATCTGCATTACTTGTTCAGAGCATGGTGGGTATGTCATTGATGGAATGGCGAACAGTGCAGCTCCTGATCAGACTGTGGGGTTACCCAGGATAATCTGGATCTACACTGGATTCTCACGTGACCCAGATATACACGGGTTGCTACTACATGTATTTGAACAGATTATCAGTATGTTGGTGTCATAAGGGTATTTTGGTGAATCTTGGGTATATTTGGGTGGATCTCGTCGGTTTTGGGTAATTTACATTGCTTGTGCAACTAGTAATGCTTTCGGACCCCTTTTGTACTGTCAAAATACCCACAAAGGAACATGTAAGTTACCGTGTACTTATACGTTGATGCAATGCACCCAAACCACCAGATATACCGAAATAACCCATAAAACGCCGAAATATGAATCGAACTTCAAAAACTTGTGGTTGCAACACTGATACATTTCTCGAGTCACAACCATAAAACAAGTATTCCGAAAGTCAATGCTACATGGACACATATACCAGGGGCGGATCCAGCATTTGGTGAACGGGGGGAGTGGGTGGGGGTGGGGTTGTCCTATTTTCGAGCGAGTTGCTAGGGGGGTCCGGGTGCACGCCACCCCCGTTACGAATTTTAAATCTAGATCTCCGGAAATTCACTTTCCTGTGTTTTACGGCATTTAAATTCAGACTCCAGCTGGTGGTAAACTGTCATCTATGTAAACTCCGTGGTGGTTGAACGGGGGAAGGTGGGGGGGGGGTGGTTGCAACCCCGATCCCCCCTCCAGTCCGCCTCTGTATACCCTCATAGTAGTAATACAATAATACATTTTCCCGACCAATCTCCGAGTATATTCAGGGCCGTTGCCCATACAATACGACCCTGGGTTAATCTGCTTCAAGGATGACAGATACTACGAATCTCTCTGTTATCGTGTCAAAACCCCACTAAGTCTTATTTTGCTACAGCGCGTTACGTGGACAGTAGTCAGGAAAGCACGCGGAAGTCAATCATACATGGCTTAAACTAAGTGCACACAAGTGAGCAGTTCTTATATAAACAAACATATGCGTCTCATTGCGAGCATGCTAGGCTTGCCAAGTCGTGTTTCAGCTCACCTGAGCCAAAGGCTCTAGTGACCTACAGTAGCGTAGCGCTTTTATGCAGGTTACCTATATACGGAGCAGGGGCCGTAGAATTATTTATTTTATTAATTCGTTCCCAGGAAATAACAATTCGTTCCCTCAATTTAACAATTCGTTCCCTCGAATTAACAATTCGTTCCCACGAATTAACAATTCGTTCCACTTCGTGGGAACGAATTGCTAATTCGAGGGAATAATATTTTTTATACCGCAACCATTGCTCCATGTAGCATAATAAAAGGGGTCGAATAAATATTGTTTATACCTGAAGTAGCCTAATATACATGAAGTGCCGATTTTGCCTTTATTTGTTCGCGGCCTCTGATTGGTCATTCTCAACAGCAAATTCAAGATGGCGGCGGATTTTAAAATCTGAATCGCTGAATTTTGTCCATTTTTACAGTATATGCGACATAGCCAACGACACGGACATTTCCGTCATCATTTTAATGCTTATTATGGCAAATGTGGAGTCTAAAGCCAGCCGGTATTGAAGCTCGAAGATTTAATCAGATACAATGTGGAATCTACCTAGCGTGGACACCGCCATTTTGCTTTGAATGACGTCGGTAGATTTGTGACGTATGGCGAGGGAATGACGACAAAAACATGACGTCACGCACGTTCAACCAATTAAGTCCAGTATGCGATATAAATTAAATATATGGTTAGTGCCGTCGAATATAAAATATATTCGGTTGAGCCTTAGACAGCTTTATTGATGCGAGCTTTAGCGAGCCGCAATACAGTTGTCGTGACTGTTGATTGGAAGCATCACTGTTGTTTCCCTAACCGAATATTTTTATATGACTGTCAATTTCAACCAATGATAAGTTTGGGTCACATGATTGTGAACATATATGATTTTCACCTGCATATCAGTCTCGGACTCATCTCATTGCGCGAGACGAGTCTGAGAATTATATTCGAAATGTGATATTCACCTGGATTTCGAATAACACTCTCGGACTCTTCTCGCGCAACAAGACGAGTCCGAGACTTATATTTAGGTATAGCAGCATGCGCGTGTCACTGATTACGCAACCAAATCATGAGACATATCGTGTGTTGTTGTATCATATGTTCTATGTTCTGTAATATGGGTCATATAATAAACTAATTATTGTCTTTTGAGTCGATGTACACGAGATTTACGGACCTTCGGAAAGTCTTTCCTCATGTCCGTAAATATTGTGTACACCTACTCAAACGACACTAATTGTATAATGTAAACGAACGGTATAATGCGATGATATGGTACAAACGTACCAATATTGTACGAGCATACGACATACTCATTAAATAATCCAATAGTATAAATATACGGCCTGCATACCATATTTATATATACAAATGGCTTGAAATGATCGATACACAGGGCGCTTTCAGATATAATAAAATTGTGACCACTGGGTCGAAAATTGAATTGGCCATGGGGGCATCAAATGGGGGAATATTGCCATACCATATATCAAATTGATGGTATCGACGTGACGGTCGTTCTAGTGCATTCGTTTCCTTCCTGTCTAAATGAGATGTTACATCATTCAAGATGGCCGCCGAAAAGCTCAAAAGCTCGTCATTGTATTAGCTATTTCAAACGTCTTCCTCTCACGAACCGATTGGCCGATGCTGGCCTCTGTGAAACTATTTGCCTGAATTTTACAAATTTACAATTCACATAAATATTCTCTAAGAAGAAAATGTTACAAACAGATCATTATTCTTGCATAGCAAGGCTCAGCAGGTGCCCGTTTCACTGAACTTCGTACGATAAAAATGTTATTACGAAGATTTCTATACATTTAGTTTACGCATCAATGTGATATATTAATTAAACATTTTTTTCACCGACATATACGGGTGGTTGAATATGAACCAATTCACCAAAGAATGGTCAGAATTAACTGCTAATGAAAACTATGCGGGAAAGTTTAGTTTTGCACTTACAACCTTATTAGTCGTATGAAGTTTAGTGAAACGGGCCCTCGGGATCTTACGGTGGAACAGAGGGGACATGGAAATATGTTTTACTTTCGCGTGCGCACGCAATGTGTTTTGCGTGCGCACGCGATAGGGTTTTGCGTGCAAAATAATTTAACTTATGTGTACCACGTGATTGAGCACGATGTAGATCTCTGTGCTATAGCATCTGGCGGGGGAGTATAGTCCGCAGACGATAACTTGCTACTTGTTTACAAACAAACCGGTCATAAACAAAACACAGAATAATGTTGGTTTACGATAAATTGGCAAGGGCACGTCACGTCACGGGATCAGCGGATTATGTCTATTATAGCTTTCTAGGGATATAGCCGTTTGCAGCCATTTTAGCTGCCGGTGAGACAGGTAAATATATCCGTGCCGTATTCCTTTTCAATATTGATTTTACAGTTAGACAACAAGTCTTATCTAGTCCTGGGGTCAGATAGGCGGGTGTCAATTTCGTAGGCAGTGAGTTCGAATCTTAGTTTTTCATACATAATGTTTTATTTGCTTATATTGCATTATACTTTATTTTTTATATATGTTGCTCTTATAAATTACAATAACTAAGCATGAGATCGTTTACATGTAGAATGTTAGTCTCACTTTGAAGAAAACTAATAACTAAATGCACATTTCATATGTGTCTGCATGAAGTATCTGGGAGAATGTTCTGGCCGATCATATCACATTGAGGTCATACAGCAATATTGATAACCCTCGCCGTTTGGCATATTTCCCTCTCCAGCAACCAGTCATAAAAAGGAAACAATTATATCGACACAAATAATGCGTTTTGTGAGCTTCGAACTCTCGAACAGATAGAATGAACAAAAAGTTCAGCAAAAGTATGGATATTCTCCGGCTTTGATACCACTGAGCAACACTACATGTTTATTGTTGAGCACTATTATAATGACATGCATGCACGTGCACTTCATCATGTATTTATTGTACACGAAAACGAGGCTATGCTATGATAATTCACTTGGTTTACCTACTTCTGGACTCATAACGTACGATAGATATAAGGTGTGTATTCGTGCCCAGTTAGCTCAGTCGGCTAGATCAATGTTAATGTAAACCAGAGATCCACGGTTCGATTCTGGGCCGGTATGCAGCTGTCTCGCACTGTGACATAAGTATGCTGGTCCATATACAGTCCATATACAGTGGAACCTCTCCAAACCGGACACCCTGGGCGGGCCACTGGGTGTCCGGTTTAGAGAGGTTCCACTGTAATTCTGGTACATGAGTGCTGCAATACATATTTGTATCCATTGCGATCATGAACAGGCATCACCAATATCAGTAGAGTACAGTTAAAGCTACCAAAATTTAACAAACCGATGCGGTTTTGCTGTCCGGTTTATATCGGTTTTACTGTAATAATCATAATATACGCTGGTTACAAATGTCCTAATGTATCAGGTCCCGTATATTTCTTTAAGAAGGACTGCATACACTACATGGAGCACGTACGAATATGGCTGATTATATATACGTGCACAATCAGATTTCGTTATGTAGGTCAATGCACACTGACCTTATTTATTTATTGGACATGCCATCAATCAAGTGACAGAACAGAACAGAACACAACATACCTTTATTAGATTAAATATATATCTGACCATAACGTGGTGACATAAGAGATAAAATACAGCATGTATGCACAACTATGGCGTGACGCACAAGTATGGACAGTTTGGTGATTGCTAAATATATAAGATGTATGTGTTCCAGTGATCAATGATAAGTGATGACCGATTCAGTATTCTTGTGGTTAACAACATAGTTCTGGACAGTTGTAATAACTTTAGTTGGTAAGCAGAGCCTGTACTAAACAAAGTAATCAAGTCTCACCCAGACACTTGTGTTCTGTTTGTCAGGCTGGATTGAGGCGGACACCACAAACGCACTGTCCACCCAGATACACACTGACCTTTGGTTACTATACATTATAGGAATGAATGGCCTTTTTGTGGAATTTATCGGGGTATAAACTTGGAAAAGTCGCAGGAATACTGGACGAAGGCCGGAAGGCCTCGTCCAGTATTCCGGCGACTTTTCCAAGTTTATATCCCCGATAAATTTCACAAAAAGGCCATTCATTCCTTATAATTCCAGCATTTGAAATAAATTCATCAAGAAAATGTGTTTATTTTGACAGACGGCAGCCATTTGTTTACATTGACAGCACTGACAGCGCACCTGTAGAAAGTAGTTCGGCGTGGGAGTTTACTGGGATATCAATTTTGGACAGAGACTGGCTACATGTCAATCAAATGTTAGTGAATTGTGTAAATATTTTTGTGCTGGAATTATAAACAGTGTGACCGTTTTCGTCTCTGCCAACATAACATAAGGGGCACCATTCAACGACGACGTCAAAAGATTCGAACGTCTGTCCTAATTTTACATACCCCGTGATATATTACCCGACACTTTATCAAATCTCACAAGTGTATTATGTATAACTTTCTCCAATTGCATAAAATGTGCTTTGTCGGCGTCGGTTTTTGGACAAATATTCATATTTTATTTTAACCTTAACCAAAATCCACAGGTAGAAGACTCGGACCTGTGGCTGAAAAAAAATGCCCATTACAAAATTCCCATTACCCCACCCACCTGGTGTCGTACTGTACTGTTTACTGTATATATTGTAAACTGTTTACTTTATAGTACACAGTACAGTACGGGACCAGGTGGGTGGGGTAATTGGATTTTTAATGGGCATTTTAGCCGGGTTTTTAAAAATTGCATTGGCAAAAAACCAGGAACCAACTTTTCGGACGTTTCGGCACAGGACCTTTATCAAGGAATTAGTTTCTACTGAACGCTAAGTGGCATCCATTTTAGATTTTTAAAATCTATAATGGATGCCACTTAGCGTTCAGAAGAAGCTAATTCCTTGATAAAGGCCTTGTGCCGTAACGTCCGAAAAGTGGGTTCCTGGTTTTTGCAGAATTGCCAATTCTGAATGCACACCAATGTGCCGACTATATCGCTCTGTCTGCAAGCGGGCCCAACAAAACTTTAAGGGAAATTTCAAAGTAATTTGACCGTGACATTGGGCACATATAAATAAATAACGAAAATGTGGGTGACACATACACAGTATGTGAAGTTTCGAGTGAATTGGTGGAGCAGTTTCAGAGATATAGTGTTCTTAAAGGTACATGCCCACTCAGTAGGCACAAAATGTTCTTTATATCAGATATCAGACATTTTCGGGCAAAATAAACATTAATTCACCATTAATACACATATTTATTGGCATTATTATACATTTTATATCTGACGTAAATTTCCGCACTGCTATCAGGGGCGAAAACCGTGTTTCCTTAAAATGTTACCATGACATTACTATTTATTTTTTGATGTGCAATGATCATACTTTATAATCTGTCGAAAACATTATTTTTTCAGGGAATCACATTTAATTAGTATAAGTAATTAAAAAATATCATGCCTCATTTGAATATGAAAATAGCTTGATACCACTGCTAGTCATTATCAGTAAAAGAAATAAATATTAACTAAATGATTATATATGGATAGCGGGCACACGTAATTTTTAGAACTGGTGGAATAGTGACACAAATATACACTTATTTAATTGCTATACAGAACAGTTTGTGCCTACTGAGTGGGCATGTACCTTTAAAAACTTTAACCTTAAATCAAAACAAGAAATGCGTCTGTCGAACGCGGATGCCACCTGCAGCATATTTGAGAAACTGTGACAAGTGGTTAACCGAAAAGTGTGACGCACGGACGGACGGACGGACGGACAGACGGACGAACTTACATTTCGGACCTTAGGGGGTACTTGCTATATAAAAGATCAAAGGAAATCCCCGTAAGACACAATAGGCTTACGGGGTACGGAATAAGTTCCATTGTCTTCTATTGTCTTAGGCCACGCCCCCTACCCCATAAGTACCCTAATGTGTGCCCGGACAGACGGACGGACGGATGGACGAACGGACGGACAGACGGACAGACGGACGGTCCACTAAGTAGGCTAAAAATGCTCTTTATGGGAATTAAATAAGTGTATAATTGTCACTATTCCACTAGTTATAAACATTACGAGTGCCCGCTATACAGATATAATCATTTGGTAATATTTATTTTACTGATAGTGACGCGCGGTGGTATCGGTATTTTCATGTGCAAATGGGGCATGATATTTTATAATTATACTAATTAAATGCATCAACTGAAAACAAAATTGACAGATTATAAAGTATGATCATTGCACATCAAAAAATAAATACAGAGAATAAATATTAATGTCCGTTAACATTTTAAGGAAACACGGTTATCGTCCCTGATATCAATGTGGAAATTTTCTTCTGATATAAAATGTATAATAATGCCAAACAATACGTGGGTAATATTAAATGATTGTTTATATGGCCAGAAAATGTCTCCGATGATGTCTCTGGCATAAAGAACATGTTGTGCCTACTGAGTGGGCATGTACCTTTAACGCTAGCTCCGCACTGTCCCGTGAGACCTATGCATGTGTTAAGTTTCATAAACAATATTACAAAGGGTGTTCGCGTTATGCTCCGGACAAATCAGTGCGCCAAAAAACAAAGGGAGATAACTAAAATAGAAAATGTGTTCATAGAACACGGATACCCCATATCAGGCGCGGATCCAGGATTTCGGGTTAGGGGGGGGCGTAACTATTTTGCAATACTTGACTATATTATCAAATACGCTAGGGGGGTGCGGGGGCATTCCCCCCCTGATTTATTTGGAAATCTACATCGCATTTCCTGCGTTCTGGCCCATTTTGGAGCAAAAAAAACACCAATAAACAATAAATTCACAACGCGAACGTATACTCAACAAAACTAGAAACGTCCCTGTTTTATAGCCGGTGTAGCTCTGTCTATGTATGTACCACATGTTCAAAGTACATGTATTTTAAACCGTGGCGATGTTTAGAATACGATCGTGTAGAGTTTAGCCGATACACACGGTTTACATAGCGGCCAAGTGACCGGAACGTTGATTTCCACTTTTTGCACGTGCACGCTATACTTGTCATCGATAAGGTGATTCAGTTTCATGTCGTACCATTCATGCGATAGGGGCTATTCGGAAAATTAAAAAACTTTTTTAATTTTTCACTTTTTTCGATATGCCACGGCTTTCCGAAAACGAGCGAAATCAGGCAATTGGGATGCTTGCGGGTGGGATGGCCGCCAGGGCGGTCGCGCCTCGGTTTGGTTGCTGTCGGAAGACGATTGATCGTCTTGCAGCCCGGTACCAGCAGACTGGGGCTGTTCACGACCGGCAGCGACCTGGTAGGCCTCGTGTAACGACGGCTAGAGCCGATCGTTACATTACGTTGACGCACTTACGTCAACGTCGATTGGCAGCCACAGTCACTGCTAGGCGATACGGTGTCTCAGGGCAGACCATTCGCAACCGGTTACGTCGTAACGCCCAACCAATCCGGGCACGCCGCCCGTACACTGGTCAGATAATGACCCAACGTCACCGTGCTGCCAGACAGTTATGGGCGCGACGTCATCTGAACTGGAGAAGGGCTGACTGGAACCGAGTTTTGTTCACCGATGAATCTCGGTTCACGGTTAGTCATGCTGACGGAAGATTACGGGTATACAGGCGTAAAAATGAAAGATTCACCGATTGTTGCATTGTTGAGAAGAACAGGTTTGGGGAAGGGAGCGTAATGGTCTGGGGTGGGATCATGGGAAACCGGAAGACAGATTTGGTTGTTGTACAGGGCAACATCAATGCACAACGTTATGTTGCAGATGTGCTAAATGCACATGCCTTACCATTTATCCGTCAGCATGGTCCTGGTGTGACATTGATGCACGACAATGCCCGCCCTCACGTAGTCACCACTCAATACTTACAGCAAAACAACGTCGACGTCATGCCATGGCCCGCGGTCTCCCCGGATCTCAATCCCATTGAGCACATATGGGATGAGCTGGGCCGCAAAGCACGAGCTAACCATCAGATTGACAATGTTCGCGATCTTACACGGGCGTTACAACGGGAATGGAGGAATTTGCCCAACGCACTGGTATTGCGCTACGTCACGTCGATGCGGCGTAGGATCATTGCATGCATTCATGCAAATGGTGGCCACACTCGGTACTAACGAGATTTACTGAATTTTGCCACATTACTTATTGAAATTCCATCTCTAAACATTAAGTAACACATTTCTGAGTTTTTGTGATTTTTGATTTTGACCCCTACCGCCCTTGGCCGGTTATCTCTCGAATATTTAACAAGATATCCAAATGCAATTTATTGGCTTTGATACAGAAATGAATGAACTTGTTTTTCCATTTTGATTTTTAATAGTAACCCACCCTTTTGGTTTTTGATGAATCTTTCCTTAAACATGGAGGGACGTTTCTAGTTTTGCTCAGTATAGAAAAGTGCCTTGTAACTTGTAAAATATCTTTACA
>CM055273.1:85981830-86042380 GCA_029237695.1 Conchocele bisecta
AATTTGTGGTCTCAACAGATACGGGTGCTGGCGCGGGTGCTGGCGCGTGTGCGGCGCGGTTGCTGGCGCGGGTGCTGGCGCGGGTGCTGGCGCGGGTGCTGGCGCCGCATCACCGCCGCCTCCCGTGATAGCTAGAACTAGGGTAGATATAGTCATGCCGAGCGCTGTGAGGATGCTTACTATTGTGACTCCCTGCTCTCTGAACAGCGTGTGAAGGCGCTCACCGAGTGTCGTGTCCTCATACAGGACCTTTGAGATTGTTTCGCGGATCCGATTTACTTGGGTGCGGAGCGTTTTGACGGTTAGCCGAGGCAGCCTCCGAGCCAGCTTCTCTTTCATCCTGCAAAGACCGCAGGCGTTCATTGATCCGCCGCTTGTCTTCGTCATCATGGGATTCTTCCAGTTTTCTTTTTGTCTAGTGCGATATGTTCTTCCATCACCGAGAGTTTGGCGATGTTGTTCGTTAGCTCGCCCCGGACTGTTTGCATAGCCTTAGTCGCCGAAGTTCGCGAAGGTTTAACGGTGGGTCATCCATCGTGCTGAGTATTTCGTCTATCTCAATCTCCTTGAACATGGTCTCAATTGTGCGAATAGCATCGGTGGCTACACGCGGGACCTCGCTGAGCTCGACTGTTTATATCGCGGCGGCTGTTTTCGCCATCGTTTCTTTGGTAGACTGTACGGCCTCTACAGCACTGGCGGGCATAATTGTTTTACTACTCTTCCAATCTACGAATCAGAGTTCGACTCTTATGATTTGGCCATCGCCCCCGGCTTTAGGCAATGGCACTCAGCGCTAAGGGTTTTCCGGTTGTCATGTTGATGATCGGGACATTTGCTTTTAGTCGTAACCTGCCGAACCGATCCAATTCGAACTTGGAGTAGTCACGGCCAATAGATGGGACCGTACCTTTTTCTACCCAATAGTTGTAGTAGTCACTTACAGCTACCTCGAGTAATTCCTGGCTTACAACACTGGTGTTGGTAGCGCCGCTTATACCTATTTCCTCGACGCCCGCGGCTGAAGTTCCTGGTGTCTCTATGAAGGGTGTTTCGTCATCGTCGACGATGTTGTCTTCTCGGTCGCTCGTAGTGCGGACGGATCACACAAATAATTTTGTGTATGAAGAAAATAGTTCCAACACAATTACAAGATATTAGCAATTTGTACATAAATGTATATACATACATGTACGTTTATGTTGCTGATTTCATTAGTTTTCAATAATAAAAGCAATACATTCGTCGTTATAATTATAATTGCCTTATTTACTACTTCGCACGTTTAATGTCACTCCAGTGCGATCTCTTAGCAACAATGTTTCAATGGCAGCTGCCTGTCAAGCTTTCTGATGTTGATAAATATTGTGATAACTTGTCCAATAATTCGTGATATACTACAATTTGATATGCAAGATTACACAGGATACATACTTTCTGTTTGTGTGAACGATCTATTACTGCCGAAACATATGAAACGTGATCAATAGTGATATATTTGCCAAATAAATTTGCCGTACGCTTCGGACGATGTAACATTCGGACCAGGTCACCAGGACGTTTCGGACCAGGATGTTTCAGATGCAAGTCAGCTGTATCTTTGGCAATAATATCAGAATACAACTTGGGACATGTTATGTGAGTTACCCCATGTTGTTGTCGGTCATTATGTGGCAGAGTAAATTGACCGATCTGAAACTTAGAAGTGGCGTAGGAATACATATTTAAATAATTTGCGACCGTTCATCAACAATGATATACCTGTAATGTATGACCATCAGCCAATCAGATTGCGTGATATTCATGGAGTTAATTAGAAAACAAAATCACCCAATGCCCCATTGTTTGTATTTGATGAAATGCCATCAGATATTGATTTTATTGCGAAAAAAACAATGTTCGTACAGGAATTTCACTTAGGGCAAGAAATGCTTGGATAGTTAGGTGAAGGGTCGAAAAATGGAAAAAAAGTAAAATGACTCCGCAACTTTGCTAGATAGCTTGGAATTGATGTACAAATGTAACTGAGAAAATAAAGTTAGATTTTGAAATTCGGTCGCCAAATTCCAAAATTATTTCAAAATATATATGTTAACCCCCATGTTAAATTGCCATAGAAGACTTATTTTTAGCAATAAACTATAATCAATATTTTAATTTCATCAAATAAATACAATTGATGATGGAATTATTTATGTTAATGATGAACCCGTACTTAGATGTATATATGTTTTATATTTACTGCGCTTACATGTAATAGCCAAACGTACGTCGGCAACAACATCTGGAACAAACAGTAGGGTCTCATGCTGACCTTAAAACAACCTTAAAACAACGTAATGGTAATACGTGTCAGCAGGATGCGTGGCACACGTTTCCGCGTTGGCGATATATACACCGATGTTGGAGGGATATAAGTACTCATGTTTGACCTGTATGTCCATAAGCCAGTTGGTTTGATAGATTAGCAAATGCGACTGATGCACGTAATATGTTTTGATCTATGTTGATAGCAACATGCCTCACTGTCTGAGTGGTTAGCATTGTGGACCTTGATCTAGCAGCACATATGTGTTGTGAAACATTGGTATACTGTGTTGGTATTAGTGCCGTGTTGACTAGTTTCCAGATGACACGTCGTATACAATGATGTATGCCCTTGCGGTTGCGGCTTACTTGACAGTCTCAGATAATGAGGGACGTTCTGTGCACCTGCTCGGCCGTCGTTGGTTCGACTAACTACTGTATGTTCCACGTTTTTCTGCCGACGAACGTTTCGCTATTAAACACATTAAATCTAAAAAATATTTAAAAGTAAGTACTTTTTCATCAATAACAAAAAAGTCACCCTCCTTAAAGAATTGTGTTTCATGGAATTCCATCAAATATTGATTGTATTGCGAAAAAACGATTTTTCTATGGGAATTTAACATGGGGAGTCAATTTCCAATTTTTTTCGTTTTTTGAAACAAAAAACAAATATAAGTTGAAATTGACTCCGAAACCTGGCGAGATAGGAAAATCGTTTTTTCGCAATAAAATCAATATTTGATGGACTTTCATCAAATAATTTTTTTTGGGGAGGGTTGATTTTTTGTTATTGATGAAAAAGTACTTACATGTACTTTTAAATATTTAGATTTAATGCGTTTAATGGCCAAATATTCGTTGGCAGTAAAACGTGGAACAGACAGTAGCTTGGTTGACCCTGATTGTTACTCGAATTCATCCGAGCGGGCTGCTTGGCCTCCGGGTTACGGTGTTGGTGCTCCGGATGTTGTGTAGTCGCGGGCTCAGGGCATGATTGACGCAGTGGCGAATGTAATACTATATAATGATGCGTTCGTCTACTATGAACGTGAAGTTGCATAATATTTGTACATACTGCTTTCAAATTGTCTTGATTGTATCGGTGACAGTCCTGCTCTCTGTGACGAGCTACAGTCCCTTTTCGAGTGCAGGCATTATGAGGAAGCAATGAAACAATACGTCAAACCATATTATTATCGTAGACCAAACACACTCAAAATCGAACGTCTGTTTCACAATCTGGACAGAAGTTAAGAAAGCTAGCAAGTTTCATAAAACAACATTTGTTTTATCATTATACTGATCAAACGTCTTGTACCCATCGTTGTAAACTGTATTCTCATGTATAGTATACAGTCTAACCTCCCCGAACGGCCACCTCTCTACAACAACACCCTCTCTGTAACAGCCACTATTTTATATCCCAAATGGGTGATTTCCTCTATATCAAACCCTTAGACTGCTGAGCACGAAAATTGTTGCCTGATGTTGCTTTAGCATTCTTTCTCAATAAAAACATGTTTTGACAGCAATATAGAATCATTTCCATTGTAAATAATTCTAAAATGTTGCCAAAGCATGTTTTTGATGAGAATTATGGAAGAAAATAAGTAAACATGGGACGACAGAATTTAGTTCAGTATTAACCTCCCTACAACAGCCACCTCTCTACAACAGCCAGTTTTACGTCTTCCCATGGGTGGCTGTTGTAGACAGGTTTCACTGCATATGAGAATACAGTTTGCAACGATGGATACAAGACGCTTGCAAGGTGTATGATCACGTGGTACTATCAACAACAACAAGTAGCGATTCAAAGTAAGTATTATTTTATAGTGTCCTTATTACGTAACGGATTTTGATGAAATATGACGCATCAAACGCGTCTTGTTAAGATGCATTTGGTGGTCTCTGTATTTTCGCCCAAACTTCTGTCGTTTTTGCAAGGAATCGATTTCCGTGTCTCCAACACGGAAATCGATTCTTCGCAAAAACGAAATAAGTCTGTGCCAAACTCCCTAGACCACCAAATGCATATCATGAAGACGCGTTTGCTGTACCATATTCCATCAAAATCCGTTGCATATTAAGGAACATATCAAATAATACTTACTTTGGAGTGGGCGACGTTGTTGTTGTTGTAACCACGTGATCATGCACCTTAAGTATGCCACATGTGTCACATT
This sequence comes from Conchocele bisecta, assembly GCA_029237695.1. Classification (NCBI taxonomy): domain Eukaryota; kingdom Metazoa; phylum Mollusca; class Bivalvia; order Lucinida; family Thyasiridae; genus Conchocele; species Conchocele bisecta. The sequence goes on from CM055273.1 coordinate 85,986,327, forward strand.
TTCGGCTTGAAGTGAATACAAGTATTGTATTGTATTGTATTGTATTTCATGGATTCTGTTGGAAGAAAAAGACGTGATGATTAGAGACATCGTTATTGTCAGTGTGTCGTACATTTCAGTATGCAAGTATTGTTCTATCAGCCAACCTGCGACACCTATATTCTTTGTTAGACATGCATATTGTTTCCTTTATAATAATTCTACCATGCTCTTCTTCAAGGTGGATATAAAGACAGTGATGTTGTCATTGGGTGTATGCGAAACAAGGTAACATTCCTAGAAACAAATTGTGACCAATTATTATTGAAATTAGTGAAGGGGTTAAGCACTTATTGAGAAGAAAAACATTAACCCTTAGACCGCTACTCACAAAAATTGTCGTCTGCTGCTGCTTTTTATATATTGCCTTATTTCTCAATAGAAACATGGTTTGATAGCACTTCAGAATCATTTCCAATCATTTCCAATCATGTAAATATTCTAAAGTGCTGTTAAAGCATGTTTTTGATGATACAAATGTAAAATAGAAAATAAACAGCAGACGACAAAAAAAATAAGATAGCGGTCTACGGGTTAACCCTTAGCCTGCTGATCGCGAAAACTGTCGTCTGCTGTTGCTTTATTTGTTGCCCTGTTTCTCAATAAAAACATGGTTTGACAGCACTTTAGAATCATTTCCAATGGAAATGATTCTAATGTGCTGTCAAACCATGTTTTTGGTTATAAAAATCGAAAATAAAACATAAACAGCAGACGACAACATTTCATTCAGCAGGCTAAGGGTGAACGCATTTAGCTTTCACAAAGACGAGCATAAGTCCTCGTCAACCGTGACCCGGGATGTTCAGACGTGGCGTGTATGGAAACAATGCAAACATGTCAAGACACACATTGTGGCCAAACATTAAGAAAACAAGAGCATCGTTATTACGGCGCTAATCCCCTCGCTGGTAGCCTTGATAATACAATAATTTAACGAATTTGCCTTACAAACAAGGTGAACATAAGTCCTCAGCAACTTGACCTTGATCTTGGGCGGTCAGACGTCGTTCGTATGCAAAACAAAGCTACATCCGTAGACACATTGGGGCCAAATAGTATAAAAATATGTGAAGCGGTTCATAAGTGATGTTACTAATGTACGAACTCGCACACGGACGCACGTATATGGACTAACGCTATATCCAATTGTGCATATCGGCGAGGGATACTACAGCAGTTAATTAGTTACAAAGAAAATGAAATGTGTTTCTAACGCACATTTACACATGTAATCACGCCATTTATCCCGTCAACACAGTGCGTATGTGCCGTGAAACACGGTGCCGTGAAACATTTGTGATATCCTGTCAATACGACCTAATCACTGCGTATGAATATGTGCGGTGGCTGGGGTTATTTTATTTTGCATTTTAAGGCCATTTGTAGGTGTTGAAGGGATAAATATAATAGTAGGTTAGTGCCGTGAATGGGGAAAAATATCCGGCGCTGAACGGAAACGGGATGTTCCTTTCATATACTGGTTGCATTATATTGGAGAGAAAAATTACATTGTATATTAAATTAGGTAAGCTGATTGTGTATACATGCCATCGTGTATAAGTGTCAGTTTCCCATAGTTGACCAGGTTATAAAACTAAACGACCTTCTGTTCATCATCATCCATCACCATACAGGTACAAAGTAAGTATTATTTGATAGTTTCCTTAATATAATTTTGATGAAATATGGCGTAGCAAACGCGTCTTCATGAGCTGCATTTGGTGGCCTATGGAGTTTGGCACATACTTATGTCGTTTTTGCGAAGAATCGATTTCCGTGTCGGAGACACGGAAATCGATTTTTCGCAAAAACGACAGAAGTTTGGGCGAAAATACAGAGACCCCCAAATGCAGCTCAACAAGACGCGTTTGATGCGCCATATTTCATCAAAACCCGTTACGTAATAAGGACACTATAAAAGAATACGTACTTTGAATCGGTACTTGTTGTTGTTGTTAGTACCACGTGATCATACACATTGATGTACGTCCACATACAAACCGGTACGATACTTACGTAGTATCCGCAAACTTTGTAATAAATGACCAGGAAATGTACACAACTATTTGTTTACACTACTATTTGTTCCCCGTTTTCTGCCGACTACTTGTGGCTAGCGACCGCATTAAATCTATACACATTATTTAAATGTAAGTACTTGTTTCTCAATAACAAAAACAGTCACCTCCTCGATTTCCACACTCGATGAAATTCTATGAACAATTCATATTATTACCGGAATTTAACATGGGACAAGAAGGATCTGCAGGTCGACAGACGAAAATTAGCGGTAAATGATTCCGATAGCTTGGAAATGATGTTACTAAGACAACAAAAGTTACATTTTGAGAATCGATCCACAAATTCAATAATTATTTAAAAAAGCAATTTTTAGTTATATCTATGTTTAGTTATAACCTATATTAAAAAAATATATTCCCATGAAATCAATATTTGATAAAAAAATACGAAAATGTATTTAAATTTTAATAGTTTTGGGATGTGACTTCCTTAGTGGACACAAGTAGGTCTCCAGGAAAACGTAGAACAACTGTAGATGTAAATTCAATATGATAATTACATGTATAACTGCATTGTACTTTATTTCAGACACGCCATATGATATTTTACCTTCGGACATCTGCGTAATTTCAATAAATACGTTTACAACATTTACAATATTTTTCACAAAGAAAATCAAAAGTGCACACATTTATCAGAGTAAATGCGGAATATAATTCCGCATGTACTCTGAAAACAGTGTCACTTTTTGACGCCATTTACAAAAAGGGACAAACTCACATTCGATTCGGCTTATATTTAAGGGTGGGAATTTGCTCGAACACCTTACATACCCGGAAATTTATATGTACAAAATCCCAAGGCGGTCTCAATATTATTGTTTGACCCGCCACTTCGTGTGCACATGTGTGTTTCAAGGTAGCCGCGCCCATAAACGTGCTTTCGAATTGCGACACCTTTATGTGATTGGCGGTTTGACACCGACGTGCGTGCAGAGTCGCACTATGCGATTAAGGTATTAGGTAATAAATGGATGCACTTTACTTCAATAATTGCTTCATAAGAGTGATGTGATATATGAATATAACATAGGTGAATATTGTCTTGTTACTGTATACTATATTGTACATTGAGTTGCCATCTCCGCCATCTTTATGTACAAGCCATTATACAGTTTCACCACTTCGTGAGTTTGACACATACAACAATGCAGGAAATTGGGTTTCATGCCTATTAAATTTAAAGAATTTACGGGAACCGGAACCCCCAACCCCTTTGGGCCCTCAAGACTGGACCCTGAGAATGCATGAAATGGCGTTTCACGCCTCTTAGATTTCAAAATTGTTCCGGGGAGCATGCCCGCGGGCCCCTGAGCAACATCGGGCCCTTTGGGCCTTGAAGATTGGACCCCCCAATAATTTCACGGTTCCGCCGCCTATGTTATTATACTGAATATATTACATTATCACAGCCATGCTGGCTGTGGTAATGTAAACAATTCAGTATAATAAGAATTAATAAATTTCTCCCTCAAAGTGTGAAATTTCTCCCTCAAAGTGTACTTAGCAAGATTTTGGTGAAATAGGCTACTGATCGGCCCACGCAGTCGTATAACGGCCCGCACTGTTCGCTATGCAGTCAACAAATGATTTCTGATGGTTTTAAACCTTACATCGATGAATTACAGTGTGTGGTTTGCCTGTTAGTTTTATATTGCTAGGCTATAAGCTAAACCCTGGTTGGCAGTTTAAAGTAGACTAAACGAGATACAAGTTTCAGTTTCTTTATTATTTCTATCACGATTGTTTGTCAGGATGGCATTATACTGTAGTACTAGCAGTAGCCGAAATGTTAGTGGCTTGAAGAATCTACAACAACAACAACAACTAATGACCGAACGAAGTTTTAGTCTTAGTGAAAGTGAAAGTTCTGCATTTGAGCGTTGGTCTGCTCTTTGTGACCGAAGTGACCGAAGTGAGAATCTGTGTTGCGTCATTCTTTATATAGACACTGGATCTGACAGTCAGCCAATTGGTGGCCATGAAATCTGACAGTCAGCCAAGCGTTGACTGTCAAGTTTCCGCCGTCTTGGATTTGAATGTTACGTTTTTGGGCTTTAGACTAGAAATACAGCGTAGATAGCTAAGATATCGTGACGGTCAGATGTCCAGATGATTGTGCATGTCAGAATACATCAGGTAAGTGTAAAGTTGTGAAGATAAACGTGCATTTAATGAGTGACCGCCAAACAGAAAGGCTGCGTGAGTTGACAGTCAAATAATGGCGGTCACGAACTTTGTGAGCACTGCGGAACAAATAATTAGAATAATGGAGATATTATGACGTCTGAGATATGATCACCTATGCAAATACTTAGGCGGAGGGTTGATCTACTAACATATGTATGTGTGACACCATGGTAAAGAAGATCCATCACAAACTGGCCCAATAAAGGTGGTCACGTGACCTCCACGGAAGTGTCAATCCATGTCAAGAGTCAACAAGGGCCATTACATTTCATTCTGTTGTGATTCACACGGCATAATGTGAATATTATGGCTTATTTAGCAGTTAATGAGTTCATCAATCAAAATATGCATCACTGTGAATGTGCGTATTAATAAAGTATTAGCAGTCAAAAAATGGTAATAAATCTGATCAAATTGTAAGGATCATTTCCTTACACTCCCCCCACCTTAAGTCATAAGACTAATACATATTTCACACCGTTAAAGAAAGTAAGTAGTTGTGTTTGTTCAACTATACCAGATATATAATTATTATTAGTTCTGAATATTATAAATGTGTATGTTATTTCCATTTCACCAATGTACACGTTGTACACGGTAGATACGTTCCATATTATACCATATTGCCAAAGCCTTGTTGAGCATGGTGATTTACAGTTACAAGTTCTTTTGTTGTCCAAATATTAGCAATCAGTTACACTGTCTGTATCTGTTAAACAATACTTTAGATAAGAAATACCGTATACTAATATGCATACGACTATGACCATAAATTCTAACATGTACTAAACCCTCAATAAAGGTATAATTACTGTGAGCACAGTTCCTGTGGTTTTACTTAGTTTGTACTTTGCACGTTCCCGTTAGTTGTATCTTGGTGGCCATTCAAGATACACATCAACTTGGTAGTTCAGCCAGGATATCGGTCTTCACGGTGTGGCAGTTTACATAAATCCAGGGGTAGACGGAGACATCAAAAATCAGCACGCAACCATAGCTGCTGACACCTCGACATCACAGGAACCACATGTTTCTACAAAATAGTCTAGTCTTCCAGCCGTATCATGCCGACGGTACTCCTCCAATAGTAATTAACATATAAATCACGGCACACGGAAGTGGCTATGGCAGTCCCGGCCATCGGTCAATTAAATACCTGTTGATGACTATACCACAACAACTAACCTAACGTTCTTGCCCATAGACACAATACATCGTTCGTAAGCAACCGGTTGATCAGGCCAGTCCCTACACAGATAGCATATTTGATTAGATAATGATTTCGCTGATCAGCCTCGAGCCCAACCAATATCATCGTCGAAACGGCACTAGACTCTATCCATATCACATGCGTTTACACAACGCGTTCCCATTTAACATGTTTTTTTATGTGTTCCTGTATTTCACAATCGGCATCTCTCCGTATAAAGCCATCTAAATCCTCCGTTAATTCAACTCTGCATTCTTCAATAAATGTAGTACCGGTACTAAATAGCGCTGACTATCACGACCTATATCTAGACAATTTCGATAAACAAGTCTTCAGCAGATACTGTCTCCTACATTATAATTAGAAGTAGTAACTGATCGCTTCATTTCAGTATGTGGATTATATGCACTCACAGTTATTGATTGTCTCATAGTAAGTCCAATATATCTATTTAGTTCAAAGCAGTTGTCCAGTTTATCGAAAAGTTAGTTTTGCGATTTTTATTGTTTTTTTTTTGTTTTTTTTCTTCATTTTCCTTTTCTTTTTTTTTTTATTATTTTCTCTAGACGAACTCCATGTCCCAACCAATGTCTCCACGCCGCGGTCTGTAGGACATCGTTTGCGGCACATCATTGTCTGTTTGACTCCGGTCACTCCCATTTGGTATTTCGGTGGCTGCACTGTATTGTTCAATATCAGGTCCCATGATGCTCTCATACGTTGTGACAATTTTCACCACCATGTCCATGGATGTGCAATGGGATATTGCACACAGGTATCGCATTTTTTTGGAAAGAGATTTGTACAGCTGGTGAAGTGATAAAATGTCATATACAGCGCAATTCAGTGCAGTATATGCTCTCCTGACTAACCTACGAATGTCATCAGCACATGCTGCTATACACTCCCCAGGTTTCCGTTGTCTGCCGTTAAAAGATTCTAGCCACATGCTCTCATTGTTGGCGTATCCAAATCGGCTGCTAAATGTATCCACTAAAGTGCTGTATGAACTTCTTTCTTCTTTGGAGAGAGAGAGAGAGCAGAAACACACATGCTTCTCCATGCATGCATGTCTGAAGTACTAATGTCCTGGTCCGTTGATTCCATTTCCAAGTTCGGTGCAAATGGTAAAATGGGCGAAGAAGGCTTCCCAATCGGAGTTCCCATCGAATGGTTCTGGTTTCATAGTAGGTCCATGGTCGATATCATTGACTGCGTTGTGATAGTCAAACAAAGGTGAGTTTGCTCCATAGTGTGACAGTTCTCTATCATCAAATAGTACGCCAAGGTACAGGTAATCTCCATCTAATGTAGGCCTATGTATCCCATTATCTGCTGTTGTTCAGACAGTCCACTGTTTCCATGACGCTGGGCTTCGGGAATAGAACTTGACATAAGTGTTACTTGTTGTTTTTTTCCACTTGATGTCCACTTTCACAATAAAACACTGATTTATTTAATTATTTAGCATTATACGGTTGTAAACATCAAATATCGCCACTTTGTAACTAAAAATTTATGTTGCAATTTGCTTCCAGTATAATCATTACACTTAGTTGTTAATAAAAGTTTCTGTTGCAATTTGTTGCTGGTGTGACTGTTTTTGTTTTGTGTTGTTTTTTTAGACACTGTCTTTATTCTGGATTTCATCTGCTTCTGTAGCAATAGAGTAAGTGTATTAATACAATACAACTGTTCATCTACTTATGCGAAGTAAATTGTTATGATGTATACAGTAGAATTATTTTTTTTTCTTAATGCAGTTCCATACACTGATACAGTTCCAGGTGGGTTCTATCACTGGATGAAGTTACTTCATCCACTTCTTTAACACCAATTGTTAGGCTATCAGCTAAACCCTGGTTGGCAGTTTAAAGTAGACTAAACAAGATACAAGTTTCAGTTTCTTTATTATTTCTATCACGATTGTTTATCAGGATGGCATTACACTGTAGTACTAGCAGTAGCCGAAATGTTTTTGGCTGGAAGAATCTACAACGACAACAACAACTAATGACCGAACGAAGTTTTAGTTTTAGTGAAAGTGAAAGTTCTGATAGCTAAGATATCGTGACGGTCAGATGTCCAGATGATTGTGCATGTCAAAATACATCAGGTAAGTGTAAAGTTGTGAAGATAAACATGCAATTAATGAGTGACCGCCAAACAGAAAGGCTGCATGAGTTGACAGTCAAATAATGGCGGTCACGAACTTTGTGAGCACTGCGGAACAAATAATTAGAATAATGGAGATATTATGACGTCTGAGATATGATCACCTATGCAAATACTTAGGCGGAGGGTTGAGCTACTAACATATATATGTGCGACACCATGGTAAAGAAGATCCATCACAAACTGGCCCAATAAAGGAGGTCACGTGACCTCCACGGAAGTGTCAATCCATGTCAAGAGTCAACAAGGGCCATTACATTTCATTCTGTTGTGATTCACAAGGCAGAATGTGAATAGTATGGCTTATTTAGCAGTTAATGAGTTCATCAATCAAAATATGCATCACTGTGAATGTGCTTATTAATAAAGTATTAGCAGTCAACAAATGGTAATAAATCTGATCAAATTGTAAGGATCATTTCCTTACAATATTTCATAATTATGATCTTTGAAAGCATGCTTTGACAGCGTATGCAAATCGATCTCAATAGAGATCACTTCATGTGCTGTCAAACATGTTTTTGTTGCGAGAACATTTAAAAATGAATATCAGCCCACGACATTCGTTGTCCGCCTTTATTATTATTATAAGAATATACGACACACTTTTAAAAGTCAAACTATACTATACACAGGTGTTTGAAAGGATGGTCAGTTTGTTCTTGTCAAATGGGTAGTTTGGTGGATTTTGGGTAGATTTGGATGGATTTCGTCGGTTTTGGGTAATCTACATATTTGTGTGCAACTAGTAATGCTCAATCATTACACACGACATACATCGTCAATTGTCTACAATGTACATATTCACCGTTCCGAACTTTCGGACCCCTTTTATACTGTCAAAATACACACAAAGGAACATGTACTTCTGGACGTGTAATTCGCGTTTATTGTATGTTGGTAACAATGCACCTAAACCACCAGATATACCGAAATAACCCATAAAACACCGAAATATGAACCGATATGCAAGAACCTGTGATAATATACTGTATTGTTGGACTTTTCAAAGTTTATACACCCCGATAAAGTCTCCAAGCCCGTAGCAGTGAATAAAATAATGCCACGGCGGACTATTGAGCGAGGGGTCTGGGGGACCTCCCGCAGAAAGGAAATTCAACCAAGACCCTCAAAATGGTGTTTCTTGCATTCTAGAGCAAAAATAGTGCCACCGCGCACCGTGGCCGCCGTGGTGGTGTCTACGGTCGTGGTGATATCTACGGCCGTGGTCTCCAGATATATCGTTTAGTCCTTATAAGTCCAACCCAATTATATTTTAAAGTCATTAAAAGGAGTTTAAATAATATTTTTCATATGTATTCCAAATCCCTACACACGTGGAAACCAATACTCGCGTGTATTAATTGTATCACGTGTTGCGTCAAAATCAGTGACGTAAGGTCAAATAACAATGTGGTGTATATTCACATAACGTCGCCCAAAGCAAATGGAAAGTTAATATAACGAATGTAGGTCAACTATGTTTTGCGAATTTGAGTCATCGAATCGATGCAAACATTTCTGGTGTTTATTCAGAGACGTGCATGTGACTGGAGACATGGGGCTTATGGGTTTTGCGACCAGTGTAGATCCAGATGAGCCTGGGCATTCCACACAGTCTGTCAGGATATGTACGGTTCGCTATTACATCAGTGAAACAACCGCCATGCTTCTAAGAAACAATATGGATCGTTATCAGGCTACAGGAACGTGCTATTTGATTAGGAGCTACACTGGAAAGAAATCCCATACGCCCCATTTCTCCAGTCAAAGCCACATATGAGCCTTTGGCCAATGAAAATACTCGCAATCGTGTACAGCATCGTGTACATATTTTCGAGTTGGAATTCTTCATCGGTAATGACGATACACTGACTATTAGGATTAGTTGCGGGAAGTAACTGCAGAATACTCCCGTATGACGATACGGGAGTATTCTGCAGAGTTACTTCCCGCAACTACACTGATAATGTGCTGTGTTTTAGGTTTAATAATATTTATTTGTCGTCTCTGTCAGAAACAATTGGTAATGGCCCTCTTTTGAAGGGTCAATTATTGGAGTGGTCAGTACGGGCATGGTGTATCATATTGTGTGTATGTGTGGTTGTTCGTGATAGCACGTGGACAATTCGAGTTTTCGTGTGGTCGTCTTTTGTAGTGTTATCCCACTCACCCTTCCCGGAATGGTTGATACTTCCCATTAGGTCACAGTGTGTGAACAATTGTATTTCAATTTAAAGTTATTTTTTATGTATTTATTTTGAAATAATTCCAGCACAAAAATATTTACACAATTCCCTAACATTTGATTGGCCCGTAGCAAGTCTCTGTCCAAAATTTATATCCCAGTAAACTCCCATGCTAGACTACTTTCCGTAACCGTCAGGCGCAGTTAAAATAATTCTTAAGAAAACGGAAAATAAACACATTTTCTTGATGAATTTATTTCAAATGCTGGAATTATAAGGAATGAATGACCTTTTTGTTGAATTTATCGGGGATATAAACTTGGAAAAGTCGCGGGAATACTGGACGAGGCCTTCATAATAGTAATGTAGATGGTTCTTCTCTAAGTATGCATAGCTTAAGCATTTCGATATTGAAGCCACTTGTAATGTGCAATAAAATGACATAGATACATGACATATATATTACATTCTCACTGCGTATGAAGTCGTTGTATGCTCCATTGTGCTATCTTCCTTTCTTTTATATTACGTTATGTTCTAAATGAACACCAAACACATTACTTTAGAACGTGAAGTATTGGATATCAACATTATTAGGAAACAGTGACTATGTATATGCTAGTGCATGATGAGCCACTGTAGGCTGGCTGTTATCATCAGTTGTAACTTCTTGTAATATGTATATGTGTAACAGGTTGCACTATAAATAAACTATATACCTATACCTATACATTATGTAACTATATAATTATATATATTCCAAATATTAAATGTGTTTTTCGATAAAAATTGTCACATTACAGTTGAGACAGTGACTATGGGACGTCATACAAGTTATACTTGCAGTGTGATGTTTGTTTGGCGTAGATGACATCGATCTCGTGGAGCTGTTCCAGCCCGTGTTATCGTTATTGAACGGAAAGGTGCCAGACAATAATTAGTATTGTGTGTAATGTGGATTTAACCACACTGACCAAATACACGAACTATCTATGCCAGTTGTCGTTACTTGTTGTTATATTGTGCTATGTTTTATCATGCTATTGATGGAACATCAGGTGTTACCATTATTTCTGTTAGAAGAGAATACAAATAATTTAGTTGCGGCTAAGTTTACGAATTGATAAATAACCACACTAAATCATAAATTCATGCCCGGTGAGCATTAAAGACATTTGTTCTGGCTAAAACGTTTTTAGTAATTATAATGTTGCTAGATTTGTGTATGTAGTCTGTGACTGCATAAATGTTAAATATGCTCTCATGTAGGCCCAATTCTTCATATTGCATAACAGACTGTTGAGCATGTGTTGCATTATCTCTTGAAACTTCAAAGCTATATATCCGTTCGAGATGGCGCGAATCGAGACAAGTCACCGAAATAATCAGCTATTCATTTGTTTGCTTTTGTTTGTTGGGGTTTAACGGCATATCAACCACAAAGGTCATTTAAGGCCGGGTCAATGGGTTTAGTACTAAATCCCACATATTACCTGTACAAGCACATGTACATGTGCAAGTACATGTACAAATGGGGGGGGGGGGAATCCCAAAATCGGAACTGAATATTTACAATAAAAACCAATATATTCAGCCCTAAAATCAGAATGATCCTGATCTGATGCCAGGTCCTCGCCACACCAGAATAACTTGCCCCCCTCCAAAAAGCAGTAGGATCAGTAATAATCTTACTATTTTTATAATGGTCAATAACCCAATTCAACTCCCAGGTAACAAAAAGAGCCAAAGATAAAAACGTACATGAGGGCCAAACCAGGCAAATCGTGATTCCTATAAGGAGGAACCCCACCGTTAATTTACGCCTTCGCGTTGCCCGACCAACCACCCACCAGCAATTCGTGCGCGGTGTAGTCAAAAATAATACAATAAAGACAATACTACAGATGGTTTATGCCGTAGACGCCCTTTGCTTGCAGAAACCGGTCAATTGATGTACTAATATACTTCACAGGCATGTTAATGTATTATTTACATCAGTTTCAAGCATATGTTTTGTGATTATGTTGTTTGTTTATTTAATGGGTTATTTAAGGCCAGGCCAATTGGTTCGATCCCGTTATTAAATTGGTTCGATCCCGCAATTAACCTGCTGCATTTGGGGGAAAATCCCAAAATCAGAACGGAATATTTACATCGGAAAACGAAAAAATAATTCAGCCCTGAAATTAGAATAACCTGACCTGGTGCCAGGTCCAAACAACACCAAAGCCACTTTGCCCCTTCCTCTGTAAGTAATAAGATTACGGTTAATCATATTACTCATATAAGGGCTATAACCAGATCCAACTCTCACATACAAAAAAAGCCAAATACTTACATGAGGCCCAAACCGTTGTAAAAAAGTAGTGCTTTAGTCTTTGACAAGGATCATAGGCGAGGAATGAAGTGGATAATCATATCGTGTTACGAAAACTGATGTCGCCATCATTTTTAGAAACAACGGTCAGGATTCATGGTATTTTTTTTGGATAGCGACTGGTTCGAAAACGTGAAGCTAACATTTCCGTTGAATGTTGGATGAACAAACAATCCTGGAGAGATGAGAGACTGGTTGGCGCCTTGATTAATAATAATATTCATTCGTGCGGCATGTGTAAAGTAGGTGGGTGGGGTGTGTTTTCTCAGATGTTGTATTTTAGATTCTCTTTTTTGTTGGTTACAAAGTATGTCAGAGATGTTTCTTGTTTGCATAAGTGTTCAAATGGCTGCAGTTGTTTAAATAAACTGTTAGCATTTTTTTGTATTATTTGATTTTGTGGCACGCTCAGTTACGATTCCACTCATATGTCTTCTCTGCAGAATAGCGAATCAGATCTGATTCGCATTTTAGCAGTTAATTGTGACATATTATTTTCGGAATTTCCATCTGAAAAAAATATTAGTAATAGTATTATAAAAGTAATAATTACTAATAATTCTGAAACAAATTTTACTATTGTAGAAGGTTTAGACAATTATTTTTGGCCTTTACAAAAAATGGACTCCATCTTAACTTTTACGTGTTGGAATTTGATTGCCGCTGACTGGATCACTTGTTGATAATAGCTTAAATTTACTTATCAGATCAACTACATATGTACATTTATGTCATAAGTACTTGAATATGTTAATTATTTTCATAATATTAACACTCATTTCAGTTCAAAAATATATTAAATCTTTCACAATTAACTGCTAAAGTGCGAATCGGACCTGATTCGCTATTCTGCAGAGAAGGCCTATGAGTGGAATCATAACTGTGGCCACGGACGGTGCGAGAGTAGATTGCAAGTTACAGTTCGCAACTAGTTAAATTGAAGATGTTTGTTTACTTATTGCTCTCTGAAAATAATGAAAGTGCACAATGTATTTGGAGGTTATTTTCACCACTAGCATTCAAAGAGTTAAATTTGACATGCTTTTCTCTGACTTCTGTAGCATAGAGATTTAGGATAAATGACAGAATTCTGAAAAATATTTCAGTGTCGCTCTGGTGGATTACACAGAAAATGTCAACGTTGTCGTACAGGTTGCAAATGTCCGTTCTTGGGGCGACTGTTCTTTTGAATTTAAAGTAGAACAGTTGTGTCACAAGCATAGATACAAGCACCTGAATCATCACGGAGAATTTCAAGATCAAGAATGAAGATTAACAATTCTAATGGAATTCCATGGATTACACAGAAAATGTCAACGTTGTCGTACAGGTTGCAAATGTCCGTTCTTGGGGCGACTGTTCTTTTGAATGTAAAGTAGAACAGTTGTGTCGCAAGCATAGATACAAGCACCTGATTCAGCACGGAGAATTTCAAGATCAATAATGAAGATTAACAATTATAATGGAATTCCATGGATTACACAGAAAATGTCAACATTGTCGTACATGTTGAAAATGTCTGTTCTTGGGGCGACTGTTCTTGTGATTATAAAGTAGAACAGTTATGTTACAAACATAGATACAAGCACCTGATTGATCACAGAGAATTTCAAGATCAAGAATGAAGATTGCTGGATATTTTAAGATATTCAATTCATCAAGTTTTATTTGTTATTTTGATTGCCATTAATCTTTTTTTTACTAAACATGCTAAATGTTGGGCAATGGTGTTATTTGAGGGTCCTCATGTTTAATTCGTATCTATTTGCGAAAGCAAATTGTCCAGTTCCGCGATTTCCTCCTTCCTCCTTCGGTAGCAGATAACAAATGTTGCTCGATGCGCGCATCCAGCAAGGGAGCTAATCGCCGGTGTACAAGGGACATAATCATGCAACTACTAAAATTCCCCAGTTGGGCGGGGCCTAATTTAGTTTAAACATAGTTTATTCCATATAAGTACAATGGGCGGAGCCTAAGAAAGTAGTTCGGCAAAGCAGTGAGTTTTCGAAATCGATATTTCACGGCGAATCTGGTATTTCACGGGTGTAAGATGGATTTCGATTTCACTGGTAAAACACGGTAATTCATGGATAGTCATTAAAGAAATGGCCTTTCTCAAATATGTGTGCATGGATTTTCGTATGGGAATTGCCTAAAGCATGAGTTTCGATCCACGTGTCTTAAAGTCATAACAGATATGTATCCAGAGGCCGATTTCACCAACAATGCAAAGTATACTTATCTAGCAAAGTATACTTTGAGGGAGTAATCAATTATTTTTTTCTGAAATGCATTATTTCATATAGAACTAACTACTGCATATATTTGATGATTAAAAGTATGCAGAATTATTTTACTGAAGTTACTACATTATCACAGCCAAAATGGCTGTGATAATATAATAAATTCAGTATAATAAAAATTAATAAATTTATCCTAATATTGAAACTATACTAGAAAAGTATACGTTGCAATGTTGGTGAAATAGGCTAAATTATTTCAAAAGACGCGGCATATGAATGTACAAAAGGTTATTTAAATGTGTCATGGTTTTTAATATTAATTAAAATAATACAATGTACAATGTACAAAATAGTAAATCGTCTATAGCTATAAGAACAAATTCAATATGTCAAAATCTCAATAGTAACAATTGCAAATACTGAAATTTTATCAGGCAACGATCGTGAAAAGAACAAATTCAATATGTCAACATCTCAATAATAACAATTCCAAATACTAACATTTTATCAGGCAACGATCGTTCTATCGACCAATTGATTTATTGATTTATTTGTGTGTGACGGCCTACCAACAGCTTAGGTCATTTAAGGTCGGCCCAAAGGGTTCGATCCCGTATTAAAACCTGCTAACTTGGGGGTGGGTGTGGGGTGGGACACAAAAATCTGAACCGAATATTTACATCGACAAACACTATATTCGGCCATGCAGGTCTCCGGTCAGGACTCCGATCCTGAAGGACCCATTCTATACTTGATCATCATTTGATTCAAAGGTAATTGCTGCGAAAATGTGATGGAATAATTGCATAACATATATGTCAACACTGCTTCGTTACTGTATCCTATGCGGCACATGGGGTGGCAAACTCGGTCATGTTTGTGTGTTCAAGCCATCAGCCACTTTCACCTCTTCCTGCGTTTGACACAAAACGCAAAATGTGAAGTAAAACAAATTATATTATGTAGTTAATCACTTGTAGAAAAACCAGGACAACGGATTTCTATCAATTATGCTACACCAAACAGTGAAATTTGTCAGTTTTCGGACAGGTTTATGCCTGTGTTTTAAAAACATGAACCATCATTGTAAATAACCTCATACACAGAAAATTGCACAGTGTATCACTATTAATGTACCTGGCAAACCAACACAACGCATACCATATATACCCACTAAAGTACTCTGAACTTATTAGCTATCAAATCCAGTTACATGTAAGCAGCTAACTGAGTGCATAGTCTCTGGTGTTTACTCACACACTACGAGATTAAATATACAACTAACAATATGTTGTTCATCAGATTGAAAAGTTTACACATCAAAATTTATTTTCAGATTGATTGGAGAAATGCTCAGATATCTCGTCTTTTGTGTAGTTTGCTGCCATAATATTTATAACACGCCGTTGTCATATCTGTCAATGATGTAGTTAACCATAGTTTATTTGGTTTAACGTCATATTATTTACTGTATGTGTAAAACTAGCGAAGTGGTGAAACTGTATGATGGCTTATACATACGCGGATGGCGGAGATACTCAGTGTACCATATACATGTAGTATACAGTAACAAGACAATATTCACATATGCTATATTCATATATATACATCATTCTTATGAAGCAATTATTATTGAAGCCAAGTGTATCTATTTATGACCTAATACCTTAAATTACCCGACGCATGATCCCACCTTCCTCCCACTCTATCGACCAAGTATTGCTGACTGATAACATAATTTACATTGACCTGATACATGGACGAATAGCCAGGTTACACAGAAATGAAAACTGATATTTCATTTGTCGAACGGCATCACATGATGTTACCACATGACGTCATTGTAAAGTAAGAAATCCGCCTTCTTATCAACGATAGCTGTTTATATTTGATCTTCGGATAGCATAAAGCGTTACCTGATAAATAGAATACCATCCTAGTGCATGTTTATTTCAAATTTACCAGGCTTGGCTTAGAAATTGTAGGAATTCCTCGGCGAGCATTGGAGTCATATGCGTTTCCTAGCCTCGTACGATAAACTTGATATCAGAAAACACTAGATTGGTATTCTGGAGCCCGTTTCACTAAACTTCGTACGACTAAACTGTTAGTAAAAACACATTTAGGATCATCTGGAAATTTCGATGTATGAATTTACATTTATTGAGCATAGGCTGCATATGCAGCCTATGCTCAATAAATGTAAATCCAATAATTGGTTACAAGAAAACAGTGGAAATGTGAATTTACAAACTATAATAACTTTGCGCTTACGAACATTTTAGTAGAAATGGGCCCCTCCTGGTGCATTTGGTCCATCGAAAGTTCAGAGAATTGTAACAACATGGCAATATGAACAAGTATCGTAAGCTACACACGCATGTCAACAAGTAAAATACAAGTAAATGTGATATGTATACGTATATACACATGTAACTCGAATTGTCTTTCTGTAAAGGATGGCGACTTATATTTAAGTCGCCCTGCGTTACAGACAGAATATTCTGATAAATACATAATGTAGAATCACAGGTTGAAGTAACGGACCGAGGTGTATAAATACATGAAATATGCATAAAAGCATCAATAAATGAAGCTAAGCAAATTGTGTTTACTCCCAATACATGTATATACACATATACCGTATATGTGTATATATAGGGAGTAAACAATTTGTTTTTTGCTTCTTTTTTTTATAATTTATTGATGCTTTTAGGCATATTTAATGTATTTATAAACCTCGGTCCGTTACTATTGTGTGTAGAATATGTACACATACATATATGGGGCAGTGGTGTATATACCGAGTAGCCCAACACATGCAGCATGTGTACATGCATATCGCTTGATTCTCCTCTATTCAAATGTTATCAATTTTGATGCTGTCAAATTTTGCATATTGATTTTACTAAAAACATGCATGAAAGTTAATGGAATTGAGATACAAATTATAAACTTTATTTGGTCAAAATACAAATATCTCCGCTGTAACTAACGTTGTAACACTGTTAGTATGCTGATTAAAATGGAATATCAAATAAAATCGGGATATTCGCATCATGTTTACAATGTATTGCATAATGATTGCACGATCCCCCACAAACATCGCTTTGATAAATAAACAGATTTAATATCAGAAGGAGTTTCAAAGGTCGGAATCGAAATTTCATGGCAATGTTTGACCTTTGACATAGTGTGACATTGACTTGTGACTAGGCACACGTTTATTGAATGCAACATATCGTCTAATCATGGCAAACATGTGTGGCCAATAATTTGAAAATCCATTTATCGGTTTAGTTTAAACAATATTTTATTTCATATATAGCAGGTTACATATACACAAGACAAGTGATAATAGGATTAGAAAACAAGCTTTATAAAAGTTTATGTGAATTCTTCTCCTTTACAGTTTATAGACCGCCGGCTGAGATAAGGGATCTTACATCAATTGCGTTAATTATCAATACTTGGAGACACACTTTGTTTATTGTACCTCACACAGTATGATTTGCATGTACTCGCCTTGCTGGTGTGATTATTGCTACAACTGTAGCTGAAAGACGAACAGTGTAGGCACTGAGCAGATTGCCCGGATGAGCAGGCTGACATGGGTCCACGCCGGTCGCATATATCGTAAGGTCCATGTTCTCAGCAGGGTGCCCATATTACACAATAGTTATTGAACAGTGGCATGAAATAGTTTAATATTGTTTACCTTCTGATCACTGAAAATGAAATGGAGCATACACGTGATAAATATGGTTCTATAATAACAATACTTATGACATTTCATATATGAGCTACTGACTGCAATAATTACACGTACTTGAAAAGTATGTAAATATCAAATCACCAATAGACCAACACCCGCGCTCGTTGTAACCGCATTCAATCTCTCAGAGGCAGCAACCTTGTCATTGGTTGATAATCCATATACATTATAAGTCGCAGGAACACAATGTCTGGTTATATATACAAAACTTCATTAGGCTTCGATGTGTGTATCTATCACAATTGATTGTCTGATTTGAAATCGAGTTGTAAACAAGCCATTAGTATTTATACGCATATCTGTTTGTACAGTTAGGAATTTAATTACTTTAGTCTGGCCTAAAAGCGTTTCGTAGATATTGTATATGTATGCACTTGCAAAAATACGGAGGTATTCTGTTCAAATGATAATCGTTCGTTACCATAAAGAAGATTGTTGGCTATCGGTGGACACGGAATGTCTGTTATTTAAAGATGTCTTTGACGTTGGTAGTTTTCGCAATATAGTAGAAAATGATTGATTGTTTCTACGATGAAGGTCATAATTCAAGGAACTGCATGACAAACGAAGACGGGCGTGAAGTATTTGTCCTTGTCTGGAACCTACATTGTATAAGATGGGTGATTTTGTAACATTTTTATTTATCGTTGCCTTAAAGGACGGTACTGATTGCGCATTTTGTTCGTGTTCTGACAATTTATTCCATTCACGAATTGTGTGGGGTAGATATGAATTTGAGTGCAATTGTGTACGACAATGTACTAATGGTATATTATTAGCGTTTCTAAGGTTATACCGTGCTTGTATCTGTTCAGGAATCAGATCGCTAAGATATTGCGGGGATAGTTTATTTAACATTTTGTAAAATAGTATAAGTTTATGTTTAGTTCGTCTCTTTTCCAAGGATTCCCACCTGAGATCTTGATATAATTTATCAATATTACAAAGTTTAGTAACTCCACACACTATGCGCGCAGCTTCTATCTGTACTGCTTCGATCTGGTGTTTTAATTCGTCTGTGCAGTTACTCCATGCAATATCACCATACTCAAAAAGAGGTCGAACGAAAGAACAATACATGCGTTCAAGAGCTGACCTGTTTAGGGTGAATTTCAGAGATCGTAATATGCCTATTCTTTGCCATGCTTCATTTCGATATGATGAGATGTGTGAATACCATTTTCCGTTTTCTGATATAACTATTCCTAGATGTTTATGTTCATTAACAGTTGTAAGAGGACGAGTGTTCATTTTAAGTACTGGATGCTGTGGTTTATAATGTTTTCTTGAATAAATCATTGACTCTGTCTTGGAGGGGTTGAATGTCACTAACCATGTTTTTGACCATTGATTTATAGTTTCTAGGTCGTTATTCAATGCAGTTGCTGCTGATATTGGGTCGTCGACTATTATGTACAAGCTTGTGTCATCTGCAAATAATCTAATGTTGGAGTTAATTTCTTGGACTATGTCATTTATGTATATCAAAAACAATAAAGGTCCTAAAATAGATCCCTGGGGAACGCCTGCATTGATAGTGGACCAATTAGAATCGGAATGACTATATATTACACGTTGTTTTCTAGAGGACAGATACGACTCAAGCCATTCGAGAAGAGAACCAGAGATTCTGATATATGACAGTTTGTAAAGAAGGCCTCGATGCCAGACTCTGTCAAACGCCTTTGATATGTCACAAAAAACAGCACGAACCTCCTTTCCATCATCCATTGCTTTGCAAATATCGTTGTCGATGTACGTAAGTTGATTTACAGTTGAATCACCTTTGATAAAACCCGATTGGTATGATGTTAGTTTATTGTTTGAGGCCACGAAATTGTACAAATATTTATGAACACATCGTTCCATTAGCTTACCAATGCAGCTGAGTATGGAAATTGGTCTGTAGTTCTGTGCATTTGAAGGATCTGCCTTTTTAAAAATCGGTATAACATTCGCTTGTTTCCATGGAGAAGGGAAGTATGAATTACATGTACTTAGTTCTGTATTGTAATACGTAGAAAGTGGTACTGAAAGTTCACGAGAGCCCTCACGAAGTAAGCTGGGACTTATTAAATCAGGACCACTGGCTTTTGATGGATTAACTAATGATATAGCATTGACTACATCCGTAGGAGAGATTGTGATTGTTGTCATATTGGGTAGATTTGGTTGTGTGGGAGGTGGCAGTGGAGTAGAACTGTCATCAATGGTGGACTGTTTTGTGAAGAAGGAATTAAGTAATTCAGTTTTGTCTTTGTCTGTTGATGCTTCTATTCCATCATCGAGCAATGTAGGAATTGTCGTGGAGGTTTGTTTAGCCTTCAATTGTTTTGCAAGTTTAAACCATGTTTTTACTGAAGTTTCAGTATCATTAACCTTCTCTATTAGTTTATTTTCATAATCCGATTTACATTTTCTTATGAGTTTTGTAACTTCGTTTCTTATTTTTCGGAACTTAGACCAGGCTAGATCTGTATTCACATTTTTAGCTCGTTTATGGATTTTATTTATTTTCCTTATTAATTTTCTAATACTATTATTGAACCATGGGATATCATTCGGTCGTATATTGACTATTTTGTTGGGTATTGTTTCAGTAGCTATCTCTATTATTGTAGTTGCTATTGTTTCGGCTGTGATATATAAATTTCCTGTATTAAGAATGTCGTTCCAATTGACATAGTTTAATTTTGTTTTGTAATTGTCATAATTTCCTCGATCGTAGAGCCAGTCTTTTCTTTTATATGTTGTGACTTTCGCCGTCTTTATCTTCAATACTGCAACTATAGGACAGTGGTATCTTATATGATCATGGATGAAGGGATCGGCAACAAAGCTGGTAAGTATATGTCTAGCGTCTTTAGTAATTATTAGGTCTATGAGAGAGCTTGCATTTTCAGTAAAGTTTGTTGGTGTAGTGATAAGCTGTTCCGCATTATATGATGTAATAAGCCTACTTATTCTATTTGAGTCAAAGTTTTGTACATTTATATTAAAATCCCCTGCAATAATTACATTTTCGCATATTTGGTTGAAGGTGTGATCAATACTTTCTTCAAGCAATGCCCACTGATTATTATTTGAATCCGGTGGCCTATATATGCCTCCTATTAAGAATTTTCTTTTGTTTACTAATAGTTCGAACCATAGTGATTCAATGCCAGGGACATATAGATCTGCCCGTGGTGTTGTATGCATGCCCTCCCTTACATATCTACCCCACCACCTACCCTACCTATTCTGTCACAGCGAAATGGATCAGTAAAGTTAGGTATATGCAATACGTCATTGGATATTGTTGGTGAAAGCCAAGTTTCAGTAAAACTAAGTATGTCATAAGGTTGAGCTTCAATCTCCAGTATGTCTATTTTAGGTTTTAGACTCTGTATATGTAGGTGCATGATGCTCAGACCACTGTTGATAATCTCTATGTAGGAATCTGTAGATTTGGAGCATGTTGATTCAGATTCAGAAACCGGACCTGGATTTGGATGAATGTCGCCAGATAGTAATATAAGTGTTGCTTGTAAGTCTGGATTTATAATCACAGTTGATATCAGATAGTTAAGGATAGGCCATTGAATGGCGGCTGCCTCATGGCGGACGGAAGCTTCGCTATGCATCTCACTAAGGTACAGCGTCGTTCAGTATTACGTAAAGTGAAGCTTCCGTTCACCATCGCGGATCAATGCGATAAACGCAACGAGCGAGATGTGGTGCGATCCAATAAGGCATAAGGTGTTGGTTGGAATTTAAATATGTATGCTCATTTTCATAGGGTAAAGATAACACAATAAAACGGGGAAAAAACATGTAAAAGTACATACACGTTTCGGGGATTCATATCGAAAGGAGAGAGCGGACAATGCAGCAGTTTAGAAAATTCAAAACCTACGAATAAACAAACAAAACACTAAAACGGAAAACACGAAAAACAGTCATTGTGTGACAACGGCGCATTACAGTACAGTTCGAGAGCCTACCGTACATGCCATTATACATATGCCCTTGTCATTTGTGTAGTATCTCTAATTTAACACCACTCGTTGTTGATTATTTTATCTATTAAATGTGTGGCGTCAATATATTTACACTATATCTCTTGGTGCATCTATATTTTAAGTTTAATAATGCGTAAGGTACACGTATTGTACTATTTTGCGTGGTCCGGATAAACCTTGTCTCTGCTGGTCATCGAAGACAAGCCATTACTTATGTTATGCATCTGTGCCTGTGTGATCAATGATCTGATCAACCAAAGAACAGGTAAGGCGCTTCGCACGGTCGGCTGTCGACTGGTACATGTATACTTGTGGCCGGTCACTGAGACCGTCCCCTATGGCAGAGCGGCGATACTTATATATTCGATATAATATTTAAATGTATGTCTTAGATATAGATAAAGTCATTATTTTATATTTACTGAATATTAGGTTGCGTATACCCTGATCAGATTTTGACATTGCACAGACTGGTAATGAGTTGTAATAATCGAGTACGGTCTCCTTTCTAAACCGAGAGGTATACAGTCAAAACATACCCGTGCAACAGTCGTCGCTTTCTATTTATAGCTTACATTTTGTTAGCGTGACTATACAATGAGTTGATTATACGAATATGAATGGAATTATCTAGCGACCTGGTGAGTTACTTACATGTAAGCATGCTCATATTGTCAGACCACGTGCTATCTGCTCAACATCGTGTAGTCAATGTACAATGGCACATACATGCAGGGTGTACAAAGAAATGAAAAATGAGACAATAATGGATTTACCTAGCGACCAGGTGAGTTACTTACACATGTAGACGTGTTCATATTATCCGACCACGTGCTATCTGCTCAACATCGTGTAGGCAATGTACAATGGCATATAGGGTGTACAAAGAACTAAAAATGAGACAATAACATACACGAACATGCGTTAGTACATCTCATTGCATGTGAGCTGAAATTATAGTTTTATGGACGAAATACACCTCCATCATACTAAATGTTCACCATGCATACATGTATATATATTTTAGTAGCAATACACGATGATGATCAATGGCGTCAATGATGGTAGACTAAGGAACATATAATATAAGAGAATACATGGCGCTTGTTCAATTTGATAGCAAACTCGTGACGTACAAGGTACCAATTCACATGGCGTGTCGCATCTAAAGATTACTCTCTACAATTTAATACAATGGGTAATTGGCATGTGGTATGTCTGCAGATGAGAGACCACTATGTCGTAAAGTCCCTTATCTCAGCAGGATGCGTACACTTAAAAAAATGGTAAATCATAACTCCCAGAGACCATGAAATATGCGCAATATGTTGTGAGTAGGGATAACCTCAGTAATGGAGTCGGTAAATAAACTCATGATTGTTAACTCACACACACATGTATTCACGCCAAAAACATAAACTATTATAGACGAAATATAGATCATGCAAACAGCGTATGATGATCACATTCACAGTGATAATTGGAGAGACTAGAATTAAAATATTTGTATAGTTTCGCTGACCCAACTGTTCTCAACCTCCACAAAAACATGGAGATAAGAGATTAGGGTGGGTTTCGTTTTGCATTTTCATATTTGCAGAGCCCTCGCGTTGATGGTCGAAATTCGAAAGCAAGTGATGGACATTATTTTATTAATTTGTTGATGCTTAAATTGATTAATACTCACTGTGAATTCAGAAATGTGCATGTTGGTGTTAAATAGAACGAGATAATTGGTGGGCATCACACTCCATCTGCCTGACAAGTACTGTGGAGTTATCATATATGGGCGACCGTCTGAAATAATGGGACACTATGACAATTACAACTTAGGAGATAGTATTTCTCTTCCACGAAAATATATTTGCAGGCACATTTACTGTTACTTCATTGCAAAAGTAGAAAACAGCGTTGGCACTGGTCAGACTGCGCCGATGCGCAATCTGATCTGGGGCTACTCTGATCTCACTATGTCGTAAAGTCCCTTATCTCAGCAGGATGCGTACACTTAAAACAATGGTAAATCATAACTCCCACACAGTGGCTAGTTTTGTGGTAGTATAAGAATATGTAAACATATTTCACTGTTCTACGTAAAGTGGTGCTTTAATCACAACTACTGGGGTTACATGTGTCACCGATGTAAGGCACGCGCCCCATGTATACTGTTAGCTGCGTAAAGACACTCTGTCCGCTCCGTGACCAGTGTAAACCAGATTTAGCATATATACACACGCTGTCTAATATGCTACTAAATTTCTGAAGTTAATGTTTATATATGCCAATAATAATAGTCGATCGTATAAGGCAGCGTATATGCGAATGATGGTCAGAGTCCACACCGTTCACGGGCGACCAGTCGTACCCCGACACAGCCGTCAGGCGACATAACCTGAATCGATGAGTGCCTGTAGCACGTTTAGTCGGTGGATTTTATAGAGGTACAAAGGAGTAAATACATGTTGTACGGAACATGCTGTTGGACTATTGAAACAGTGTAAATATTATTCATCAGTGTAGTAGATCTATCTCTGGTCTGGATCAGCATGTATTGCCAAAAACAACTTAACGGCCAATGTAGAGATTGAGACATGTACACATATCAATATCATCATGAGGTGTTGACAAACAGTGTATATCTGAAATGTACTTTAACTCTTTCAACACCAAGTAACTGAGATGGAATCTTCCATGTTATTTTTCAGACTATTTATCGGTTTAAAATATATAGAGCGGAAACGAAATTTGACATTTGAACTCTAAGTGGCAATAATTTCAGTACAAAATTTTTTACACAATTCCCTAAAATTTGATTGGCTCGTATTAAGTCTCTGTCCAAAATTTATATCCCTGTAAACTCCAATGCCGAACTATTTTCCGTAACCATCAGGCGCAGTTAAAATAATTCTTAAGAAAACTGAAAATAAACGCATTTTCTTGATTAATTTATTTCAAATGCTGGAATTATAAGGAATGAATGGCATTTTTGTTGAATTTATCGGGGATATAAACTTGGAAAAGTCGCGGGAATACTGGACGAGGCCTTCCGGCCTTCGTCCAGTACCCCGATAAATTCCGCAAAAATGCCATTCATTCCTATATTGACATTGGATACAGACACATGGGTATTTGAGGGGACACAGCAGCTCATCATGCCACTGTATGGCAAATTATTTGAACATCCATTCATCGATTTAGAAGACATAGAGCGGAAACTAAATTTGACCTTTAACCTCTAAGTGACATTGACATTGGAGTAGATACATGGGTATTCAACGCAACACATCGTCTCATCATTATTTGAACATAAATTCATCAGTTTAGAAGATAAGAGTGGAAACGAAATTGTTCTGGGACATAGACCCTTGAATGTTGAACACGACACATTGTCTCATCATCGTACGGAGCCCCGCAGGCACGTATAATTCTTTTTTTATTAACTCGTTCCCACGAAATAACAATTCTTTCCCACGAAATAACAATTCGTTCCCACGAAATAACATATTCTGATCACGAGGGTGGAATATCCTTCTCCCACACCAGTGCATATGATGGATACTTTTTCTCGCCCCTATATAGAACATATTTGCGAATCTCAATATATTTATCTGACCCAGAATAATAATCAACTTTTAATTCATTGAATTTATGTGACGTTTGATATGTCCAACGTGCTCCCCATGTCAACAAAACGTCAAAACTGTGTTTTAACCCACAAATTGGATGCTAATACCAGTTCAATGGATCGTTTACAAATTATCATTAAATTAATGTTCAATGTCATCACCATTCAGCCCGCGCGTGACTAAACGGATATCCTTGTCTCAGGTCATCTGGTGGGAGAGAAAAAATGAATACGCATTTTCAAGTTCGATTGTGTATGAATAATATCGTCTATCATTACAGGATCCGGATCAGGATAGCAAAACATATGATCGAATATGAATGGAAGAAACTATTTTTAGATTAACATGAAAATAAGACACACTACACGTCTGTGTTATTTATCATAGGTTATGTTCACGATCTTGACTATTTAAAAAGCACGTTCACAAAACACCTAAAGGGTATGCAAACAAGTACAAACTGCTACATGAACCCGGATTTGGATTTCGAAAATCTCATTCTTGTCACACCTTATGGACGTTAACCCTTCCTACGCTGTTGACGGAAATTTCCGTCTGCTGTTTTTCATTTTTGCTTTAATTCTTAACAAAAAACCGGTTTTGAGACCACATGAGAATCGTCTCCACTGGAGACGATTCTCATGTGCTGTCAAAACCATGTTTTTTTCCGATAAATATTGAAAATAAAACATTTCCAGCAGACGACAACTTTTAATTCAGCGTAGTAAGAGTTAAAGGTACATGCCCACGCAGCTGCACACAGTGTTCTTTATATCAGACATCATCTGAGACATTTTCTGGCAAATTAAACATTCATTCACCATTACCCAACGTATTTATTTGCATTATTATGCATTTTATATCATACGTAAATTTCCATAATTATATCAGGGGCGATAACAGTGTTTCCTTAAAATGTTAACGGACATTACTATTTATTGTCTGTATTATTTTTTGATGTGCCGTATAGGATACAGTAACGAGGCAGTGTTCACATATATGTTATACATATATTCCATCACATTTGCGAAGCAATTATCTTTGAATCAAACGATGACCAGGTATAGAATGGGTCCCTTGAGAAAGTTTTTGACCTTGTAGATCACACTGTATAACTGCAAAACATGAAAATCATGTAAGCAGTTATCTGAGTGTATTGTCACTACTGTCTACTTGCTTGCTATGCGGGTAAATACGGCTTTTACTTGTGTTAGATGTACTACTAATAATAGACAGTGCAACAGTTTGACATTTTACACATTGAATAACTGTCCATTGTATATTTTGTGAGTGATTGTAGAAAAGCTCAGATATATAGCGTTTTGTGTAGTCTACTGAAATAATATTTATAGGACATTGTCGTTCTATATATCTGGAACGTATTGCACCAAATTATATTGGATGTGCTGCCATATTATTGGCGGTACGTGTCAAACCCTCCAAGTGGTGAAACTGTCCGATAGCATGTACAAACACAAATGGCTGAGATGAAAACTTAATGCTATATATATACTCTAAGAAGAACAGGGTCAGATATACTTTAGATATACAGCCACAGGTATGATTCGGCTACATTTTAAACAAAATGTCATATTCTATGTAGTCAATCCTTAAGAGTATGTGCACATGGTTTTTTAATGTAATTATGTAGTGAGGGCCACATGGTAGACTTGTCTTGACCAACAGTGTCACCCTTGTTAAATAATCAAGGTGCATGATCACGTGGTTACAACAACAACAACGTTGTCCACTCCAAAGTAAGTATTATTTGATAATTTCCTTAATAAAAACATGTTTTGCAACACTTTAGAATCGTTTCCATTGGAAATGATTATAAAATGCTGTCAAAACATGTATTTGATGATAATTATCGAAGAAAATAAACATCAGACGACAAAATTTAATTCAGCATTAACCTCCCTACAACAGCCACCTCTCTACAACAACCAGTTTTGCGTCTTCCCATGGGTGACTGTTGTAGAGAGGTTGCACTGTATCCCCTCTTGCCTATCGGCGAATAATAAATAGACCGAGTTATAGCTACAGTCTATGTAGAGCACTACATGTATACATCAGTCGAGTCACGTGAGTTTGTACCGAAGAAGACATTTCACGATTTATTTACAAATGGTACGATATTTTCCGTAAATGACGTCGAAAGGTGACGAAGTGTTCGTAACAAGAATACCGCATTTGCTACGAACATATCATCAATGTCATTTACAGAAAATATCGCAGTTTGTGTGAATATTTTTCATGAACAATCTCAAATTCTCTTTGATATAAAATCACTGGCCACTACTACGAGAACAATATCCATTTTGTCTTGTTGAGATTAAACTGATACGATTCCTCCTCAGACATATGAGCGAATAATGTCACTTACATGTACGTCATTGACGTTGTCAAATGTTTTTGAATAACTACAAGAATACAACGATAGCTGGTGTAAAGATTACGGATAACCACAGGGGACATGGATTTTTTTTTAATGATTCGTTCCCACGAAATAACAATTCGTTCCATCAATTTAACAATAAGTTCCTTCGTTCAATAATTTAATAATTCGTTCCCTCGAATTAACAATTCGTTCGCACGATATGACAATTCGTTCCCGTGGGAACGAATTGTTATTTCTTGGGAACGAATTGTTAAATTAATTGAGGGAACGAATTGTTAATTCGAGGGAATTAATTGTTATGTCGTGGGAACGAATTGTTAAATTGAGGGAACGAATTGTCATTTCGTGGGAATGAATTGTTAATTCGAGGGAACGAATTTTTATCTCGTAGGCCTGGAACGATTTGTTAATGCGAATTGTTATTTCGTGGGAACGAATTCATAAAAAAAATCCTCGTCCCCTGCGGGGCTCCGTAGTTTAATAGTTTAGTCCTGTATCTAATGCATGTAACAAACCTCTGAGAGAAAATGTCTACGCTACTTTAATTACGTGAGGTTCCGTTCAGTGATCGCGCATACGCAGGAGCCAGTGTAGAAATTTAACAATGCCGAACTGACATGCAATGGGCGTTTGTATATCATTCTTTTTAAAAATCATACAGTGGGGTCTCTCTAAATCTGACACCCTGAGAGGTCCCCAGGGTGTCCGATTTAGAGAGATTCCACTGTGAAACAATTGCGTGAGCACCCCATGATAAATGTTAGTGCTTTTCAATCACAAATACTCAATACATTAAATCAATCTATCCAAATGATCCCGGCCGATTTCCCAGTGTGTCCGGTTTAGAGAGCTTCCATTGTAGACTATGCAGACAATTACCAACTACTAAGATACCATGGAAACAGTCTTGATTAAATAGGCATATCAGGATTTTTTGAAAATATACTATTTTTAAAAAAAAAACGTGTTTTTTTCATGGCCGTGTGTAAAGTGCTTTAATTGAAGATATATGACGATATTAGGACCGCTGGTTTGTTTCAATTGTTACCGATATCGGTACATAAGTATCAGATTTTCTATCTTTTTGAACGCAACAAGATAGGAAATCCGATAGTAATTTACCTATATGGGTGAAATTAGAAACAACCCAACGGTCCTAGTATCGTATCGTCATATATCTTCAATTAAACTACTTTACACAGGGGCATGAGGAAAACACGTTTTTATTTTTATATTATTTTATCGAAGAAATCCTGATATATATATTAATATATTAAAGCCATAATCAGCCACTACCGGCAGTACATGAGACAATTATTATGAACGTGGCTATAATATTATTACACGGTTGAAGTCATGTTGTTTTAAACTTTTAATATGTTCTAAAATATGAATAACACTAAAGCACAAGTCTATTCAATTCTAGTGACGGAAATTCCGCATAAACACTCAGTCTGGCAACTCCAGGTGTTGACACTACAATAACTTTTCATTAACTGCCAGTATAGTTTTCACAATGTTAGTATGGAAATTGCAAACATGTTAGGATTAATAATTTGGTGGGTTTCCACCAATGATATTTGTCTGTTCAATGGCAATCTAGGCGGAGCCAAATTTCATGCAGGGACATTCGGTCTAGGCGGAACAAAAGGTGTGGTCATTCAGGCTTTGTAATATCAATATGTAATCAAACATATTACCGTCAAAGCGGTTTATGACAAGGGCTAACTGCGAAATGGCAAACGCGGAACAAAGAACGAGACGGATTTCTTGATGTTTGGTTGAATCAAGGGGTCGGAAATATTGAAGAGTTTCTGATAGTTTTCAAACAAAGATTGACCGATAACTTTATGCAGGATTGGCAAGCCAGAATTAACGGATCTAGCAGAGCATTATTTTATAGAAAATGTATGCGACTTCAAAATGCAATATTACTTAAAGGACATCACACTCACGAAATTTAGGTACGCATTTGCTAGACTAAAAGTTTCGTCCCATCGCCTAGAAGTAGAATCAGGCAGATGGAACTCCAATTGAAAACCGGAAATGTACATTGTGTGGACACTTGGAAGACGAATACCATTTTATTTTAGAATGCACAATGTATATGGATCTCAGGAAAACATATATAAACCGGTATTATTGGAACAGGCCAAGTATGGTTAAATTCATAGAGTTGATTAAATGGGAACATTCACAAACTGTAAGAAAGTTGGGCCAATACATATACCAAGCGTTTCAAATCAGAAATGAACATTTATATATACATCAATGAGGTCACCTTCTCCCAATACATACATAAAGAAATACAGCATGCATATATATTTGCAAATATTAACTTGACATTATTGCATGATATCTTACGTGTTCAGTTTTGTAGTACATGTGTAATGTACTACTCTATAGACAAATGCTGCAACGCCATAACTTAATGAATTTTTATAGATTAACCAAAACATTTTGTATGTGCTTATTGGGCATGCTATTCCACCGCAGGATATTCTCCATGTGCTATGGCCAATGGTCGACGGTGGTATAGCTGCATCAAATACAATACATAGTAGCTGCATTCTTAACGTTACGGTTTATGCACCGGCTGTTGTCTTTGTCACCCATAATTGTATGTTGTTACATGTGTATTGCTTCAGGGGCCATATGGCTTAAAGCGTTAATCTTTATCTGAATAAACACTATCATCACATATTACCTGGCTTGTATAACATATGTAGAGATGCAAACTTAGAGATTATATGTGGCATTGTTATCACCACATATTTGAGACCCATTATCAATATTACACCTTCATAACTTTATCCAGAATGATATTTGTTTGATCATTATTAATAAAATACACATCTACAGAAACATATTTCGACAATGTAAACACAATATTTGAACTGCACATTTCCTGCATGTTAAAATGAATACAAACATCAATATGATTGGACAAGTATGACTATTCCAACAGTTTACATGCATTTCCCGAAACATTTATAAAATAATATACAGACCTATTATTTATACTATAATATTAATGTACGCATACATATTCAAATCGTAAAATGTGACCCATCATCTAGTTAGATTATCATCATAACACAATCATGGCCTCAACGTCGGTTTCGGTGTAGCAGTACATTTCAGAGGCTCGGAATAAACATGTATATCTGTGTTAAAATCAGGGTTATACCATGTGGAATGTGTTTCGCAATCAACGACAATCGCATGATAAAACCACAGGTTGCATAGTCGGACCTGGGACATTAGAAATACCCATTTATCAGACCTGTGACATAAAAAATGCCCATTAAAAATGTCACAGGTCCGAGTCTTCCACCTGTAAAACATAACCCAGTCGGCGCTGTAGACTTCGGCGCTGTAGACGTCACAGCTTCCGACTGCAGTTTTACCCAGTATTCCAACTTTGTCTTTACCACGGTGTAGCTGAATATACAGAGAATAAAATGCATGTTGACCGTGTTTTGCTTTTTCATATCACCTTTACATACATGTAAATTTATCAGCCCATGCAATCAGAAATATCATCTACAGTGGAAACTCTCTAAATCGGACACCCTGGGAGGTCCCCAGAGCCAAAGATAAAACGTACATGAGGGCCAAACCAGGCAAATGGTGATTCCTATAAAGAGGAACACCTACCGTTAATTTACGCCGTCGCGTTCGCCCGACCAACCGCCCACGTCACTGATGGTACATGTGTTATATATATACGTGCAGGCTTTAAGTGCTCACCATGGTCTGGCGTCAAGCATATTAAAATCATAACGAAAATGTGATTTTGTGTGTGGTCAGTTGTTCTTATTGCGGAGACTACCGATCCGGTATATAAAGGCATTGAATTTAATTGGAATGACATGTAGAGGGTGTTACTTTCAAATTCATTGCTTGATTGATATGACATATTTTTAAAATACCTGAACAATATTGCATAAATGTGAGCGAATTTGATTGGCCGGCCGAATCACCCTAATTATGAATTCATATTTTGCACCAACGTTATGTCTAATGAATAAAAGGGAGACGTTCCAAATGACGTCCGTAATGGCACGACACAGCAATGATGTTTTGACGTTGACGCCATCATGTTTGAAACGTCATTAGAAGCGTTAATATTACTGAAATTGTTCGAATGTGCTCCCGTTTTGTAATATGAAAGGTTTACAAAGAACAGGAACCTATTATATGGCATATTAATTAATTTATAATAATTTTCTTGCTGGGATTAAAACTAGTTTTCTCTGTGGAGATTTTAACTTAATACGAAAATAGTCAATGGCGACTGCTCACTGAAATGTATTGGATATATCCACTTTGGCTTCTCTTTGGAGGGTGAAGTCATGTGATAAACAAAATCTCAATTTTATGAACTCCTCGGTGCATAAATTGTGTGTGAATAATAACAACACAACAACAAAAGTGATTGAAAATTAATAACAAAGTCAATAACTCCTTACAACCGGCCACCGCCTGTCTGTCTCACGAAATCTGCCCAAATATTACGGCTATATAAACAATTAAAAAACAATACTTTTTTCGATAATATTAAATTAAAGGAAAATTTAAGAATGAGCCTTCTTTTCATTTCGTTAAATTGTGTCAAATATTGATTTTATTGCGAAAAACAATTTCCCCATGTTAAATCCCCATAGACATCTTCACAGAGTGAAGATGTCTATGGGGATTTAACATGGGTAAATCTTTTGAATTTTTTGGAGTCAATTTCCAAAAAATATTGTTTTCTGACTTCTCCCCATGTTCAATTCCCATAGACATATCAATCTTTCGTAATAAAATCAATATTTGACCAAATTTCACGAAATAAAAAGAAGGCTCATTCTTAAATTTTGATAAAATTGAATACATGTATTATCGAAAAAATAACTGCTTTTGCATTGTTTATATGGCCGTAAAATGTGGGCAGGTTTCTTCAAACAGACATTAGTATTTGTTTAATGTGGGTACCAGGACTACCCGCTATTTTCTGGGTCCCTTGTGATTGTTTAGTGTCCCAAGTTCATACACATATGTCATTAAAAATAACATCAACATGGTACGATAGTCCTGAATTATCTGAACTGTTTTCTATAAAGAACAGTACAGGTTCTCCCAAAAAGTGTAAAAATTCTGTAAACTGTTGAAAATGATTAATTTGTACCGCCAAGCTTTCAGGGTCCATAGGATGCAGTGCCAATTGTCAGTGCGGGTCCTCGGCCAATAAAACAGGGGTCAGGGAAATCCGTAGGTCGGATGGCCGCCTTGGGGGTGGGCGTGTGTCACGAATACTCTCGTGGGCGCTGACATCTTTCCGAACATGGGCGAGTATTTCACTCGCCCATGTAAAATATCACCGTGTAAAGCGAAGAACAGCCCTGTATGTTTAATGCTTAATAACACGCATGTAACAATCAAGTTGAACGAATACAGAGTACAGAACAATGTGTTGTCTATTTGTGTTTAACGGCATATCAACAGCTAAGGTAATGTAAGGCCGGGCAAACCGGTTCGATCCTATTTTAACCTGCTGCATTAGGGGGAAAATCCCAAAATCGGAACGGAATATTTACATCGAGAAAAATATATTCAGCCCTGAAATTAGAATAACAGGACCTGGTGCCAGATCCATACCACACCAAAGTCACTTGGCCCTTTCCCCTAAAATAGGATTACGAATAATCGTAATACTCACTAAAGGAGTATAACCAGATTCAACTGTCGCATACAAAATGCCAAAGACGTACGTGAAGGCCAAACCAGGTACCCAGGAATTCCGGTAAGGATGAACCCCGATCGTTAAATTACCCATCGCATACTCCAACCTGCCACTCACGAATACAGCACAAATTATTAAACATTAAACTACGGAGCCCGGCAGGGAACATAGATTTGTTGTATTAATTCGTTCCCACGAATGAACAATTCGTTCCCACGATACAACAATTCGCTTTACAAGGTATGAGCTCTAAGTTTACAGAGTTGCGTGACTTAGTTTCGTCCTGGGATTACGACATTATTGCTGTTACAGAGACTTGGTTTAATTCATCTGTTAAAGAATCTGAATATTTTGTTACTGGTTACTCCTGTTTTCGTCAAGATAGACGTTTTGACTTCTATGATGAAGGAACTTATGTTAATGATGCTCGTGGAGGGGTACTCCTGTTTGTTAAGGATGATTTGAATCCTGATATTATTGATACAAACACTAATTCTGAGATGTTGTGGTGCAAACTTTCACCGATCGGGATGGATCCATTTGTTATTTCTGTTGTTTATAGACCAGATAAGGGGGGCGGTAAAACAAATTTATGTAATATTTGTGACTCTATTAATGAGATAAATCATAACAATGTAGTGATTGTTGGAGATTTCAACTTCAGAGATGTCAACTGGCAGACTATAGAAAGCAAAAATGCTCTTGATAATATATTTTTAGAGACATTACAAGACAATATGTTGAACCAGCTTGTTTCAGAACCTACACGTGGTAATAATATTTTGGACCTTGTTTTGGTGGATCACACAGACATTATAGATGAAGTTAGCATTAAGCCCAGATTTTCTAACAGTGATCATGAATCGGTATGATAAGTAATTTTCTCAAGCAAATATATACGCGTGGAGAAAGAGCCCAGGAAAGTTTTTCTGTATTCTAAAGGAGACTATGCTAGCATGAATGCTGATCTTGAGGATATTGAGTGGTGTAGTAGACTTGATGGGATGTCAGTCGACGAAGCTTGGAACGACTTTATGACTTTCTATAATGGACTGGTAGAGAAATATGTTCCAGTGAAATTAATAAAACCAGGTGTACCTGTCAAGCCTGCATAGCTGAATTTTAAATATGTTAAGAAGGGGAAAAAGGAGTGTAGAAAAGCAGATATAAATGCTAAGAAAAGTGGATTATTCTCAGATAAACTTGTTTCCAAATCTGTGCATGATGATTATAGAAAAACGTTACTGTCAGCTAAAGGAGATTATGAAAATGACTTAGTTGAGAACATGAAAGATAACCCGAAGCTGTTCTTCAATTATGTAAGAAACTTTAACCGTACATCTTCTACGATAGACGTGTTGGAAAAGGATGGTGTTAAGATATCAAAAGACTCCGAAAAGGCGAACTTATTGAACGACTTCTTCGCGTCAGTTCAGACTGTGGAGGGTGATCTTAGTGGAGACATTCCGATATACGATCCGGCTGTGAACCAGAAAATCAAGTTTAAACATATTACACAATACGAGGTTGTTAAAAAACTTACAAAACTTTCGTTTAATAAAGCCTGCGGTCCGGACGGTATTCATGTAAATGTTTTGAAACGTGTACCTGCTGTTGCTGAGCCGTTGTCGATTATTTTCAACAAATCTGTCTACACAAGTACGATATCTAGTGATTGGAGAGACGGTAACATTAATCCACTTCACAAAAAAGGATCCAGGAAATCCTGCAATAACTATAGACCAGTTACATTAACATCTCAAGTGGTTAAACTTCTTGAACGTATTTTGCTGGAACAGATATCTACACATCTAAAATGTAACAATGTTATTTCTTGCAATCAACATGGCTTCCAGTCGGGATGTTCCTGTGTTACCCAATTATTAGATTCATTGAATGATTGGACTCAGTCATGGGACGAGAGAGTGCAGACAGATGTTATTTATATGGACTTCGCTAAGGCCTTTGATTCCGTGCCCCACAAACGTTTACTATATAAACTGGAACATTACGGTATTAGTGGTCATATCGGCCAATGGGTTGAAGCTTTTCTCACAGATAGAAGACAAAGAGTGATTCTCAGAAACGGTTCTTCAGAATGGTGCAACGTTACAAGCGGCGTCCCACAAGGCTCGATTTTAGGACCTATATTATTCCTTCTGTTTGTAAATGACTTACCAGCTTCGGTTCAGAATGCAGCAAAAATGTTCGCTGATGATACCAAACTCTATAGACAGATTATTGATAAAGACGACTGTGATAGTCTCCAGGAGGATCTCAACTCATTGTCGGCGTGGTCTAGACTATGGTTATTGAAGTTTAATGCCTCTAAGTGTGTTGTTCTGAAACTACGACAGGCTCTGGAATATATACACATTGAATGGTGTTGAGCTACAATCTGTTCATGATCAGAAAGACCTCGGGGTCTTAATTTCCAATGACTTAAAACCCAGTAAACATATACATGAAATTACTAAGAAGGCTGCCCAAAGGATTGGACTAATTAGACGCTGTTTTACAAACCTAACTCAAAGAAAAGTGACTATACTATACACATCAACTATTCGCCCACTGCTGGAGTACGCTTCAGTAGTGTGGAATCCTAACTACAAAAAAGATATAGACTTACTACAAAAGGTGCAGAATCGCTGTTTATCCTTGTGTACTGATCCTCCAGTGTTAGAAAGTTAGAATCGCGAAGAAGAAATACGGATCTCTTAGAAACGTACAAGATTCTACACAACAAATACGGTATCAAACCAGACACTCTTTTTCACCGTCCGTTGAAAAGATTAAGAGGTCATCAGTTTAAACTACGCAAGGTTAGCTTCCATTCAGATATTAGGAAAAACTTCTTTTCTAATCGGGTAGTCTCTTCGTGGAATAAACTTCACGAAGACACAGTTTCTGCACCCAGTGGAGATACTTTCAAGAAGAAATTGAGAGTCGCGCCTAACGGACCAAGCGACTAAAGAACCAAGTAACCAAGTAACCAAGTACCTCGAATTAATAATTCGTTCCCACGATGTAACAATTCGTTCCCTCGTATTAACAATTCGTTCCAACGAAATAACAATGCGTGGGAACGAATTGTTATATCGTGGGAACGAATTGTTAATTCAAGGGAACGAAGTGTTAAATTGAGGGAACGAATTGTCATGTCGTGGGAACGAAATAATAAAAAAAAAAGTATATGTCCCCTGTGGGGCTCCATATTAAAGAGAGTGACATGGTGGCCATTTTATCTATTGAGCATTTGTTTTGGCACCGGACTACTTACACAAAGATGACGGTTCCCTCATCAGTTGCCGGTGCGTTCCATGTCAATACTATTGAAGTCCAGTCGGTAGCCGGGTCGTGGGTGAGGGCGGCTTTCTAAAAATAAATTCACATACGTAAAAGGGGACATGGATTTGTTTCTCAAATCAACAATTCGTTCCCACGATATAACAATTCGTTCCCTCGAATTAACAATTCATTCCCACAATTTAACAATTCGTTTCCTCGAATTAACAATTCGTTCCCACGATATAACAATTCCGTCCCATTGTTATTGTTATTTCGTGGGAACGAATTGTTAAATTGAGTGAACGAATTGTTTATTTGTGGGAACGAATTGTTAATTAGTGGGAACCAATTGTTAAATTGAGGGAACCAATTGTTATTTTGTGGGAGCGAATTAATAAAAAAAGAATTATACGTCCTCTGCGGGGCTCCGTAGAACGCAGTGTAATAACATATTTTATCAAAATACTCATTACCTTAACCCTTTCAACACTAAGGAACTGGAATGGACTGTGATATGCTAATGTTCTGACCAATCCAATGGTCACAAAATGATTTTCGGATTCGTCCATTTATCGTTACGAGCCGGCTCATCTGGATCTGCACTTTTTGCATAAACCGCTATAGCAGGATTTCGGGTTCCAAGGGTTAAATCACGGTGTGTATAGTACGTCACGGGCACTCGCTATTTGGACAGGGTGCACTGAATTTGATACTCCTCCTCTTCGGACCATACTTTATTTAATATGTCAGCAACTACTGAATGGGTTTTCACGGGATAAAGCTCGGATTCCCCGGAAAATTGATTTGCAACACCTGCCGGTGTATCCGTAGTCAATGAACTTGCTTGGTTTCAAGCACAATATTCAAGTAGGAGAAGAACTACATTTATTTCAGATAGAAATATTTCCTTCTAATCCTCGTACACTACTTCTACACCAAAAATTAATATAAATGAATATTTAATAAAATATGTTTATACAAATATTCAAGTATTTGGAAATGAAGAAATTGGCAAATATTGGCAAGATTAGCGCGGGCGGTAGTGTATAACATACAGTCTGTTTCACGAAACCTGCCTAGATTTGACGGCTATACAAACAATGCAAAACAAAAATTTTTCAATAACATTAAATTTGATAAAAAATTAGGAATGAGCCTTCTTTCTAGTTCGAGAAATTTGGTCAAATTTTGATTTTGGTTTGTCTATGGGAATTTAACATGGTGTAATTTAACATGGAGGTAGAGGAACTGTGGTTGGAGTCAAAATACGAACATTTTAAATAAATATCTCCGAAACCTGGCTAGATAGCTTGTAACTGATCTAACTAAGAAAACAAAAATTAAATTGTGAAAATCGGTCAACTATTTTTGAAATTAAACAAGAGCTGTAGGAGAACAGCATAGCTCGACTACGAGGGTGTCGATGTACACATAGCTTGACAAAGAAGGTGGCTGCGGCCTACATAAAAACCTTAACCAAGGTTGACTAAAAACATTAACCAAGGGAAAGTAGAAATGTGGCCTGTCGGCACACGAATACCCCCACTGGCAGCCAAAGAAAACGAGGCATTTTTGATCATAAGCCACTTAGCCGAGCGTTAAGGTTTCAAACGCATCAAGTCTGTGACCTTGACCCTGGGCATAGTGTGATAATCCATGCATCGGTGTAGAAGATATAGAGCGGAAGGGAATTTCAATAGGTTTGACCTTTGACCTTCAACTATGACCTTGACCTTGGACGTAGGTGCGTGGTTATTGATCGAGACACACCTTCTCATCCTGAGAAACATTTGTGCCAAGGCATTTGATAATGCATGCATCGGTGTAGAAGATATAGAGCGGAAGGGAATTTCAATAGGTTTGACCTTTGACCTTCAACTGTGACCTTGACCTTGGACGTAGATACGTGGTTTTCCAAGTATGACCTTGGACGTAGGTGCGTGGTTATTGATTGCGACACACCTTCTCATCATGAGAAACATCTGTGCCAAGCCATTTGATAATCCATGCATCGGTGTAGAAGATATAGAGCGGAAGGGAATTTCAATAGGTTTGACCTTTGACTTTCAACTGTGACCTTGGACGTAGGTGCGTGGTTAGCAATTTGATAATCCATGCATCAGTGTAGAAGATATAGAGCGGAAGGGAATTTCAATAGGTTTGACCTTTGACCTTCAACTGTGACCTTGACCTTGGACGTAGATGCGTGGTTATTGATCGGGACACACCTTCTCATCATGAGAAACATTTGTGCCAAGCCATTTGATAATCCATGCATCGGTGTAGAAGACATAGAGAGGAAGGGAAGTTCAATAGGTTTGACCTTTGACCTTCAACAGTGACCTTGACCTTGGACGTGAGTGCGTGGTTATTGATCGCGACACACCTTCTCATCGTGAGAAACATTTGTGCCAAGCCATTTGGGAATTTCAATATGTTTTACCTTTGAGCTTCAACTGTGACCTTGACCTTGGATGTAGGTGCGTGGTTATTGATCGCGACACACTTTCTCATCCTAAGAAACATTTGTGCCAAGGCATTTGATAATCCATGCATCGGTGTAGAAGATATAGAGCGGAAGGGAATTTCAATAGGTTTGACCTTTGACCTTCAACTGTGACCTTGACCTTGGACGTAGGTGCGTGATTATTGATTGTGACACACCTTCTCAACATGAGAAACATCTTTGCCAAGCCATTTGATAATCCATGCATCGGTGTAGAAGATATAGAGCGGAAGGGAATTTCAATAGGTTTGACCTTCAACTGTGACCTTGAACGTAGGTGCGTGGTTAGCAATTTGATAATCCATGCATCAGTGTAGAAGATATAGAGCGGAAGGGAATTTCAATAGGTTTCACCTTCGACCTTCAACTGTGACCTTGACCTTGGACGTAGGTGCGTGGTTATTGATGGCGACACACCTTCTCATCATGAGAAACATTTGTGCCAAGCCATTTGATAATCCATGCATCGGTGTAGAAGATATAGATCGGAAGGGAATTTCAATAGGTTTGACCTTTGACCTTCAACAGTGACCTTGACCTTGGACGTAGATACGTGGTTTTCCAAGTATGGTTGCTGTAGGCCCAGGAGTATTCCATATACAAGCTTGAGTGAAAAACGTAACCAAGGGGAGATAACTAAGTAATCCAAGGATAAAAGTAGGTCAAGGTGAAATATAGGTCAGGGATTATTGATGTACATCACTAGGAGATGAAGTTGTCCAAGTATGGTTGATGTAGGCGCAGAAGTATTCCATATACAAGCTTGATAATAAACATTAACCAAGTAATTGAAGGTTAAATGTAGGTGAAGGTA
Organism: Conchocele bisecta; assembly: GCA_029237695.1. Classification (NCBI taxonomy): domain Eukaryota; kingdom Metazoa; phylum Mollusca; class Bivalvia; order Lucinida; family Thyasiridae; genus Conchocele; species Conchocele bisecta. The sequence goes on from CM055273.1 coordinate 86,026,979, forward strand.
AAATAAAGGTCAGGGGTTATTGATGTACATCCATATGAGAAAAAGTTATCCAAGTATGGTGTCTGTATGCACAATAGTATTCCATCTACAAGCTTGACTAAAAACCTTAACCAAGGTTGAGTAAAAACCTTAACCAAGGGGAATTAAATAAGTAATTTAAGGTTAAATGTAGGTCAAGGTCAAATATAGGTCAGGTGTTGTTGATGTACATCACTAGGAGATGAAGTTGTCCAAGTATGGTTGGTGTAGGGCCATGAGTATTCCATCTACAAGCTTGACTAAAAACGTTAACCAAAGAGAATTAAGTAAGTAATTCAAGAGGAAATGTAGGTCAAGGTGAAATATAGATCAGGGGTTATTGATGTACATCACTATGAGAAAAGGTTGTCCAATTATGGTGTCTGTATGCACAATAGTATTCCATGTACAAGCTTGAGTAAAAAGCTTAACCAAGGTCGAGTAAAAACCTTAACCAAGGGGAATTAAGTAAGTAATTCAAGGTTAAATGTAGGTCAAGGTCAAATATAGGTCAGGGGTTGTTGATGTACATCACTAGGAGATGAAGTTGTCCAAGTATGGTTGGTGTAGGGCCAGGAGTATTCCATCTACAAGCTTGACTAAAAACGTTAACCAAGGGGAATTAAGCAATTCAAGAGGAAATGTAGGTCAAGGTCAAATATAGATCAGGGGTTGTTGATGTACATCACTAGGAGATGAAGTTGTCCAAGTATGGTGGGTGTAGGGCCAGTAGTATTCCATATAGAAGGTTGACTAAAAATTCCTTAACCAAAAGGAATTAAGTAAGTAATTGAAGAGGAAATGTAGGTGAAGGTCAAATATAGATCAGGGGTTATTGATGTACATACCTATGAGAAAAGGTTGTCGAAGTATGGTGTCTGGAAGCACAATAGTATTCAATGTACAAGCTTGAAAAAAAACCTTAACCAAGGTTGACTAAAAACCTTAACCAAGGGGAATTAAGTAAGTAATTCAAGAGGAAATGTAGGTCAAGGTCAAATATAGATCAGGGGGTTATTGATGTGCATCACTAGGAGATGAAGTTGTCCAAGTATGGTGGGTGTAGGGCCAGTAGTATTGCATATACAAACTTGACTAAAAACCTTAACCAAGGTTGACTAAAAACCTTAACCAAGGGGAATTAACCAAGTAATTCAAGAGGAAATGTAGGTCAATGTCAAATATAGATCAGGGGTTATTGATGTACATCACTAGGAGATGAAGTTGTCCAAGTATGGTGGGTGTAGGGCCAGTAGTATTCCATATACAAGCTTGACTAAAAACCTTAACGAAGGCGTGACGCCGACGCCGACGCCGACGCCGACGCCGACGCGCCGACGCCGACGCCGACGCCGACGCCGACGCCGGGGTGACAACATAAGCTCTACTTATTCTTCGAATAGTCGAGCTAAAAAACGTCTCCATGGAAAATTGTTGTTTTCGTAATAAAATATATATTGGACCAAATTTCATAAAAGAAAAAGAAGACTTATTCTAAAATTTTGATAAAATTTAGCATTATCAAAACAGATATTGTTTTTGCATTGTTTATATAGCCGTACAATTTGGGCGGGTTTCGTGAAACAGACATTAGTGTCCTGTACTAACCGACGTGCAGGGATTGTTGGTGTTCGCCGTACTGGAGAAATTGCCCACTGTGGTCGTCGCATCCTGGCTTGGTCGGGGCTGTATGAAAAATCCCCGAAATGATGCTCCGCTTATAGTGACTGAAAGTTAATAAGCAAACCGGTATATGGACGGCCATATGATAAAGAATAGTAGGTTAGTGCCGTGAATGGGAAAAATATCTGGCAAGGCTTAGGAAACGGGATACTTTTCCCATTCACGGCACTAACCAACTATTCTATTTATCCCGTCAACACCTACAAATGGCTTTAAAAAAAATAATCCCAGCCACCGCACATATTCATACGCAGTGATTAGGTCGTATTGACAGGATATCAAAAATGTTTCACGGCACCGTGTTTCACGGCACATACGCACTGTGTTGACGGGATAAAAGAGCTTTCTTACATGTCTTAGTATGTACGTTTTGATAATATCAAGCAAATGCTGAAAAAACACTTCGATGATTCCAAAAACCAAAATACAAATAGTAAAATTTCCAATAACCTCAGAATGGAAGCACACTTAATACACGTTGTTTTAAAGTCATTCTTTTTATTAATAAAAAGAGTGACTTTAAATCAACGTGTATTCAAAATATAAATAGGTTTGAAATTTGAAGAAAAAAAATCAGCTAAAATATTGATGCCTCCAATGACGTCATAGGAGACCAATGATAGTTCAATTTATTTTACAATAACGTATCAAACATATGTAAATGTATTCACTTCACTACACATTTTCACTGCTATACCGTGAGTGGCACGACCCTCGAATATCTGCACACAGGTCATTGGATATGTACTCGATTCCAAAATATGTATCAAAGTGTTACATACTACTTCAGGAATCAGACTTTGTATATACGTTTTCCAATAGTTTAAGAATATGTTACAACAAATTGTACTGATGTGTCCATCATATTATTTACTGTCAGTGTCAAACGCCGCAACATGTACATGTATATTATGATGCTTAAAGGTACATGTCCCCCCAGTAGGCACAAAAAGTTCTTTATAGGAATTAAATAAGTGTATAATTGTGTCACCATTCCACCAGTTCTATAAATTACAAGTCCCCGCTGTACACATGTAATCATTTAGAAATATTTATTTTACTGATGGTGGTATAAGGCTATTTTCATATGCAAATGAGACATGCTATTTTTTAATTAGTTATAGTAATTAAATGCATCACCTTAATAAGTAACATGTTCGACAGATTATACAGTATTATCATTGCACATCAAAACATATATACAGAGAATAAATAGTAATGTCCGTTTTAAGGAAACACGGTTATCGCCCATGATATCAGTGTGGAAATTTACTTCTGATAACAAATGTATAATAATGCCAATCAATACGTGGGATAATGGTGAATGAACGTTTATTTTGCCAGAAAATGTCTCAGATGATATCTGTGATATAAAGAAAAGTTTGTCTCTATTGGGTGGGCATGCACCTTTAATATGATAATTCAATATGCATCACAAGCGGCAATTTCTATAATGTATGTCCTTAATTGAGCACCTGTCGGAGAAACACGTACCTTACTACGCTGACGATCAGCATAATACAAGATCATACTGCGCAGCGCAGTCTGATCTGGTATTACACTGATCGCAATTGTATCGATTGAACAGTGTTTACTCACCTGGGGGCCGTTTCACTAAAAATGTTCGTAAGTGCAAATTTAGGATCGTCTGTAAATTTCAATTGATGGTTTTACATTTATTGAGCATCGGCTGCATATGCAGCCTATGCCCATTAAATGTAAATTCAATACTTGTTTAGAAGAAAACATTGTTAATGTGAAATTTACAGACTATCATAAGTTTGCACTTTGGAACATTTTAGTCGTACGAAGTTTAGTAAAACAGGCCACTGAATAAGATTTTTAAACACATTACTACTGTATGGAGTACATGTACACATGGTGATCAAGATCTACCGTTGTCATCATTGCTTTTTTCTCAACCGACGGCCTAAATAAAGCTGATAGTACGAAGCCCTGCAGGGGACGTATAATTATTTTTGTTATTAATTCGTTCCCACGAAATGACAATTCGTTGACTCAATTTAATAATTCGCTGCCTCAATTTAACAATTCGTTCCCACGAATTAACAATTCGTTCACTCAATTTAACAATTCCACGGGAACGAATTTTTATTTCGTGGGAACGAATTGTTAAATTGAGGGAACGAATTGTTACCGCGGGAACGAATTGTTAATTCGAGGGAACCAAATGTTAAATGGGAATCGAGGAACCGGAACGAATTTTTAAATTGAGGGAACGAATTGTTATTTCGTGGGAACGAATTAATAAAAAAAATCGATGTCCCCTGCGGGCCTCCGTATGATAGTGTAAGTTAGCGGACCTGTCAAATGGCACCTCACTAAATGACAGGGGCCCGTTTCACTAAACTTCGTACGACTAAAATGTTCGTAAGTGCATATGCAGCCTATGCTCAATAAATTTAAATTCAATAATTGTTTACAAGAAAACATTGCTAATGTGAAATTTACAATTTTGCACTTAAGAACATTTTAGTCGTACGAAGTTTAGTGAAACGGGCCCCAGGTTTCCCCGATATTGATCCATTGATTCTAGAGGCGTATATGGGCTGTTTTGTTACCTACGTGCAACACTGTCACCCAGAAACGTTATCTCACATAGACGTAGAGTGAAGCCTGGAAAAGCTGTTTGTTTAAGGTACAATGAAACCTCTCTAAACCGGACACCCTGGCAGGTCCCCAAGGTGTCTGGCTTAGAGCGGTTTCACTGTAAATCAGACAACTGATCAGTCTGAGCCATAGTTGTGTGCTATACGATCACGAATACACATTATCCCCTGAGATAAATGACCAATACACAATATCTAAATAAGATCACAGGTGTGTTCTTGGTGTCCGGTTTAGAGCGGTTCCACTGTAGCTGTACCCGTCTTGTGGCCCCATGTAAATTACATAGAAATCTAAAAAAAATCCATACTGATAATATTTCTGAAGGTTCTGATGTACCTGTGATTTTGTCATTCGGTGAATACGTCGTCTTGGACAGGCTGATTGTATAAGAGGACGTGTTCGATGGCTGGGCTGTGACCCCGTGATTCGGGGTCATCGTATCGCAGGCTGACACCGGGGCTCCGCTCCTGTAACCGGCGACGCTATGTAACAACAGACCGATGGTGGTCAGAAACAGCAACATTCTGGCACCTGTGAGTCGCCTGAAATAGATGTGCGACGTATCGTGAGATTGTCCGTTTTCTGGAGGTTCCACAGCAGACCGTTTGTTGACCAAACTCTAGTTCTGAGTACATAACTCTAATTACATTTCATTACACTACATTACAGTTATGTGAGTTATGACGGAGTAGTCTTTCCGAAGGTGCGTTTGAAGCGTTCTTCGTTTAGTTTCTACTTCGTGGAGAGTAACCTAAGACTTTTGCTAATACACACTTTATTAGGTATTTTTATGGAAATATTTTTGAGTCATATTGTAGAATTGTCCCTCAATAACAATATATCGAAGCATGAACGTCAACGCCCTGCAGTCTTTTTCTATATTTTAGTGCGCGAAGTGTAAATGTTATTACGCACATTCTTACTGTGTAGCGTGGTGTAGCGATATAGTGCAACCTGTTTCCTATAAAGCGGGAAACTTGCAGCTAACCAGACTCTTGCTGCCTGATAAGGATCTATATTGTTTGTCAGAAGCATGTCGGATGTTTCATTCATGGAATGGCGAACAGTGCAGATCCTGACCTAGTCCAGAACATCACCGACCCATTAAAGACAGTCATGAAGTCACTACTAATCCTGACCAGACTGTACAGATGTATAGTGAAACCTCTCCAAACCGGACACCCTGCCAGGTCCCCAGGGTGTCCGGCTTAAAGAGGTTTCACTGTAAATCAGGCAATTTATCATTCTGGGCCATAGTTGTCTGCTATACGATCACGAATACACATTATCTGACGAGATACATGATCAAGAAACTCCTACAAATAAGATCACAGGTGTTTTCTTGATGTCCGGTTTAGAGAGGTCCAATGCGTATATGGCCAATGCATAACGGGTTACCTAATAATACATGAATACTGAAACTCACATGTATTGTGTTCGCCGTAAATCCAGCCAAAACATAAACAACAGACAATTATATGTATATATACTCTAACTAGTCATGTACCTGCCGGCATATACGAGACCATGTGCATTTGATAGTAGCACAAGAGTACAGAGTGGCCTGCGGTTCTCTTACCAGGCGAATTGCAATTCCTGGAGCGCAGGATTGCAATTCGCGTTCCCATTAATTGCAATTGAACCGCAATCGGACTGCAATCATGTGACTGCGGTCCAAAGAGTTGGTTGCGCAACTGCAATACTTATAGCGCAGTTAGCGCTGCGCTCCGCTTTTAATTGCAGCTTACGGTCCTTTTTTCTTTAAACTGCGAAAGAATGACCGCTTTACGCTGCGCTCTGCGGTCAAACCAGCGGACCGCTCTGCTTGACCAATGCGGCAATAAAATATAATAGTTGAAAAACGTATCCGTGTTTCAATCCAAAATTTTATCCCATCTATTTCATTCAAAGTGACTAGAAAGTCAGCGGTATTGGTGATCTGTTTTTTTTGGTGCGCAAATATAAATCGGCGGGTTATTGCGAGACAAACAGTGAAACATTTACCTTGACAATTTCTTGGACAAACAAAAATGTCGTCACTGCCGTTCCGAATATCAAGAACACATTAATAGACACCACCATACTCACAATATATTTATTTCATATAAAATCAAATTATAATGTGTGGTCTACGGTATAATATTGCAAAACTAAGCATCAATTTTGCGTTTTGTTTACTTTTTCGTCGGTATCAAATTACGTTTTCCTATTCTGTTAACATTATTTCGACGCGATCCTATAGTCGACATGACAATTTCTGAGATCCACACAACTTTTCATAATGTCTTTCAATTTCAAGCTGCAAGGAGACTGTGAATTGCATATTAACCATAATAACATGGTGAACATATTGATAATAATTTTAAAAGAAAGCATATTTTAATTTTCGAAACCTGATCATAAAAAGAAAATTAAAAACTTATTTTGAAATTAGATTTCTATTACTGCAAACGTTCTGTTCTGGCTGTTGATATATATTGGCCGAATCAAATTTTGTGAAGATAATATTTATTCCGGTGATAGCCATTTCTTTAAAATAAAACGGTTTACTTGCATCACAGAGTGAGAAAGATAAATAACGGCCCGGAATCGAACCAGGGACCTCATGTTTACCGTACCATGCCCATGGCTCTACCGAGCAAGCTAACAATGCACAGATCATACACACTTCATCCCCATAGTCAGTTGCGTATTGTGACATTCTTCTCCGCCAAATTGAAATTCGTCCTCGAATTCCATGTTTAATTTTTGTCTCAGAATTCCATATGTTTGGGTACAATTTTGGGAGCATTTATCAGTCGCGGTCCTTCGTTGGGCAACAGAATACTCAATTATCGTCCGTACCCAGAGTTATGGTGCTCCATAGGTTTTTCCTGCAGAGTACCGAATCGGATCTCATTCGCGCTTTAGCTGTTAATTGTACTTATTACACAGCAATGAATAAGTATAATACTGACATTTCTTTCAATTGAAAAATACAGAAAATATGTCGCAATTAACAGTTGAAGTGCAAATCGGATGTGATTTGGTACTTTGCAGGGGAAACCTACGGAGAGCACCATAACTCTCGGTACGGACGATGCGGGAGTATTCTGCAGAGTTACTTCCCGCAACTACGTTGGGCGCTAAATGTCACAGGGTGAGAAAGATGCGCACCAGTCCGGAATCGAACCGGGATCTCTGGTTTACCACACCATCGCTCTGCCTAGTGAGCAAACCGGACACAAATACATACTTATTCACCATAGTGATCACTTCATTCAACCAAAAATTCACAATATAGAAGTTATGCCAAATTATTACAGTCAACATCACAGATTATGCTCTTGGCGACATTAGCGGACACAAATTTGTCCATCAATTTGATCAAATAAACAACGGAATATGACAGGTAACTCTACGACGGCGCATGGAAATATCATTATTCTGGTACTTGGAATCAAAATGGTGGATATTAAGATCAATATGTGAGGCGCTGACAGAACCTTTAACATTTGTTATCACAATAGCAGCTACAGGGATTGTTGGACGCATTTATTTAGAGGAACAAGAGATTACAACCCGCATTGGATAATATACTAAGTGACATTTTGTTCTAACGTACACCAACATAGAGGATTAAATTTGCGACAATGTTGGATTCTGGATTTTGTGGACAGGTGACAGAAATCGGAGCTGGATAAGAACCGAATGACGTGATTCTGGATATGTGTGCTTGGTCTGTGGTTTTTCTTCCAGATCATGTCATGCATGTTTTAATTTCACGTCATGTCAAAGCAGCACTATTGAACATAATGAATAACTTTAATATTCTACACCAGAATTAAAGTTCATTCATCGTCTGATGTGTAACTGATGAATTAAGGTAAGTTACTTGTAAATGTGAATCGGCTTGGACATCAAACTAAACGTAAAAAAGTATTTAGTTGACTAAAACAAAAGAAATTCTCGATACGTTTCCTCCAAGAACTCCACTGTACACATGAACATAAAGAAATTTGGAAGAAACAATGGGGTCAAGACATTTTTATAAGTGGAGACAGCTCCAATAGCAAAGGTATTGGTATTTTACTTAATCTAACGTCGACATACGAAGTACTTGAGCATAAAGAAGTAATACAGGGGCGCCTACAGATATATAAAATTAAATTATTCGATACAACAATAATATTATTAAATATATATGGACCAAATGATGATGACATTTTTCTCAAGAATAGAACAATTAATTTTAGAGAATAACAGTGAAAGTATGGTTATAGGAGGGGATTTCAACAATGTACTCAATTTCGAAGTCGACAAATTAAATGGAAATACTGTTACATATAGAAAATTCTCGCAAAAAATAAACGATATTATCAACAACAATGATTTATATGATATATTTAGAGTCAGGCATCCAGACAAAAAACGATTCACGTGGCATTCTAACCACAAACCACCCATATTTTGTAGATTAGACTACTTTCTTATAACAGCGAATATGCTAAATATGGTCATAGAATGCGACATAATTTCCGGATTTCTTTCAGATCATTCGGCAATTACTTTAAATTTGAATTTATGCCAAACAGTCAGAGGAAGTGGCTATTTTAAATTAAATAATAGTTTACTACTACAAAATGAATTTAAACAAAAAATAAAAGATACAATACACGAAACTGCTACCAATAATAACGGGTGTAACCCAAATTCGATGTGGGAGCTAATAAAAGGTTCAATTCTAAATCAAATACTCTTGTAAACTAAAAAAGAAACAAAGGGAGGAAGAAACTAAAATAGAAGAAACAATTCGACAATTGGAAAAATAAATAACTGAAAACCCAACCAATCAAGATGTAGCAGACAAACTCAATTTAGAAAAAAGTAAACTTGATAACAAAGAAAAAACAAAAGGAATACTTCTAAGATCAAAAGCTCAATGGGTGGAAGGTGCTGAAAAAAATACAAAATATTTCTCAAACATAGAGAAAAAACGTTCAAAAGAACGAACAATTAAACAGCTAAACATACAGAATAACATCGAAACAGACCATGCCAATATTTTGAATCATGTTAAAGATTATTACGAAGGTATTTATAGCGAGGACTTGAACTTGGATAATGATGATAGTAGCTTTTTAAATTTGACAGATCATAAAATAAATGACGATGAGAAACAATCATGTAACGGTATCATAAACGAATACGAATGTCAATTAGCTTTAAAAGAAATGAAAAACATGAAAAGTCCTGGATCCGATGGTTTAACAGCATAATTTTATAAACTATACTGGAATGATATAAAGCAATATTATATCAACTCGATAAATTACTCGTATGAAAATGGAATGCTAACGGAGCTCCAAAAACAAGGCATAATTACTCTATTACCAAAAAAAGGACAAGAATACACTCTTTATTGAAAACTGGAGACCGATATCACTTTTAAACGTTGACTATAAAATTGCAACAAAGGTAATATTAGCTAACAGAATAAAAAAAGTATTGAACATCTTGATAAATGTTAACCATTACGCAAACATTGTATTAGCGAGCCTACCTCACCAAACCCGCGGTTACTTATGTAAACAGCGGGTTTGGTGAGGTTGCCGCGCAATAGGTAATGCGGTCAAATAGGTCACGATGCAGTGACTATTTTCAATCAATAACTTATGTTGTAAGCGATTGTAATGTGTATTTTCAATATTTATATTATTAAAATGTATCATATCGGTACACCTTTAAGTAATATTTGTATATTTTAAATGTAATGATGTTGTCATGAAGCGCATGAATATAAGTATTAATTAATCCAGTTTATATTGAGGCAAATCACACAGCCTAAAAACATAGTGCTGGAGTATAAACCATAGTATCGTATATTATTCATAAGTATATCACTATTAAACATTAATTACAATATGTATGCATATTATTAAAACTGTAAATGCTACCGCTGTTTCGCTGTATGTGATATTTATAACAAAAACAATTTTTTATTCGTCCGCGTACGGATTTCTGTCACACAAAGCGCCATTTTCAGTTCATATTTTGACCTGTGAATATGAACCGGACTAAGTTTAAACAACGCTCGATTCCGTCCAATTCAGATTTCTCTGCAGAATGTTCAGACTAACTACATATTAAGTAATGTTGCTAAATAAGTGTTAACGGCTGGAACATGGTTATCACTAAAAGGAAGAAACCACAGTCGTATTATTGAAAAATAAGATTTACCTGAGACCTCATGGAGGCCGCCATTAATCCAGTGTAAACAATAGACCGTGTGATCCCATTTCCTGAGTAGCCCCCGCTTAGTGAAACGATGTGCTAATCATGATATTATGTTCCCCAATAATTGGAAACGGTTTGAATTTCTCGGTAAAAACTACGAAAGTCATAAAAAAAATAACGATGTATATTTAACATTGGATACGCTTAAACGGTATTACTCTCTCATCGGATCGTCAGTTGTCGTCGATAGCGATTTAACGTACTGATCTGGTCTTAATTTATTGTCAACTTTCAACGCCATTTACAGAATATATGGTTAATTTTGGAAATAAATAACGGCAAATTACGATGACGTCTGCTCTGAAATATCTGTCAACATGCGGACGTAATTTAAGGAAATCGATTATATTTTAAGGCTACATCTGTGACTAATTACGAATTTATGTATGGTCCTTGGCTACACCCGACACATTACACAGATCTAGTTGTAAATACACGTCGCTTTGTGTGGGGAAAAAATCGATAATGCGTAGTTGTGTGTGACGAGGTGTTGATCTGATGACACCACACAGCTGTGACCCTTAGGCAATGTTTTGAAATTGACGTGTCGTTTGATGTGTGCCGCAACACCTCACTGTCGGAGACAACATGCCAATTAACGATATACTCTCGATTATACACAGATCTATTAGACGGCTGGTTATTTAAAATAAAGATTAGTTCAGTACACCTTCGCCGATATTGTTTTTAGAAAATCAGTAATATTTTCCGTAAATGGTGTTGAAAAGTTGACAAAAATTCTATCACCGTATTTAGTTGTGCCGATATTGTTTTAAAAAATCAGTAATTTTTTTCCGTAAATGGTGTTGAAAATTGACAAAATATATAGCCGCATTTCTCCGATATTCGTTTAGAAAATCACCAATATTTTCTGTAAATGGTGTTGACACAAAATGCAGCGTTCACGCGGAATTCAAATAAAATACAAAATAATAATTTAATAAATAGACGCCGATGGCTACTGTGTTTGCGGCCAGTGAATTCTGGTCGTGGTAGCCACAGGCGCAGTTCGAACAGTGTTGTGAGCAGATGGAGGACAATAATTATTTCAAATTCATAAAAAAATGTTTGCTGTCCGAAAATTAAATTAATTGTGACAGCCAAAAAAAACATCAGTAACAAACTGTCTGTGTATATATTACTTAAAGACAGACACTTTAATTGTTGGTAAGTTTCTATCAATTTATAGGTATTTTTATTAAAATCATAAAATTGTGAAAATATTAAAAATATTAAAATCACAAAATTAATATATATGGAGAATTATTTTTTATACCACGTCGAGGTTTGAACCCGCGACCTTTTCGGAAATCGGTAATTAAATCATTGAAGCCGGCGACCTTAACCTCACGACTGTTGCGCCATTTATGACAATCACAGTTATACAGAAGTGCTATCAGTATTACGCCACCATTTGAACGTAATAATTATTAAATTATTTGCAACTCCATCTACAACAATACCGTTACAGAGATACGCTATTGAAACAACATGTATTAGTACCCATAACATAACAAAGTAATGTATCATTATATATCACAGGAGATAGCTTAAAACTATATATCCTAATCATAAACAGAGCAATCCGCTTGGCTCGTATGAAAATAGTTCGCGTGATATTGATTATCTCCCTTGCCGAAAGTAGTTCAGTGATTTATTAATTCCAAATAAGACGTGTTTGCGTAATGCAGACAGGGTTCATTAAAGGAAGATATATTGGAGAAAATGTAAGAACCCTTATGGAAATAATTGATGACACAAATGAGAACAATAAAACGGGAATGATATTTTTTGCAGACTTTCAAAAAGCTTTCGATAGTCCAAGCCATAAATTTATAATTAAATGTCTAAAGCATCTCAACTTTGGCAACTCGCTAATTCAATGGGTAGCGCTATTTTACAAAGATGATAAAAGCTGTATCACAAATAACGGTCATTTATCCAGTTTCTTTAATGTTAAAAAAGGCGTCAGACAAGGCTGTCCTTTATCAGCATACATTTTCATTCTATGCATAGAACTATTTTCACTCAAAATTAGCAGTAATAAAAATATTAAAGGTCAATTTTTTGGTGGGGAAGAAATAAAAACAAACACTTTTCGCAGATGATGCAAGCTTCACACTTGATGGAACAGAAACATTGTTTAAAGAACTTGTTAGTACATTAGAACACTTTGCAAATGTATATGGGTTGAAATTAAACAAAGGAAAATGTACTATTTTAAAATTGGGAGTAACTAGATATAACAATAATAAATGGTGCAACAATAACTTATATACATGGTCCAATGAACAAGCTTCTACTTTAGGAATAACTTTTACAAACGATAAAACAAAACTGCAAATATTAAATCTAACACCCAAAATTAAGTCATTCCAGAACTGCCTTAATAGATGGAAAAGATGGAACCTAACACTAATAGGAAAAATAGCGGTATTAAAAACGTTTGCATTCCCTAAACTGGTGTATCCGCTAACAGTACTAGAAAATCCTTCCGATGAAATCATTAAATAAATTAATACATATATGTACGACTTTCTTTGGGATGGAAAACCTGATAAAATATGTAGAAAAACAATTATTCAAAACTACGAAAATTGTGGATTAGAAATTATAAATATTCACGCCTTTTTGCATTCATTAAAAGCATCTTGGATAAAAAGATTAAAGGGATCACAAAATCAATGGGAAAACAGGCCTTATAACACACTGAACTGAACAAGCATGGTGGGGATTTACTGTTCAAATACAATTTTAATCAAGTTGATGCAAAACTGATAATCAAAAAGTATACTTTTTTAGGTGAGATTGTTACATCGTGGAGTAAAATTAACTACAGACATAAACATCCTGTCATAGCTGATGAAATATTGTGGCATAATACTAATATCAAACAAAAAACAACAAAACAATACATTGTTTTATAAAGACTGGTACGATAAAGGGATAGTGTATATAAAAAATATTTACGATTACAGAACAAAACACTTCTATACATTTAATGAACTGAAATATTTGTACAATTTGAACAATGGAGATTTTTTAAAGTACTTCACACTAATAGGTAATATTAAAGACGAATGGAAAAAAACCACTTAGAACAGAAAGTATTAACACAGTCACACCTGAATATCTAATTTCAAAACTTTTGAAAAATGAAACGGCTAATAAGATGCTATATGACAAACAAATCGATGCAATGCAATTACCTATACTAAAACACACCGTTAAATGGGAAAATGAATTAAATATTCAAAATGTTGAATGGAAGCAAATATTTATATCACCTATCAAAAGTACTATTAGCACAAAACTAAGAGCATTCCAGTACAAATACCTAATGAGAATAATACCAAACAACTCCTTCCTATTTGCATGTAACTTGAAACCATCAAATCTGTGTGAATTGTGTAATACGAACGTAGACTCAAATAAACATATGTTTTGGGAATGTCAAACTATCCAAAACTTTTGGTCGGAAATAAATTAACTATTGAAATCGAAACTAAATTATAATACGAATCTAAACTACGAAAACATCTCATTTTGTAATATTAACGTAGTATCCAAACAAAAGTCAGTTCTAATCAATTTCATTATCCTTCTAGCAAAATATTTTATCTTCAAATGTAAATGTTGCTAAATATTGCCAATACTAAACTCGTTTAATATGTATTTACAAAAAACAATGCTGATTGAAGAAAAAATCGCGACAATGAAAGATAAATTGATGCAATTTAATGCAAAATGGAATGATTTTCGCTTAAACTAAAATTTGCCAAAGTACCTACAAATTAGTTTGTTATACGCACACACACACATATATATATATACAATGCCAACAATAGTATCCCCCCTTTTTTTTAAACCGAGACCCAGCCCCCACACCCATTTATACTCACACCACCACTCACATCATCAAAATAAAAACTCGTTGTTACATGTCACATATACTAAAACACAAAACACTGTTTGTCTTCAGAAATTGTTTAACATTTTGTGAACAAATACATTGTAAACATTGTGTATGTACATGTATATATTATCTCTATAAAGTGTTTAATCGTTTCTGTACAAATGCATTGTAAACATTATGTAGTACACGTATGTATTATATGTAACAAAGAGAATTAAAAATTGAAATACAAAAAAAGTTACTTGTATATGACAACTTTTGCCTCATTAATTGTTATGCCCCCACCACGATAGTGGAGGGGGCATTTAGTGTTACCCTTGTCCGTTCTTCCGTCCGTCACCAACCTAGTAACTCGTAAAACTTTTAAACCGTAATAGCTACAGACCTGAAACTTGGTACATGTATGTTTGATTCGACCCCATGGTCATGGATTATCTCCCCCTTTTCAAGTTAGAATTTTCCAATTTTGGCTTGTAGCTCGTAAAACTTTTAAACCAAAATAGCTACACACCTGAAACTTGGTATGTAGCTTCCTTATGATGAGTAGATTTGCAAAGTTTGTTTTAATTCGACCCCTAAGTCATGGATTATCTCCCCCTTTTTTAATTAGAATTTGAAATGTTTGCCTTGTAACTCGTAAAACTTTTGTAATAGCTACAGCACTGAAATTTGATATGTAGCTTCCTTATGATGAGTAGATGCGGAAAGTTTATTTCGATTTTTGATTCGAACCCTGTGTCATGGATTATCTCTCCCTTTTGGACACTGGAATTTTGCCTTGTTTACTATCAAAGCGATATGTGCAAGGGCGGATTCACGTGCGGACCCGCCGCGCACCCCCCCCCCCCCCCTAAAATTCGCCGTGTAAAGATATTTTA
>CM055273.1:86042880-86100379 GCA_029237695.1 Conchocele bisecta
GGAATTTAAATCGGAGGAATCTAACTCGGAGGAATCTAACATCCGCTTTGCGAACAGGGTGGCGCTTTTTCGTCCTCGCGCGACGTCTCCAGAGAATCTTGGGGCAGACGAATCAGACCCTTTGCGCCAGCTAAACGGTGTTTAAGGGCCGTGTAGCCAACATCGATCAGAGCAAAATAAAGCTCGTCAACTAACATCGTTCTATATATATATATATATATATATATATAAATAATTATTGCTTTTGCTTATTGCTTTTGCTTATTGCTTTTCCAATATAGTAGCTGACGAGCTCCGTCGCAGCCATTCCCACGACGATGAACGCGATCTCGCGGTCTTTTTGGGCCTCTGACGGTACATAGAAATCTGAAAGTTGGGGCTCGGGATCCAGCGGCGCGAGATTTCTCTGCCGATATGCCAGCGCGTACTCGCGGTTGGCTTCTTCAACGTTCTGGAAAGTTTGCGCGGCGTGATTCTCGCGGCGAAGCTCTTCATTGACCCAGTCCAGAGGGCGGTTCGTTTTTTCGATGTCAGATGCGGAGATTGATAAAATGTATGCGCGATACGAATCTAGGTTAGGTGCAGAGATGACAAAACCTCTTGGATCGGCGGCTATTCATTTGTACGCTACCGCTGTTGGTATACTTCTCCCTATACCAATCACTGCGGGGTTGATTCGCCATCTAGAGACTGACCCTTTTATAGGACACACTCTTAGAACAGCCTGCTGATCAATTTATCACAAGTTTGGAATGTACTTAGCTTCGCTGACAACCGTGTTGACCACGGGTATACACTGTCAAATTGGACATATATGCCCACGAACTATAAGCTCAGAAAATGATGACACAAGACGCACCTGCGAGAGTGACGAACAACAATCCCTGATTGCTTCAACACTGTTGAGCCCGATTGCAGCGCTTCCAACTCCGATTGATCTTCCAACGGCGTTGGGGGAGCAAGCTCCACAGGAACAAACTCCACAGGAGCAAGCTCCGGTTGCACGACATACACATCCAAAAAGACAGACAGCTGGGCGGGCAGCGGCTGCCTCCCGAAAAGTTAAACAAGATAAAATACTCGCCGAGCTTCGAGAGGCCAAACGGTCGTTATTTGTTCCTGCTGTTGAAACAGCAAAACGCCCGGTGGTTCCACATCCGAAGGCAGCTGTTTCTCCCCCAACACCGTTGGAAGATCAATCCCCGATTGCTGTAGCTCCTACATGGATCATCCCGTGGGTTGTTGGTGGTGGTCTAGCAGTTATGGGCACCCTGTGTGTGCTGAACTACCTTTCGAAACACCCCCCATCAATTCACGAATTGGAGTTGGAGGCGGTTCCGAAGAAAGTTACGAAACCGATTGCAACCCATTTAAACATTGATCGCGGTCCCTTTTATATGCAATAATTATAGTTATTAACAATGGCTGAAAACGATGGTAAAATTATAGTGAATGCGCTTTATAACGCAATGGTGATATCGGGTCTCAGTATCGGGTTTGCTCGACTATCAAAGATGGTCTTCGGAGGACCCGCTCCCAAATTGGACATGACTGTGAGAGACGTAGGGCTCGTGACCTTGAATGTAGCGGCCGCAGTTGGGATTCGAGATTATGTAGTTAAGGCTGGAATTCTACCCTCTAATATATGGAAATAATGGCTTCGATCGCACTAATGATAGGTGGGCGCTTGTGAACGCATTGGCGTTCAGCTGTAGCAACTTTCTATTCTCGAATATGAGAAGCTCGGACGCGGACGAGGAGCGCAAGCGTCACGATTTAGCTGCAGAACAACTCAAGAGCGCAGACGCAGCATGGTCGAAAAAACGAACCGCCCTCTGGACTGGGTCAATGAAGAGCTTCGCCGCGAGAATCACGCCGCGCAAACTTTCCAGAACGTTGAAGAAGCCAACCGCGAGTACGCGCTGGCATATCGGCAGAGAAATCTCGCGCCGCTGGATCCCGAGCCCCAACTTTCAGATTTCTATGTACCGTCAGAGGCCCAAAAAGACCGCGAGATCGCGTTCATCGTCGTGGGAATGGCTGCGACGGAGCTCGTCAGCTACTATATTGGAAAAGCAATAAGCAAAAGCAATAAGCAAAAGCAATAATTATTTATATATTTTTTTAAATTATATATATATATATATATAGAACGATGTTAGTTGACGAGCTTTATTTTGCTCTGATCGATGTTGGCTACACGGCCCTTAAACACCGTTTAGCTGGCGCAAAGGGTCTGATTCGTCTGCCCCAAGATTCTCTGGAGACGTCGCGCGAGGACGAAAAAGCGGCCACCCTGTTCGCAAAGCGGATGTTAGATTCCTCCGAGTTAGATTCCTCCGAGTTAAATTCCTCCGAGTTCCCGCTCCTGTTCCAATCCATGAATTATGGGAACTTAACCGGCAGCTGCAGCGAAACTTCCAACAAAGGTGTATTATTAACGACGCAATTACCGGACGATCTGGCAAGGGCATGTTGGAGATTGTCCGATCTATTAGAATACCTCGCATACGATGGACACGCGCAAGCTTGATACCAAACTATCGGTTCGCCAAGCGCGCAAGCTATCAAACACATACTACAGCCCCCGCGGCTACTGGAAGGGTCTCGCGGCCATCAAGAACCTCGCCGCGACAACCAAGGTTTCCGAAAACGCTGCCAAGGAATGGCTCAAGAAGCAGGCCATCTGGCAGATTTATTTACCCGCACCTCACAATATTCCGCCGCCGAAATTCGACGTGCCGGTGCCTAACGAAGTCCACCAAGCAGATCTCCTGTTTCTCCCTCACTATCGCGTCGGTCGCAAAACGTGCAAGTACGCACTGACAGTTGTTGACATAGCGAGTCGCTATAAGGGGGCTGAGCCGCTGGCCACGAAAGATTCTAAGGAGGTTGCCGAGGCTCTTTCCCGATTATATAAGAGGAGTCCTCTCAAATGGCCGAATCTTCTCCAGGTCGATCCCGGCCGCGAGTTCATGGGAGTGGTATCTCATCTTTTGGCTAAGCACGACGTTTTTGTCAGATGCGGCGGCGTCGACATCCACCGGGACAAGGGGACCGTGCAGTGATTCAATCGAACCCTGGCTGAGAGGCTGTTCTGACACCAATATGCCAAAGAGCTTGTAGACCCTCATACGCGATCGACCGAGTGGGTGACCAGGCTGCCCGCCGTGGTCTCTGCACTGAACGGAGAGGTGACCAGATTGATCGGTAAAAAGCCGTAGATGCCATCAAGGCGAAAACGGTGTCGCACAAGCCCTCCGCCGTCTCGCGCGGGCGACCCGTTGGTTTAGTGGAGAAACGACTTCCCTCGGATGATGACGTCCGGTACCTCTATCAACCGGGAGAGCTCGAAGGTGGCCGCAGCCGCGCGACTGATCCCGTGTTGTCTCTCAATGTATATCATCTAGATCGATCTATTACCAAACTGATGAGCCCGTGCTCTACTATTTGGATGATGGTCCATCGCGCGGGTTCGTTCGCGAAGAACTTCTTGCGGTGCCTTCTGACGCCCAGCTACCCGCGGACAGTCAGAGTCTTTAGTATTCTCCCCTTTTTTAGAGTCCTTTTTTTTAAATTTACCTATGTTTGAGGCTCGGTGTGTACCCGTCTTCAATCACTCTGGTCATAGTACGCCGACAACCCCAGTTTACTCTGGGTGTATGTTTTCATTACTCCACCGTTCATACGGAACCCTATACTTTTAGCCACGTCTCTATGGCCTTCCAATGCGTTCTTATATATATCCCAACTCACGCTGTTGGTTCTCTTACTCATTCCCTTAGAGGAATGCTTCACTACGCCCGGGGTTTCAATTCCAATCTCGATTGGAGTTGGTTGTGTGGCCAGCGCGCGTCGTTGATGCCTGGCCGGATGCCACTTGGAGTCTTTGCTCCCATCCAGATTTTCTGCGAAGTAACACTTACTGGATAGCGCTATAGCTCTATCTCCTTGGAACTCAATCTTGAACAGTCCAGGTTCTCTGTTACTCCATTGGTCCCATGCGAGCCAGTTGCGCTTATCTTTCTCGTATGTCACGCGTTGTCGAGGCTTCACCAGCGCGTCTATGCTTTCATCGTTAGCTGTACTCTTCGGTTTAGCACATATGTACATGCTGTCCGTATCCATCTGAATTAGTTCAAAGTCCGTTCTCGATACGTACTTGTCTAGGAAGTCGTCATAGAACTCTAACATTCTCAGCTTGGCTAGTTGGTACACGGCTATCCCACAGTGGAACGGTCTCTTAACAGCACACTTAGCCTTCCTACTAGATATCTCATACGTGTCTCCGATCTCTTCCAGATCTTCGAAGAACGATGAGCGTAGTGCTTTATCCACACAGCTCTCATTGTAAGTGTGCGTAGTGTTAAGGTGTCTCTCTGGTGCCCTGACCAAATAAACATTCATTCACTATTACCCCACATATTGATTGGCGTTATGATACATTTTATATCAGACGTAACTTTCCACACTGATATCAGGGGCGATAACCGTGTTTCCTCAAAATGTTAACGGAAATTACTATTTATTCTCTGTGTTTATTTTTTGATGTGCACAGATCATACTTATAATCTGTCGAAAATATTATTTATTCAGAAGACGCATTTAATTAGTATAAATAATTGGAAAATAGCATGCCTCACTTGCATATGAAAATAGCCTGATACATGTACCACCGCGCGTCACTATCAGTAAAATAAACATTACTAAATGATTATATCTGTATAGCGGGCACTCGTAATTTTTAGAAGTGGTGGAATAGTGACACACTTATACACTTATTTAATTCCTATAAAGAACATTTTGTGTCTACTGAGTGGGCATGTACCTTTAAACACACATAATTAAACATTATACAGCTTAAACACAGTCGTCTTAAGAGGAGTGGTCTGACTGGCACTGCCATGATAAAGCTTAACCATTAACAAAGGATACTAACCTGTTTAACCGTTTCAACACTAGATACCTTTGTTCCAATACTTGCAGCAGTGTCGATCACGAGTAGCCGGCTCGCAACGAACCGTCTCACCAAGAACTGCACCATTTGAGAGTTTTTTTTAATGTTGGCTCCCTTTTATGCAAAAATGGAACAGTCTCAAAATTAATGTGAAACAGTGAAATCCATGTCAGTTATATATCTAACAGTGTGGATCCTGATCAGACTGTGCGGATGCACAGGCTGATCTGGATCTACACTGGTTGAATAACCCATAAGCTCCATATCTAGCCACAATTTGGGTGCCTCTTATCCGGATGTATCTAATGGAAATAAAATCAGACTGTGCGGATGCACAGGCTGATCTGGATCTACACTGGCCGGAAAATATATAAGCCCCATTTCGTCAGTCACAGCCACACACATGAATGCGCTCGCACTGAATGTATGCTTGTCACCCCCCAAGTGTCTTTATACGCAATACTTCCGCGTGTATACCAGCCTGACATGGCGTTGTTTACATGCTTTGTTTATATAAACATTGGTTTATAAATAAGCATGGAATTCCTGTAGGTATTTCACTGTTTATTATGGCGCTATAGTCATGATCGATATATTGCGATTGACAAAACAGTTTCTCATACTGGTGCATTGGGTAAACTGGCGGCCAACGGTGTCACTTGATTTTAATTTTGTACTGCATGCGTTCGATCCTCACTTTGGCCAATATATATATATGGGCCGCGCTCTGTGAAAACCGGCCTTAATGACAAAATTTTCGATTTGCATGTGTTTACATTTTCTGATGCGGAAACCTTTCAAAAACAATATTCTGAAGAGAAAAAGAAAAGAAAAATACTTTTTGTTTTATCTCACTTTTTGTAGCACCATGTGTTTTCACGCGCGAACAAAAACGTAACGTCATCGAGAAAATGACGTTATTGAAACGGCTACGTTTGTACAATGCAACTCAACAGCCTACAGTAGAAATGAGTGTTCATAGACTCATTGACTGTGCTTGCTGTAAACTGTATTTGCTGATAAGTTACACTAAATGTATCTACAAGCATAGCTCGTTCGATAATATAGTCAAGTATTGCAAAATAGTTACGCCCCACATAACCCGAAATCCTGGATCCGCGCCTGTACATGTACCCCGGTCTAGCAGGTAGCAGGTCTATGTGGAAATGCTGCGCGCTGACCTCCACTCCCTCGACTGGCCACCACCGCCACTGCCGGGAAAATGTGGAGATGTAACATACATGGTTGTATAATTGTTACATCTCCCGATAAAAATACCGGCAGTATATTCTCTCGTCGGGAATAATTAATTTGAAAATGAAATGTGCAATTTACTTTTGTTGTTTTTCAGAAAAAAAGTACATTCAGCGCCTTTGTAAACAAAGAAACAGCCATGCTAAAAACAAGGGCGGATTCACGTAGGGAAAACCCGGCACACCCCCCCCCGCCCCACCCCTAAAATACGGCGAGTAAATAAATGTTTGCTCTAAAATGCGCCATAACGCAGCAAAATGGGGTGTAAATATCAAACATATTCCAGAGGGCATACTGCCGGACCCACCTAGCAGTCTCCCCAGCTCCGCTTGGTCGACGAACAAACGGTGCTAGTTCGAAAGCATAGTAAACTATTTCAATTAAGAAGTCCCGCCCCCCCCCCACCCCTCACCCTAACCTGAAATCCTGGATCCGCCCCTGAAAAGCACCGTGGCGTACGTACATGTATTTTGCATAACTGCACACTATAACACAGTCAGCGATTTACACATTAAATGTGTCCCGATCACAACATTTATTTTGTATAAATGAAACTCCACACCCTGCGTCTATTGTTCGAAGCGACTCATTTGAACTTAGACACCTTTCTTTAATGTATGCATGTGCCCTTTGATAACTAACAAAGCACGCAAACAAGTTAGTACAATGTAAGAAAATTAACAACAATCTGGCAAAGTTGGACTTATTAAATGCGTAAATGTTGGAGGCCTGTGCACCTGTGTCTGATCAGTGTCTGCAATGATTGCAAATATACTAGTAAAATTACTATACATTCATATAACCATATTTACAAGTTGTCATTTTAAAGAATATTTACATTGTTATCAAACGGCAATCGTACGGCTGATTCAATGTGATATTTTTGAAAGTCGCTAAATATTACGTGAAACCGTACACGGAAGTGGTAGCAGATACAGATAGAAATCAGTAGGCTACGTCCTTGGTGGCTACAATTATGTATTACAATTATCATGATTATTGTTTCGCAGTAACTATGCATGTGACACAATACCAACACACTCAATAATAAAACATGTTTGGCCCAGTGTCACCATGATGCAATATGCCAGGAGCGGCGTATATTTTGGCACTATCATAATTATACCCCGCAACGAGTTGTGGGGGGGGGGGCAGTTGTGGGGGAGGGGGGTATACTGGAGTCGGGTTGTCCGTCTGTCCGTGCGTGCGTCCGTGCGTCCGTAAACTTAACATCAGATAAATATTGTTATAGCTTCTATTTCCTTCATCTAAAATGCTTAATTTTTCACACATGCATTCCTGTAAGGCTCTACTACCATGCTGTGCCAAATCCACGACCGTCCAACCGCCGCTGATCCGAAGGTCACGGTCAAATACTTAGTCACTTTACAAAACTTAACATCAGAGAAATAAGTTATAACTTCTATTTCCTTCATTGAAAATTCTTAATATTTCACTCGTCCATTCCTCTAAGGCTGTACTATCATGCTGTGACAAATCTACGACCGTCCGATCCCCCGCTGATCCCAACGTCAAGGTCACATACTTAGTCTCTACAAAACTTAACATCAGAGAAATATGTTATAACTTCTATTTCTTTCATCGACAATTCTTAATATTTCATACATGCATTCCTATACGGCTCTACTATCATGCTGTGACAAATTCCCGCTGATCTCGAGGTCATGGTCACATAGTTAGTCTCTTTACAAAACTTAAAATCAGAGAAATCGGTTATTACTTCTATTTCCTTGCTCGGGTCTGCTTCACATTTTACACACGTATAAAGTATGATCATTGCATATCAATAAACTAAATACAATAAATAAATAATAATGTCCGTTAACATTTTAAGGAAACGCGGTTATCGCTGCTGATATCATTGCGGAAATGTATATCTGATATAAAATGTATAATAATGTTAATCAATACGTGGTGTAATGGTGAATGAATGTTTCTTTTGCCAGAAAATGTCATATCTACAGAATATACAAAACTGATTTATTTCCTATAAAGAACAGTTTGTGCCTACTGAGTGGACATGTACCTTTAATAAATAATGTCAAGCTTCATGTGTTTGTCAGACTAATTATATTGTATCACACAGCTTACAGCCACATTGCATATATTGAAGCTTTCAGCGGACAATTGCATTCAGCATTCCTAGCTTACGTTTTATAATAATATACGTTTGGGACAACGTCATATATATCCATGGAAGCGTCCTGGTGCCAATGCTAAACTATTTGTATCTCCTAAGTCCTAATTAGGATATATTATTTCCTAATTAGGAGATATTATCTCCTAATTAGGACATAATATCTACTAATTTGCACTTACTATCTGCGTAAATGCTAAAATGTTTTATACTCCTAATTAGGAGATATTAAGTACTAATTAGGAGATAGTATCTCCTAATTAGGAGTTACTATCTCCTACTTAGGAGATAAATATAGTTTAGCATTGGCACCAGTACGCTTCCATACATATCTGCTTTGAAGTGTGTATGATGTAATTCATAACACAAACACAACAGTGAAAGTGCACGGGTTTAACGTTCCAGTAACAGCTAATGTCAGATACGGCTGTGATTAGAGAAATGGGACTTATGGGTTTTGTGGCCAGTGTAGTTCCTGGTCAAATAGCACACTCCTGTAGCCTTGTTTGAAGCATGAGGGTGTTTCATTGATGGAATACCGAACTGTGCAGATCCTGATTAGACTGTGCGGATGCACAGGCTGATGTGAATCTACCCTGGTCTCAAAATAAATAAGCCCCATTTATCCAGTCACAGCCACATACTTTCCACATACGGTTATACGAGACACGCCATGTGATTTTGAATCTTCGGACATGTGC
This sequence comes from Conchocele bisecta, assembly GCA_029237695.1. NCBI lineage: Eukaryota > Metazoa > Mollusca > Bivalvia > Lucinida > Thyasiridae > Conchocele > Conchocele bisecta. The sequence goes on from CM055273.1 coordinate 86,051,951, forward strand.
AAAAGTTACAAAATTTACAGTATTTTCCGTTATGCAATTATATTCCGCATGAACTCTGAACATTTCGTAAACGTTTGACTTTATTTATGAAAAATATTGTAAATTTTGTAAACGTATTTAAAAGGAAATTTACGTAGATGTCCAAAGGTACAAAATCACATCGCGTGTCTCAATTATACATAACAGGTCGTCGGCCTCAACGCTGTATTCGTCTCGGCGTTTTTAGAAAACTTACATTTATGCATGTTTTCTCGAAATAACTCAGACATTGATACAGTTATGAGGACGGTATCATCGGCCAATGGTTGAGTAACACTGTATCGGTAACTGTCGTTCAACTATGTGGCTGTGACTGGATATATGGGGCTTATGGAATTTGTGACCAAATAAGCAACACTGGTTACAAATCCCATACGCCCCATTTCTTCAGTCACAGCCACATTTATATTTAGATATCTGTGAAGTGGGGATATCCATCTGGGGGAAAAATGATGATAGTTTGTAAATTTCACATTAACACCGTTTTCTTGTAAACAATTATTGGATTTACATTTATTGAGCATAGGTATGCAGCCTATGCTCAATAAATGTAAATCCATCAATTGAAATTTCCAGACGATCAGAAATTTTCGCTTACGAACATTTTAGTCGTACGAAGTTTAGTGAAACGGCCATCAGGTGCCTTTTGCGCACAATAACCACCATAGACCATTTGGCATGCACTGTGTAGCTTGGCGATACATGTGTCATAAAACGTCGCTAGAGCGCTTGTAAACTGCTTCCGCTACCAGTGTTTAATCGTGAACGGTCAACAGGAGTCAGTATTAACAATATTCATACATGTTCACCGACTGTTATTGTAGTTCATGCATGTAGATCCGGATGTGGATGTAAATTTTTATGTTAAACTTTTTATGTTAAACTTTACAGTTGTAGTGTGTTAACCGCTTTTGGACACGTGTGGATCAAAAACAATATTGGTAAGTGCATACGTTTTATACATCATGTATAATTATCCCTTACACCGCTATATTATTTTTTGTCGTCTGCTGTTTATTTTATATTTTCCATTTTTCTCGCCAACAACATGCTTTGACAGCACTTTTGAATCATTTCCGATATGGTTTGATAGCACTTTCAATGAAAATGATTGTCAAGTGCTGTTAAACCATGTTTTTATTGAGAAATAAGGCTAGATATAAAGCAACAGCAGACGACAATTTGTGTGTAGCGGTCTAAGGGTTAAGGCCAAACTTCCATGGCCCTATGGGCAGCGCTGTCTTAAGCGTGCGTGTTTATTACCATATATGGCCCAAAACAAAATATATCACCCAAAATGTGCACCCTGTCACAAAGCAATGCATTTGGTAACCCCTAATATCTATTGATTACTATGTTACTTAGTACTTACCTGTAATTATTTGTCTCATAAGTCTATAGTTAGTTAATAGTAAATACAAATAATCACCACCTATACTCTAGATCACATTGTTTTCATAGACAGGAGGGATACTACGTCACTGCTGTCTGTTCCACGTTTTGCTGCCGACGAACATTTGGCCATTAAACACATTAAATCTAAAAAATATTTAAAAGTAAGTACTTTTTCATAGATAACAAAAAAGTCACCCTCCTGAAAAAAATTATGTGATGAAATTCTATCAAATATTTATTTTATTGCGAAAAAACGATTTTCCTATGGGAATTTGACATGGGGGCTAAAAATAGATTTTTTTAAAAAATCCTTTGTTTTTATTTTAGTAGTATAGAGGGAATGAGTTGATTACCGCGACTAATGGGAGCCGAATTTGGGGGTGTTTAAGTAACCACCAATATCAAAAATTGGTTATGCTTTATATGGCGAAAAATATGAAAAAATGCCTCCACCCTCAATTCGCGAATTGAATTTTGGTGGATTCTTTTTCCGAATTTTGTAAATTCGAAAAACTGATTAACTCGTAATTATTTTATAATTTTTTAAAATTTTATAAATGATTTAATTTGGAAATTATGAGAATCTTCAGAACTTAACCGGCAGCTGGGTGTCAGAAGGCACCGCAAGAAGTTCTTCGCGAACAAACCCGCGCGATGGACCACCGTCGAGGTAGTAGAGCACGGGTTCATCGGGTTTGGTAATAGATCGATCCAGATGATATACATTGAGAGACCACACGGGAGCAGTCGTGCGGCGGCGACCACATTCGAGCTCTCCCGGTTGATAGAGGTACCGGACGGCAACATCCGTTTCTCCGCTAATCCAACGGGTCGCCCGCGCGAGACGGCGGATGGTTTGTGCGCCACTAGTTACGGGCTTTTTACCGAGCAATATGGTCACCTCGCCGTTCAGTGCGGAGACCACGGCGGGCAACCTGGTCACCCACTCGGTCGATCGCGAATGAGGGTCTACAAGCTCTTTGGCATATTGGTGTCCGAACAGCCTCTCACCCAGGGTTCGATTGAACCGCTGCACGATCCCCTGGTCCCCGTGGATGTTGACGCGCCCGCGTCTAACAGAAACGTCGTGTTTGTTTAGTCAATATATGAGAGACCGCGCACATGAACTCGCGGCCGGGATCGACCTGGAGAAGATTCGGCCATTTGAGAGGACTCCCTATATATTCGGGAAAGAGCCCCGGCCACCTCCTGAGACTCTTTAGTGGCCAGCGGATCAGCCCCCTTATACCGACTCGCTACGTCAACGATTGTCAGTGCGTACTTATACGTCTTGCGACCGACGCGAAACAGGAGGTCGGCTTGGTGGACTTCGTTCGGCACCGGCACGTCGGAATATTGTGAGGCGCGGGCAAATAGATCTGCCAGAGGGCCTGCTTCTTGAGCCATTCCGTGGCGGCGTTTTCGGAAACCTTGGTCGCCGCCGCGATTCCCTTCCAGTAGCCGCGGGGGCTGTAGTATGTGTTCGCTAACTTGCGCGCTAGGCGAACCGATAGTTTCGTATCAAGTTTGTCCATCGTATGCGAAGTATTCTAATGGGTCGAACAGTCTCCAACATGTCCTCGCCAGATCGTCCGGTAACTGCGTCGTTAATACTAAACATTTGGGGGAAGTTTCGCTGCAGCTGCCGGTTAAGTTCTGAAGGAACTCGGAGGAATCTAACATCCGCTTTGCGAAAAGGGTGGCCGCGTTTTCGTCCTCGCGCCATGTCTCGAGATTATCTTGGGCCAGACGGATCAGTTTTTGCGCCAGTGTTTAAGGGCCGTGTGGCCTACATGGATCAGAGTAAAATAAAGCTCGTCAACTAATATCGTTCTATATATATATATTATTTAAAAAGTTTTTTAAAATAATTATTTCTTATTGCTTTTGCTTATTGCTTTTCCAATATAGTAGCTGACGAGACTCGTCGCAACCATTCCTACGACGACGAACGCGATCTCGCGGTCTTTTTGGGCCTCTGACGGTACATAGAAATCTGAAAGTTGGGGCTCGGGATCCAGCGATGCGAGAATTTTCTGCGGATATGCAGCGCGTACTCGCGGTTGGCTTCTTCAACGTTCAGGGAAGTTTGCGCGGCGTGATTCTCTCGGCGAAGCTCTTCGTTGACCCAGTCAAGATGGGCGGTTTGCTTTTTCGACCATGCTGCGTCTGCGCTCTTGAGTTGTTCTGCAGCTAAATCGTGACGCTTGCGCTCCTCATCCGCATCCTAGTCCTATTAACGAGAATAAATAGTTGCTACCGCCGAACGCCGCAGCGCTCACGACTGCACCAAATATCACTATTGCGATCGAAGCCATTATTTCCATATATTGGCAGGTATAATTCCAACTTTAATTAGATAATCTCGAGTCCCAACTTCGGCCGCTACATCTAAGGTCACGAGCCCTACGTCTCTCACGGTTATATCCAACTTGGGAGCTGGCCCTCCGAAGGCCATCTCTGATAGTCGAGCAAACCCGATACTGAGACCCGATATCACCACGGCGTGGTAAAGTGCGTTCACTACCATTTTACCATAGTTTTCAGCCTTTACATACAGTGATTATTGCATATAAATGGGATCGCGACCAATGTTTAAATGGGGCGCAATCGGTTTCGGAACTTTCTTCTGAACCGCCTCCAACACTGTTGGGGGTTGTGTCGAAAGGTAGTTCCTCACACACAGGGTGCCAACAACTGCCAGACCACCGCCAACAACCCACGGGATGATCCAGGTAGTAGCTGCAGCAATCCACGATTGCTCCGACAGTTCCTGCGGAGATTGAACCGCAGCTGTATTCGGGTGTTTTGCTGTTTCTGCCCCAACTCAAATTGCGATTGGATTGGGGGTGCGGCTGGAATCAATAACGACTGTTTGGCCTCTCGAAGCTCGGCGAGTATTTTATCTTGTTTAGCTTTTCGGGTGGCAGCCGCTGGCCGCCCAGCTGCCTGTCATTTTGGGCTTTTGTGTCGGGCAATCAGGTTCAACAGTGTTGAGGGTTCATCCAACCGCACCCCCCAATTCACGAATTGGAACTGGGGGATCAATCGGAGTTGGAAGTGCAATCGGGTTCAGCAGTGTTGAGGGTTGTTCCGTCACTCTCGCAGCTGCGTCTTGTATCATCATCATTTTCTGAGCTTATAGTTCGTGGGCATATACAGTGAAATCGCGATGGCTCGAAATGCGATGGCTCGTAATGTCGGGCTTGCTCGAAATAGCTTCGCGGTCCCGATAATTTTCCCTATATGTTTAATGTATTTTACATGCGATGGCTCAAAATGCAACTCCTCGAAAAATGCGATCGCTCGAAACAATTGTCAAGTCCCGCGAACACATTTATCGCTATTTTGCTATACAATGACTGGAAATTGATGTCGAAGTTTGTGTTTGGCTAATTTTCACACCTCCGAGTCCGACTTATTACGATCAAAGGCCGAGCCGCGCTCTACCTGTCTGTGAAATGTGATTTCTTTCAAGTGCAGTTAATTGCCTAAAGTTGTGCAATTTTATCGTTAATGTTGTTGATGGCGATAAGTTTGTGAATTCTATATTAGATTATTCGGAAACTTTCAACATAATTTGTGGAAACTCTTATTTATTGCTATTCTTGTACATTAGTTGTGAAATAAAAGTTATTGTATTCTTAATTTGTTGTTGTTGTTTTATGTCCCATAACAGCTCAACGGCATACGGCGATTTATTAAATATTCTGGGTTTCGTCCACTCGGAGTATTTAATAGAGTCTGTCGTAAGTCATTGGTCGTTTTTCATTTTAGCTCCCGTGTTATTCGAGAGGCTACCCGGGAGTTACAACGAAAAACGCCCATTGAAAATACCACTGTTACGAGTGATGTCACAACCACCTGTTGCATTAATTATAGTGCGCCGCTATTTATAGTGAATACTGGACCTTTGCTCCTTTTCGACTTTGATAATAATTGAAATAAGGACAGTTTTGTAAATACATGTAGTTTATTTAATTTCGCATTATAACTAATCTGCAAATAAATATTATAATCATCTAAAACATGGATGCATTCTATTGTGCTTTCTTTATTTCCTAAATCCGACGGGTGAAGTAGTCGGCAAATATAACAAAATCGAAAGATGCGATCGCTCGAATGATGCGATCACTCGAACAAAATGTGCGGTCCCGTGGCATTTCGAGCCATCGCGATTTCACTGTATGTCCAAATTGACAGTGTTTAGCCGTGGTCAACGCGGTTGTCAGCGGAGTTAAGTACATTCCAAATTTGTGATCAATTGAGCAGCAGGCTGTTCTAAGAGTGGGTCCTACAAAAGGGTCAGTCTCTAAATCACTAATCAACCCCGCGGTGTCAGATATAGGGAGAATTGCACTGACAGCGGTAGCGTACAAATGAATATCCGCCGCCCCAAGGGTTTTCGTCATCTCTGCCCCCAATTTAGATTTGTATCGCGCATACATTTTATCAACCTCGACATCTGACATTTTATCCACCTGACAAACTGAGAGACGCCTACCGAAATACAGCTCCGATTGCCCCCACCCCCCACCAGCAACCAGCGCAGCTAGCCGCTCGCGTCGCGTTGTGTTTTTATTTTCTTTCAGGAAAGATACCGTGTCGGCAGTCGGGCCATCTTTCAGGAAAGATACCGTGTCGGCAGTCGGGCCATCTTTCAGGAAAGATACCGTGTAGGCAGTCGTGTCATCTTTCAAGAAAGATATCGGAGCGACTGTTTCTTCCATTAGTTGATCGAGAAGTTCGTCGCAGTTCATTATTCCAACAGTGGTGGGTGTACTATTCTGACTAGTCTTATAAGTTTAACATCAAACTTTTTTATTTATTTATGAGTAACTAGTAATAATTCAGTAATATTTAGTAGATATTTAGTAAATATTCAGTAATTGAGTAATTCAGTAATAATTCAGTAATAATTCAGTAATATTTAGTAACTTATTAGTAGATCTTAGTAGATTATTTAGTAAATATTCAGTAATTCAGTAATTCAGTAATTAATAATTAAGTAATTAATTGATAACTTCATAATTTCTCGAAGACAGTCATCGAATGAGTCTCGGTCCTTGCAGTGAAAGAGGGCGACCCATTTCGTTTGATCGCGCACATCCTTGAGAACGGCGTTGTACTTCTGAGTGGAGATCCATCCGCGTTGCCCCGCATGGCGGCCCGAAAATGCGAGCTCGGAGAGCATGTCCTTCTTTTTGGTCATAGCCGCCTTGGCCGAACAGTCGTCAATCACGTATAGGGTGGGCTCGCCCTGGAATCTTTGGTATAAACCACGCAGCCAATCGTGAAGCCTGTCGCCGGGGTCAACGACGTATACCTCAGGGTCTGTCCATATCCACGGGCGTGGCAGATAAGTCTCGTTGTGCCGCACAGTGGGACACAGGATCACAATGTGTCGAAGGGCATCGAGGTAGTGCCCCTCGTGCAAGTCGAGGATGAAAACCGTTTTTCCGCATCCTGTCTGCCCACATATTATGACAGAGTGGGCATCACAAACTTTATTTTTATTTTCAGTAGAGTGCTGAGATGTATCGACCATCTTCGATGTTGAGTTGTGCGTCTGTGATTATTTATAGATACACGTTCAATGCGCCAGCTCCATCCGCCTCTTTGGTTATCTGGATCGTCACACCCTCACTAGCGTTCTGAATTTGGCGTCCACTACCGTGAATTTGGTCGTCGTCGCTGACTCGCATGTCTAGCCATAACGCGTATTTGGTAGTCAGGAACTGCGTGAGGGAGACGTCCGAGAGCTGCAGGTCTTTGGCAACCGCGGCAACCTCCGGGGAGCGCTTAGAGCCGGCAGCAAACTGCTTTCTGACTTCGTCCGTCTGCTGGTGTGCGCGAAGGCCCGCGCTGTAGAGTTGATTGGGGACTCCCTCGATCGTCACCTCTACCTTTGTGATTTTGGGGTTATAGAATTTGTCGGTTTTTCTAAGCCGAGCGCGAATCGACCCTCCTCGAACAGCATCAGTATACCTTTCATCGATCGGGCGGGGACGTTGACGTTAATATTCCACAATGTGTCGCTTTTGTCTTTCGTCATCTTGCGGTGGCGAAGAACTTGGTCGTAAAGTATGGCAACGCGCCTGGCGTACTGGATCAATCGCGCGAGTTCGGGCATCGTGACCATGTCGTACTCCAGCGAAACATTGTCGATCGTATACGTCGATGCCATGTCAGTGGCTATGAGAGCTTGGCCGTAGTCGTTGAACGTTAGTTCGTATTCGAGGCGGTCCGCCAAAGCTCTGTGATAGTAGGGCATGTGACTCTCCAGCAAAGTCGAGCGGGATGTAGAAGCGATTGCCGTAAGCGGCCGCGATCGCGTTGTCGCTCGCGTTGTTATCTACCTTGTCATCAGCGCCCCGATTCTATGTCTGGTTAAGTTCTTATTTTTGCTTGTGTCAATACCCTGATAGACCGCATTTTCTCACTCTTGCGCCGTCTTCCACAGGTCGTGGTAACAATGGTAGACGTCGCTGTCGTCGATCGACATCACCTCATTACCAGAAATCTTTATCATGGTCTTCTTGACGATGGCGCGACCCAGGTTCTGAACGACGGTTCGGTCCGCGTCTGTGGACGTCAACGAAATAATGAAAGCGAGGCGAACAGTCCCCGGCACAATGACGTAGCTAGCTCCGAGGTTGGGGAAGCGAACTAAGAGCTGCTGGTTCTGGTCGATCGTCGATGGGTTGTTCGTAATAACGACGCTCTATCTCACGCCTTTCGCCCCAAGGGGCTCCCGCAGTCTGCGGTATGGACTGAGTTTGCGGCCGTATTGACTCGAAGACATATTTGTTAACTCTATTAAACCCGTATGGTTTTTTCTTTAATACATCGTTACAGATGGGTGATTACGACATGAAAGAATTCGATCGCGGCCGAGACGATGACATCGATGATGACGATAACGAAACGCCCTTCATAGAGACTCCAGCCGGCGAGGAAATAGGTGGCGCTACCAACACCATTAATCTAAGTCAGCAAGTACTCGAGGGAGCTGTAGACGACTACTACAACAGTTTGGAAGAAAAATGTGTGGTCCCGTCTGTCGGCCGCGACTACTCCTAGGTCGAATTGAATCTGCGCGGTAGGTTGCGATTAAAAGCATCAAATGTCCCAATAATCAACATGAGGACCGGAAAACCCCTATCGCTAAGCACCATTGCCGGATAAAACCGGGGCGGCGGCGAAATCGTTAAGAATGAATTAGGATTCCCAGATTGGAAGCCTGGTAAAACAATTATGCCCGCCCTCGTTGTAGAGACCCTACATTCTACCGACGAAACGATGGCGAAGACGGCCGCCGCGATAGAAACTGTCGAGATTAGCGAGGTCCCTCGTGTAGCCACCGACGCTATTCGCACAATGGAGATCAGCGAAAACGAAATACACAGCACGATGGATGACCCACCGTTACCTCTTCGCGAAGTCCGGGGACTCGATAAGGCTCTGCAAACAGTCCGAGGCGAACTGGTACTTAACCTCTCCAAACTCACGACGCTGGATGAACATATCGCGCCAGAAGAAAGGAAACTGGAGGAAGCCCATGATGACGAAGATAAGTGGCGGATCACCGAACGCATGTGGTCTTTGCGAGATGAAAGAGAAGCTCGCTTGGAGGCTGCCTCGACTAACACTGAGACGCTCCGCACCCAAATAAGTCGGATCCGCGTAACAATCTCGAGGGTTCTGCACGAGGAGACGACACTCGGTGAGCGTATTCGCACTCTCTTCAGAGAGCAGGGCGTCACAATATTAAGCATCCTCACAGCTGTCGGCATGACTATATCGATCCTAGTTCTAGCTTTCTCTGGCGGTGCGGCTGCTGCACCCGCGCCAGCACCCGCGCCAGCACCCGCGCCATCCGGTGGAGCCAAAGAGTGGGCAAAAAAGCATCTAAAAGCTCTCGCCAGTCTCCTGGCTAAATTGGCCGGAAAGGCGGCTACCGCGCTGCCTGGATTGATCGGGGGTGTCGTCTCCTACTTGTTATCTATATTATCAAAAACGGCCGGATGGCTCGCCGAGAATGTTTGGGCTTTAATCGTGGCGATCGCCGGTCTGATACTTTTAGTCTTCCGAGAGTTCCAAAAACCAAAGCGCGAATAGTCCGATCGCCACGAGGGCGACGACGAGCCCTAATTTCTCCTCCTCGTGGGTTATGACACTTGTTCCCGCTCCTGTTCCAATTCGTGAATTGTGGGAACTGGTGGAACTTGATGGTGTGTTTCGTGGTGGGGTGGTTGCTTGCGGTTTTATGATATCTGTTCCACTTCCAACCTGAACGCTGTTGAACCCGAGCATGTTGGGGGTGCGCTTGATGATATCCGCGTTCACGTTCCCGTTGTGGCCGATTTTTTGATTGACGGTGGCGATTTCGATCTGATTATTGTAACTGTCAACCGGGTCGTCTTGTAGTATCATATTGCTCGGCGCCATATAAAGACCTATTCCAAATACATAGTCTACTGGGGTGCTGGCATTCTGCAAAACATCTTGATACTGCTTGATCGCTTTCTCCAGGTCCACCTTAGCTGAGATGGCGTGTTCTACATTTGCCAAGAACTGTTTTTGCGCGTCAAACGCCGTTCCCGTGCCTAGTATAGCGCTGAGCGTTTGCTTCTGTGAGCCGAGGATGGCCCAGACGTATGTGCGAATGGAGTCGTTGAGGCGAGTAACCCCGGACTGCGTGAACCCCAGACCTTATCTAACATAAATGTACCCCACGCGTCCTGGACCTCAGCAGCCTGCTGTATGTAATCGACGTGAGCTCGTTTCGGAGGTAACCAATTGCATGATGAGACGCCGCAGTGCCGACCTCCAGACACTTCCGGCTCGTAGGTCATCGTCGCGGGGTCAAAATTCCCGGCGTTCCGACTGACAATGTGGTCGCCGGAGTGATCGTGTCTAAAATCAGTCTGCGTCCCCGACTGGCCCCGAATGAGAACGTTCCCGAGGCCAGTGCTGGTAGGAAATGCTTTCTGTCTCCAGTCCGCGTCTTTTGAAACGTTAAATTCGTTACACAATCTTTCGAACACCCTACGGTAGTATGCGTTGGAAATGGGATTCCAGGCGTCGTCTTGAGGTAGTGGAATACCTAGTTCTTTGATAATCCTCCTAATAGGGTAGTACGTGTGAAAGTTGTAAACGGCCCTCAAGAAGGGATCCTCCGCGACCAGATGGTCCTGAGAGGAAACCTCACATTCGGCTGTTGCGCACCATACGGTGAAGTTGAGCTGATTCTGCCAAAACTGCATCGGTGTTGCTTTCCATCCGTTCTCGGCCTCCATTGTAGTAATCTTGGGCAGTCTATATTGTTCAAAGATGTCGGGGAAGTTGTTTGAACGCCTTTTCTGCCGCCGCGAACTTGGATAGTGGGGAGCACCAGCCGGGGAGCGCCATCCTTAGTGTCGTATACCCCGCCGATAAGGTAATTTGCATTATAATCAAAGCTAAATGCTTTGGTATCCATTGAAATATATTATTATGTTTGCTACTATCACTAATGTTCAAAAAGAGAGTTGTGAACTTCAGAAGTCAATCGACAACTGCTGCGGAAAATGCCGGGTAGGCCTCAGATCAATCACCTTCACGGTTGGGTGGGAGTATGTGGGGAAGAGCGAAGGGTTTGGCTATGTGAAGGATGGACGCCAAGTAGTTGTAAAGCTGCCTCCCTGACTGTGGAGTTTTAGACAGCTCAAAGATTTTGTCACCTCAGAGCTTGACGGTATAGCCAACCTCACAGTATCGAAGGCTACCGGGCTCACAACAATGACCATCGGCCCAAACAGCCGGATAAGGATCTCCCCGACGTTGGGTACTCGACTCGGGTTTAGAGAGACATACTCCGCGAATAAAGGCTTGTTTGCCCCGGATGAGTACGTCGGTGATAACCCGGTGGATTTTGTATTTACAAAAACTCTCAGGATGCACCTGGATCGGGTGAACACATCGTACAACACGGTAGACGGATCTCCCAGCACATTACTGAAAACCGTGCAAGCCAGTGATTGTTTCTTTGGGGATACTGTGACCTTAGACTTCCCATGCCCTGAGATTTAAGTTTTGGACATATCCACGAATTTGCGGTCTCTATTCTTGATGATCAAGCGAGAGAGTTGAAGAACTATTACCCGATTTCGGTCGTCCTAGAAATGTCTAATTAATTCAAAGAATTAGACTCGAGTTCGTAATATAAATTATAACAACCAACATTATGAGTATATACGGACCAGGTAGTTCTTCCAATTTATTGACAGATATAAATTCAAAGAATCGGAGTAACAACCCAATCGAGATTTGATTTCCCGACGGATCCAACCCCACAGGTGATTTTTTAACTACCGGAAAAAACATATCACTGATCAATATAACTATATCGGCGGCCACGGACGAGATTCACAAGAGTCTACTATCACAACTTAGAGTATATGCCCTGGCTGTGACTACACAAAGTCGTGAAGAAAAACATACAGAACTAAACGAACTAGGCGGGAAAATAACCGAATTTCGGGAAGAGGCCCATACAGAGTTTATGGAAGTTTCCGATAAACTAAACCGAGTTCGTAGAGACGCTCACAAAGCACTTGAGGATACCTCTGAAAAGGTTCGTGCTGAGGCCCATACCGCTATCGAGAAGCTTGCCGCATTGTTGGACACATCTATAGAGCAGTTTAAGTTATTACACCGCAGAAAACCCATCATAACAGTTTGGGCTGAGGAGCGGGGCCCATTGAATGAGGGGGTCTATGAATGTTCATTTGGCGCCAACGCAATCAATAGATATGGGCGATACGTCATGACAACTCCCGGTACGCCTCTCCGAATGGCGGTCTGCTCGGTTAATTTTAAGGGTAATTCTGTGGCCGCGGTCACCGTAAATCTCGTAACAGAACGCCTGGCCTTTTCAAGGTAGAATTTCACGGAGATCGGGCCATTGCTCTATCGAGCAAGTGTTACTTTGCGGAGAAATTACCGGAGGAAACGGAGGGAAAAATAAAACATTCCGCAAAAGGGTTGTCTGCCCGGCAGAACTCGTTAACCTGGAACCGATATAAGAAAGCGTTGGAGTGGGGACACGACGAAGAAGACACCGGGGAACGAGACATGGGTGAAAACCGCGGATTCCGAATGAGGGACGGCGTTATGAAAACATATACGCAGCAAAAGTTAGGACTATCTGCCTATTACGACAAGAGTCGAGTACTGTCAGACGGTATACACACGGACCCCCTCCACCAGCACCAATCTGGGATTGGAGAATTACCTCTACCATTAATCGAGAATTAGGCGGAAGAGGGTCGTGATAGGAAACTCACAAAACCCACCCCAACTGCAATCGAGAATTGGTCGGAAGAGGGCGAAATTGGCCTCGATGGGACCTACTCCAAACCTCAACCAATTTCCCCCAACTCCAATCCCCGAACTCCAATCGAGAATTGGATGGAAGTGGGGATAATTGGACTTGATGGGTTTATGGGGTTTATTACCTAAATTTCTTAATCACGAAACCTCTTTAGTAAACAAACATTCACAGATTGGTATTAAAACCTGTGTCCATACACTCAACCCCTCCAACACTGTTGGTATTGGATTTACGGGAAAAAAAGATGGGGGATTTTTTACGCCAAAGTTGGAAATATTACCCCCAATAATATTGGACTTTACTCCTATTTATAAATTTTAAGAAAATTCATTAATTAAATAATTACGAGTAAATCAGTTTTTCGAATTTACAAAATTCGGAAAAATGAATCCACCCAAATTCAATTCGCGAGTTGAGGGTGGAGTTATTTTTTTCATATTTTTCGCCATATAAAGCATAACCAATTTTTGATATTGGTGGTTTCTTAAACACCCCCAAATTCGGCTCCCATTAGTCGCGGTAATGAACTCATTCCCTCTATACTACTATTTGTGGACCGATTTTCAAAATCTAACTTTTGTTTTCTTAGTTACATCATTTTCAAGCTATCTCGCCAGGTTTCGGAGTCAATTTCCAAAACTTTTCTTTCTTTTTATCCTTCAGGATCAAAAAACGAAAAGTTTTGGAAATTGACTCCCCATGTTAAATTCCCATAGGAAAATCGTTTTTTCGCAATACAATAAATATTTGATGGAATTTCATCAAATATTTGTTTTTGAGGAGGGTGACTTTTTTGTTATTGATGAAAAAGTACTTACTTTTAAATATTTTTTAGATTTAATGTGTTTAATAGCCAAAAGTTCGTCGACAGCAAAACGTGGAACAGACAGTAGTATGTTACCGGCAGATTTTCATTACGGCAATTGTACCCACTCTAGCTCCTAATCCGAGAGATCAGGGGCCCGTTACACTAAACTTCGTACGACTAAAGTGCAAATTTAGGATCGTCTGGAAATTTCAAGTAATTGATTTACATTTATTGAGCATATGCAGCCTATGTTCAATAAATGTAAATCAAATAATTGTTTACAAGAAAACATTGTTAATGGGAAATTTACAGACTATCGTAATTTTGCACTTACGAACATTTTTGTCGTACAACGTTGAATTGTGGATATTTGAGTGCGGTTTATGACTTAAAGTTGACCATTTTCATCATCGTGCGCTAGGGTGCACATCAGGATACACATTTTCGAGCCAAACACAAGGTTATCATTACCACTTGGGGGAGGAGGCAAATTGCCACTATATGTTATTGAAAGATATACATCGCTAGATATTATTTCCGCATGATCATGATGATAGCAACTTCTGTAAGTCTTCGTTTAAAGATGTTATACCTCTATATGCGCCAATGTTGTAAATGTCATGGACAAGCCCATTTATTCAGATCAGATTGTATTATATTCTAATAGTGTGTACGTGCTCATCGAGCATACATACTTATACAAATCCAAAACATCATGAAATCCTTGCGGATAGTGTTTAACCCATAACCAGTCAATGACATATGTAGCTAACAGAGATAGTAGACTTACACACACACACAATCTACTATTGTTATGAATATCTACTAAAGATTAAAGATGTACCATTTGAAATAGAACCGTATTAGTTTCATAACATACGGCAATATATTATGCGACAATGTCCCTGGCTATTGGTTACGCGTAGCTACACAAACTTTACACCAGTCACACAGATGACACATTGCAATTGGCAGGCGTTGCAACAATTGTCTAGTGTCATACTAGTAAAGCACTTATTTCACCAGATTAGCATTACAATATGTACGTTCCAATGTAGCGTGGACGATACTATTTGCAAGTTTACACCACCAGCTACACAATGTTGTTGTAAAACTTATTTCATTCAAACTAAATTAAACTGAAATTGAAACATTTAATATCTAATTGAACAACATGTCCTGGATGTATTTCAACATACAACTCCATTTTAAAGCATAATGCATTGTACAAACTTAAAGTTAGTCACTACCAGACATATAGTCGACACAATCTCTACCTATTCGCTATGACAATCATTGAAGTGTATTCTATAAATCGAGCGGGGATGTTCACCAGTCCTGATGTTAGATTGGCAATCATTTACTATCAGGACATTTACTTCTGTTGGCTCTAACTAGTGATGAGGGCGGATGCTCTCAAATGCAGCTATGAGTAATATTTTACTATGTATATTGTGTTTTAACCGCTACTGATATTACTTTGAAATACAATGTTGCTATGACATGCTTGCAATGATAATTATATGCCATGTGTAACAAGATGTTGTCCCGCAGAGCTCGCAAGAGCGTCCACAATGCTACTCGATTTGATCATATTCTCCCTTCTTTTGTAGCATTTGCTTTGTTTCATTGTACCTGTTACATGATTGTCGCACATTACACTATAGTGTTGCTGTTTGTCACAGTCAGGGTGTTGCCTTATTGGCCGTTTTATTTCGTCGCTGTATATTTCTTCTATGTTACTCGCTCTGTGCGCCATAATGCGAAGTGAAGAAGACCGTGTGACGCCATGCTAACCAGGTTTAACTGTCTTTTCGAACTGTATCGATCACTGACGATTCGGCAGGGTAAGGTTGTATTTTATTTTGTTTTCACTGCTGTTTTCTCATTTCGTTAATTAGTGAGTGATTTATGAATTATATGTACTTGATTTCTTGGCGGGTATCAAATAGCGTTTATAATAAATAAGTAATAATTATGAAACATACGCAGTAGATATCCTTATGTATCATATGTGTGGTTGACATAAATTAATTTCGTAATAGTAACACATTCCGCGGTTGTGTGAAACCTATTCTTATATGAAATATGTAGCAGTGGTGCCTGTAAATAACGGAACCACAAGACGTATATGGATGTTCAATAGATAAAGTATTAAAATGAGTTTCACATGCAGCTTATAATGAACTGATACCTGTACAATGCTTTATTATATTCGAAAACTGGTTATTGGCATGCGATATACGTATATCATTAACATCCTGTTTGTGAAATGCGCTCAGTGTTAATAGAAAACGGTCTGATGGAGTAGGGTAGTTTTATACTTAATTATATACTTAAGTGCGTATAAGCTATGTCGGTAATATGTCTATGTCAGTGGGACATAACAACGTTTACTCTTTGATGTAATGAAGGCAATACTGGATGTCATATAGCACAACGTATAGGTTGAAGCTCAGAAATATGAATATGAAGAGCATGTAATTGTATAATTTTAAATATTTCACCATCCCTACGTAAAATTAATGCTTTGGGAATTAAAAAAAACAAGTAACAAAGTGGCTACGTCTGTTTAATACAAAGGTCTTACTTACTCAGGTATATTATAATAATTTCCAAATTATAAACCGTGTCACAACAGAAAAATAATCATTACGGTCTCATCCAATATTAAATAGTCCATGCGTTACAGTGTGAACTTATTTTAGAGTATATGTTGTTTTACTGTGGCCATGTAATACTGTTTACTTATTTTAAATGATTAATGCCATCAAATAGATAACACGATGCAAATTGATGAGAAATCGTGATATTTGGCGGCCATCTTGAATTTTGGTGAACACAACAGTTATCCAAGCATGTTTTGTTATTATCATGGCCATTTACTGTGTAGTACGTTACATGATGTAATATAAGTGACATAATAACGAAGGCAAGGAGATTGATATTGTTGGCGGCCATTTTGGATTTATATACATAATGTCTCAAGTAATAGATATTTATGGAAGTAGCATAAGCTTGTATATCACTTATACAATATAATTAAATACGAATAAACCGAGAACTGATCATATAACATAGTTGTATATACGGTTTAGTGTGATAGGGTAAGGTAGTGGTGTATTGGCAACTGGGATTTTGGTGGCCATTTTGAATGAAATTTTCTACTACGATTGTATGTACATCACATTTGCAATACACAATGTTTTCAGTAATTTTTACTGCATTCTGCGGCAGTTTTATGTGAACTTTTGTAATACAACCCTTTTACGAGCAGAACATGTTGCTGCTAGAGGGTTCATTGATAACAACTTTAAACGAAGACTTATACATATATATCATGCGGAAATTATATGCTGGGATATATACCTTTCAAGAAGATACAGTGGCAATCTGCCCTCCCCGAAGTGGTAATATTTATTACACAGTGAGTAAGTATAATACAGGTCATGATCAAGTACCTTTTGCCGTGAGCGGATAAATTTATTAATTTTTATTATGCTGAATTTATTACATTATCATTTTGGCTGTGATAATGTAATAAATTCAGTATAATAATTTTTCACACTTTTAATCATCAGATATATGCAGTCGTTAGTTCTATATGAAATAATGAATTTCGGGGAAAATAAATGATTACTCCCTCAAAGTATACTTTGCTGGATAAGTATACTTTGCAAATTTGATGAAATCGGCTACTGGTATGTATAATTCATCTATGCGTACATCGTATTCTCTCCTTTCTGTTCACGCTCCCAGTCAGATAGATCACAAAACAACTGAACCTATTCCGTAATTATTTACAATTAAATGACTCGCCACGACATAACGGGGCATGTTGAGATTTCTACCAGTGCAGTGGTGCTATTCACTGAAACATGGACAGATGAATATTCAAATTTACATGTAAATGGGTTTGAACATTTTGCTGTCCATAGATTAGACAAAAACCCTTATGCAAAACGTGACTCTGGTGGTATTGTTATATATGTAAAAAGTTGTTTGATTGCAGACGACGTGTTTGTTAAAATTGTGGACGACTCTCACGTGTGGCTTAAATTCAAGGGAGACAATTTTGGATTTGAACATAATTTATTTGTTTGTCTTGTGTATATTATTCCCGAAAATAGCGGAAGACAAGTATATGCAGAGACGTATGCATATACTGTTAGCTCTGACGATATTTTACATATACAACAATCCACAAATAATGAATGTAATTTCATGCTATTAGGAGATCTAAACTCCAGGTGTGGTACACTTCCGGATTACGTTGCTGACGATTCTGCCACACACATACCTACATTGCCCGACGATTATGTAAATAACACCGAAATTCCCCGTTCTACACAGGATAATTATGCAAATGCAAATGGCCGACTATTAATAGATCTATGCAAAGAAACCTCCGCATTGCAAACGGTTGTGTAGGTGAAGACACACTGTTGTGAAAGTGCACGTTTGTGGGTGGCAGAGGAAGCAGCATGGTATATTTAGTTGTTGTAAATGCTCCTACATTATTTTTCTTCCTTTAGTATTGATGATCCGAATGTACTATCTGATCATTGTGTTGTTACTTTTTCATTGATGTCGGCATCTAATGCTGACAATCAAAATGAACAAGGTGTTTTTAATGATCTGCAATATGTACAATATAAATATAAATGGAACATAGACTACATGGAGGAGTATAAAAATAATATGAGATCAACAATTACTACATGTACATCAAAGTTGGAGAAATTGATAGATGATTTAAACAATACGCCCACCAATGACACAATAAATTCTGCGGTTTCTGGTTTAAATGATAGTTTTAATTCTGTATGTACACCTAATATGAAGGTGAATGTACGTCATCATAAGGGAAATGTCGCGTCTGTAAATACAAATTCCAATTATAATGATAGGTGTAAATATCTTAAAGAAATATTCTATGATAAATTAAACATATATCACTTAGATAAGACGATCAGAATAGGCAAACTATGGTTCTGGCAATATCTAGGTTTAAAAAATCACTCCGTGAGTCTAGATATCATCAGGCAAAACAGCAAACAGATAACCTGCTAAATGCAAGAGTCAGAAATGCAAAAGAATATTGGAATCTTTTGAAGAAAGCAAGTGGTATAAACACAAATAATAGCAAGTTAACTACAGATTCATTTGTGCAGTATTTTAAAGCTATAAACAATCCGGAAGATCATTTTTTCCAAGCAGATGAAGATATATTACAATTTAATGATAGGTTCCTTCAGTCCGAAATATACATTTTGTTCGATGAGATAAACGTTGAAATATCACAAAGTGAGATTGATAAGGGAATTTGCCAGCTCCAAAATAATAAAAGTGCAGGACCGGATTTAGTGTTAAATGATTTTTTTATTCATGGCAAAGATATACTTCTGCCTTTATTTCAAAAGCTTTTTAACGTAGCATTTAATAACGGTTATTTCACAGACACATGGTCAGATGGACATATAATTCCTCTCCATAAGAAAGGTAGCATAAACAATACAAATAATTACAGAGGAATAACATTATTAAGTACAGTAGGTAAGCTGTTTACACGAGTTTTAAATAATAGACTGACAGAATGGGCTGAACAATAGTATGTATCCGTCGAGGCACAGGCAGGTTTTCGAAAACATATGAGCACAATAGTTTTTATATTACATAGTCTAATTACGAAGTATATTATTAATGGCTCAAAATTATTCTGTGCATTCGTAGATTTTACGAATGCCTTTCATTATGTTCTTAGAGATAATTTGTGGTACACACTTTTTCATTTAGGTATTAGAGGCAAAAAGTTCAATGTTATTAAGTCAATATATAACAATGTTAAGACGAGAGTGAAATATAATAATCAGTTAAGTGATGAATTTTCATGTTAACTTGGGGTACGTCAGGGTGAGCGTTTATCACCATTTTTATTTGCTATGTATATTAACGATCTTGAAGATGAATTGTGTCAAAAAGGTTTAGACGGTGTAGATATAGGAATGTGAAAATTATTCCTATTGTTATATGCTGATGACATAATTATATTTTCTGAATCGTCGGAGGGTTTGCAAAATGGTCTAAATATTCTTTGAATATTGTCAAAGATGGAAATTAACTGTTAATACTGATACAACAAAAATTATGATTTTCCGTAAGGGTGGTAGACTACCTTTAGATACACATTTGTATTACAATAACTCTGAAATAGAAATTGTATCCAAGTTTTCTTATCTTGGAATTGTATTTTCTACAGGCGGGTCTGTTGTGAACGCTCAAACTACATTAGCTGGGCAAGCGCGAAAGGCTATGTTCAAATGAAACAAGTATCTGTATCAGTTCACGGACCTCAAACCAAAGTATGTGTTACATTTATTTGATAAGCTAGTGTTACCTATATATTCTAAATTACGGAGGGGAAATTTGGGGATTTATCCAAGCAAACCAGATTGAACGAATACACTCACAGTTTTGTAAAAGGTTATTAGGTGTCAAACTATCAACGCAAAATGATTTTATATATGGAGAGCTAGGACGGACATCTATACAGACAAACAGATTATATAATATTACTAAGTATTGGTTTAAGGTAACTGGGGCGACAGATCGTAATATATAAATGTTCTGTATAAAATGATGTTGAATGATATTACTGAAATACCAAATAAAACTAACTGGGCGTCCCTTGTTAAAGCATTTCTATCTAGTCTTGGCTTTCATCATGTATGGTTGGCACAATGCGTTGGCGATATCAAGTATTTTTTAAGCATATTAAAGTAGAGGTTAACTGATAGTTTTATCCAAAACTGGAATTCCAGACTAGTGGAATCTAGTAGAGCACTTTTTTACAGACAGTTTGCACAGTTTGAGTATCAGTCATATTTGGACATTTTCACAATTAGACAATTTCGGGTTTCTTTCACAAAACTTAGAGTATCCTCACATATATTAGCAAAAGAAACAGGAAGATGGCACAAGCCAAATAAAATACCCATTGAAAACAGAAAATATAATCTATGTAAGGTTTTAGAAGATGAATATCATATTCTATTTGAATGCGTTATGTACACTGATTTACGCTTGTAATATGTAGATACGGGGCGCCATGCAGGACAGGTTAATTATGTGTACAAAATTGACTTTTGTAACACTAAAAATCACAAAATTCAATTCTGTGTCAAAAAATTCAATTCTGTGTCACAAAATTCAATTCTGTCAATTCTGTGTCACAAAATTCAATTTTGTAAGACAGAATTGAGTTTTGTGAAGAAAATTCAGTTTTGTGGGACAGAATTCATTTTTGTCCACAAAAATTAGTTTGCGTAGGATAGTCCTATGTCATCTCTACTTGATTGGTTGAGATCGGTCTTAGTCCATTTTACTAGATGGTGGAGTACACGCTTGCAGGTTTAAATATTTCAATGCGAAAATATAACCCAATATATCAATATTATACTTCTTTATGGACAGTTATTTTGGTTATATTATTGATTACAAATGAGTGGTCACACCATATAAGCATATATACTTTGAAGGAGAAATAAGAAAAAAATATTTCAGAATTTTCCCTCAATTATGTAAACAGGGTCAAACATAAAGTGGCCGGACATAGCTAGACCTGAGAGCATGCCCATATATAGAGAATACCAGGCTAGTGTATTTGGATATCAAGTTTATCAGGCAAGGCTAGGAAACGCGTAGGAATTCCGAGGCTTGCCGAGGAATTCCTACCGTTTCCAAGCGGAGCCTGATAAACTTGATATTAAAATACACTAGCCTGGTATTCTATTTATCAGGTAACGTTTTATGCTCGAAAATGACATTAGATGACGTCGTATTCTAACAGTAGATCTAACCTTGTGAAACAAATGGTATTGGATCTGTGTCTACTAGTTGCGAAGTTAGCAACTATGTGTCTACATGCATTATTTACAGTATACACCATCTTAGTATCCATGGTATCTACACAAATACTACAAATGGTTTCCTCAAATGGCCCAATACACACATTCTGTTTATAAACACAGACAGCAGTCAGAACACAGGCCACAGAGCGTGTATTATTGATTTAAATGGGGCAGATGTACCTTGCGATACACAATACATGACGTCAGTACTCGCGGGAGATCTACATGTACATGAATTAATGTGTACAATTATAACGCAAATGAGTTTAAATACGAATGAGTTTGTCAACGTTTGACTGTTTGGAGATAGTTGAAGCAAAATGGCAGAATGAGAAATGAATCATCGGCAGAATGGATCAGAAATGAATCATCGACATTGAATGTGTAGATCGGCGACCGTGACCCATTTCTCCAGTGCAGTTTCTGACCAATGGTAGTCCTTCTTACATGCGTGTGCAGAATTGACAGAATTGAATTTTGTGACACAGAATTGAATTCTGTGGCACAGAATTGAATTTTGTGACACAGAATTGAATTTTGTGGCACAAAAGTGAATTTTGTGACACAGAATTGAATTTTGTGACACAGAATTGAATTCTGTGGCACAGAATTGAATTCTGTGCCACAAAAGTGAATTTTGTGGCACAAAAATGAATTTTGTTGACAAAATTGAGCCATGTCCCACTTGGCGCCCCGTAGTAGATACATTTTACCGACAGCGCCCACGTATGTTTAAAGGACTTAGTTTGATCAAGTCAAATAATCAAAGCAAGAAACCTAGGAACGTTCATTGTTAAATCATTTAAAAGGAGAGATGAAATATTGTCACATCTATAATGTATGTCAAGGTAACTGTTTATATACACTGATAGATATACGCAGGTGAATTCGTATTATGTGCGTATGTCTGATCAGTAGTGGACATTTTCTTTCATACTATGGCGATTGACAACATTTCAACTTACCATTTCAAGTGTATTCTGAATTTTCCATATAAATTACTACTACTGCTATTTAGTGTACACATACACTACTTTTCATGTCCACTGTCTGTCATCTTGCTTGCATTGTCATGTTGCTTGTATGTTTGTTGATTACTATTGTGCTCAAGAGCCAGCATGGCTTAAGCAATAAACGATTATTCTTCAATTCTATAATATATCGTTATTAGCATCGGACATTATGATTTAACAGTGTAGGTCCTGATCAGACTACGCGCAGGCTGGTCAGGAGCTTTGCTGGTCACATTCTTAATAGGCTACCTTTTGTCATGGCCTGATTTAGTATGGACACAATTACAAGATCATAATTATAAGGTGAGTGGTAGGTGTGAGTATGCGATGGGTAATTTAACGATCTGGGTTCATCCTTACCAGAATCCGACTGGAGACCTGGTTTGGCCCTCACATACGTCTTTGGCATTTTGTATGTGACAGTTGAATCTGGTTATATCCCTTATGTGAGTATTGCGATTATTCGTAATCCTATTTTAGGGGAAGGGTCCAAGTGACTTTGGTGTGATATGGACCTGCCACCAGGTCAGGTTATTCTAATTTCAGGGCTGAATATATATTTTCTCGATGCAAATATTCTGTTCTGATTTTGGGATCCTCCCTCCAATTCAGCAGGTTAAAATGGGATCGAATCCGCTTGCCCGGCCTTACATGACCTTAGCTGTAGATAGGCCGTAAAAACCAATAAATAAACAAACAAACATTCATGTAATTATAAGACAAGCCATTTGATTTTGTTCCTACGAAAATGCGCAATTGTTCATGAAAATATTTACAGAAACCACATCTTCATGACAAATGTTCATATTCTTTGTTATAAAATCACATGACTCGTCTCCGATGCTCTCTCGTTTGATAGCGAGAGGGAAGTAGATGGAACGCCATCGTATTATACCCGCCTTTCCAATTTTTTAGTCCGAAAGGGGGAGTTAATCCATGACCGGAGGTATGTATTTATAACCATCTTGTTTGTAAACGATGTTTGCGTCGTGATGTTTAAAGGTAGCATTAAAGGTACATGCCCACTCAGTCGGCACAAACTGTTCTTTATATCAGATACATCATCTGAGATATTTTCTGGCCAAATAAACATTCATTCACTATTACCCCACGTATTGATTGGAATTATTATGCATTTTATATCAGACGTAAATTTCCACATCATATCAGGGGCGATAACCGTGTTTCCATAAAATTTTAATTGACTATTTATTCTCTGTATTTAATTTTTGATGTGCAATGATCATACTTTATAATCTGTCGAAAATATTATTTTTTGCAACTGACACATTTAATTAGTATACATAATTAAAAAATATCATGCCTCATTTGCATATGAAATAGCCTGATACCATTGCGAGTCACTATCTGTAAACTACACATTACTAAATGATTATATCTGTATAGCGGGCACTCGTAATTTTTAGAACTGGTTGAATAGTAACATAATTATACACTTAGTTAATTCCTATAAAGAACATTCTGTGCCTACTAAATGGCCATGCATGTACCTTTAATAAATGTATTAACAGCATCAACACAATACATTAAAACCGATGCCTATCAATGGAAATTTTAAGTGGAAATATCGCTATCGCGGCACAGATGTCTCCATTCGCAAACCATATTAAATACGATCGACTACAATTGTGGATGAATTTATCCAAGGGGCTATTGTAACCTTGGTAACTGTGTTAAATCAGTATTACTTGCTGCAAAATCTGCCGTACCGTCAGCTGATACAGGAGTTTTCATAGAACGCCTATATTCTCGTGAATAGTTACAGGCGTTCTATAATTACAATCGGTCGATGGGCCGAATGGGGTTCGCTGCGGGAAACTTCGTAAAATGAAAGTGTGCCAATACCAACAAGCTATATGTTAGTTCAATATTGAAACATGCTAACACCTGTAAACATTGATAGGTTATATTAAAATAATAATACGCATGTAATTTGCAAAAAAATAGCTTCCCAATGAAATTTAGTTTAAATAGATTATCCCGTATGGAGCCTCATTTAGAACGTCCGGCACATATAGAGTCAATATTTGAACCTTTATACTAAACGCCATAGTGTCATGTGTCCAATTTATTGGACACAGGACACTTTTTTTTATAATGTAATATACCAACCAATAACAAATTTACGTTTAAAAAGTCAGCTATTTGTTGTTAAATGCGATTTTATTTTCATTGTGACGTCATACTATATTTCGTGTCCTGCCAAACGCGTAATAATACAATGATTGGTCATATTGCCATTACACGTACTGGTCGAAGCCATCGTGTCATTATTGCTGTCTTCATTGTTGATAAGCTCTAAATACGGAAATACAGATACTCATTGTGTACTCGACGATTTGTGAATGCTACAGACGTACATTTCTGCAAATTTGCTAAAGTTGAGAGGACAATACGGCGACAGCCAAGACGCATCAATAATTGACCTACATTTAAAGTCTACCAGCTGCCAGACACGAAACATTCGTTTCAGGTAGGAATTATTTCTTTATTACTGTTGACCAATATTTGAATCGTGCTGACTTCGACAGCACTTTTAACCACAGGGCTACTAAAAATAATTCCATTGTATTCAATCTAACATGAATTCAAGTGGGTGGGGATATTCAACATTGCCTGTGCATGTGCCGAGTCATTGGTTTTCGCGACCAATGTGTTTCCACAATTGTTGTTTAAATAGCTAATTTATGGTGCATCTCTCGGACTCTGTGTGTTTGTGGCACCTCGATACTTGTAGATTCACTTTGAATATATGTTTTCAGTCCAACAAGTCAATTCATTATCTATTTAGGCTATTATCTGTTATCTATTGTCTATATAGTATAGGCTTTTAGCCACTTTAAAAAAGACACTACTTTCATTCCCCCCCCTTCCCCCCCCCCCACGAGAGTCAAATGTTTTATAAAAACTGTAACAACAGTGATGACATAAGTAAAAAATTGAGGTGTGCAAATCCAGGTACACTGCATTTGCACAGTGGTGACTTTTTCCCCGAAATATCATGAATATAGGCCGGTGCAGTATTTCTATTAAGTAAGTGTACCCGGCTTCGCACCCCGTGTATGTGCTTTGCACACACCAATATTTTACATGTCTGATTATTCATGTTGTTTTCTTAAGACAAGTGTTTTCAGAAGTCACGTGTTTACACGATTTAGAAAACTAAAACAACAGTGACCAAACAAGTAAAAAAATTGAAATGCAGTATTTGTATTAAGTATTTGTATTGCAGTGGGTGGCTTCCTAAAATTTATTTGTACACAGGGTACCCATGTTTGGTCTGGGGTGGTGATGAGGGACTTCTTTGCTTCATTGGGGTGACCAAATCGCGAAATATGGGCGGGTGGAGACTGTATGTTTTGTTGGGATTACAATCGTGTCTGTTTAATTCTGCACACCTAATAATAATTTTCGTGAAAATGTCCATATTCAGTCTAAATTTCCTGAACATTCAAGGCAGTTCTTAGCCAAGATAATCACGGCTAAACAGATGGCTTTTACTATTTCATCTGTCGTCTATTACCTGTATCCGCCTAGCGGAGACCCAGCCAAATTTGATCAAAATATCAGTCCATTTTGTCCTTCAGTTTTGCGAATAATACGGGAATAAAATAATAACCAATGTCGGTATATTTGCAGTGTATTATTGTTTTATGAAGC
Organism: Conchocele bisecta; assembly: GCA_029237695.1. Lineage (NCBI taxonomy): Eukaryota > Metazoa > Mollusca > Bivalvia > Lucinida > Thyasiridae > Conchocele > Conchocele bisecta. The sequence continues at coordinate 86,078,174 of CM055273.1, forward strand.
TTTTTTTAACAGATCTGTTGTTGATCTATTAATTTAGTAAGCAGGACCACTAATCATTTTGACCATGTTCTGAATAACTTTTTACCAAACTATCGGAATGGGATAAAATTGTGACTTAGTATACCGTTAATCAGCTGATTTATTCCAAAATCAACATAATTTATTCTGATTTAATTAAAGCTGGGCAAAACATTACGTGAATTGTGCATTAGCCGGTGCGCAGAATTAGTCGAAATGACATTTTTTATATGCAGATCAGAATGTCAGTTTTCATTGGTTTGATACATGTACAGATATGTATGTCAGTGATTCTATATTTTATGTACATCTGGTGTCCCGGTGTAATTTACTGACAAATCACACAATTTATAAGGAAATTTATTTTTTTTCAGTAAAGAAACTATGTATAATACCATGTATATAACGATGTTTGGTACATGTGGTAAAACACGGCATTCTGTTAGTTGCCAAGCTATTTTGTTTTGCTTAACTTTACTGATTCATATTAAATACATGTTGTTGGGTTGCCATAAATGAGAAATTCCACGACTTGCTACTAAATTTCTCTGTTTCGCACTAATACAATTAGCTTACCATATTCTTGACACTTTTCTAAATAGAATGCCCCTTCAGTTGTATGTTTTATGCCGTTGAAAAGAAAAAAATGTAAATGTAAAGCTATATTTTTACGTCATGTAAAATGTACATAACGGAAATTACATTTCTGAGACCCCTGGTCCCTTGAAGTGGAAATAAAATTTAAAAAAATGACGAGAACAATTGGCTATACTGTTATAAATGTAACAACTGGATTGTCACCCAATGGAAAAACACAGTTTAATGAATTATTGGTTCTACATCGAAACTAGAAAAACGACACCAATATGTACATAAAATATCGAATCACTGATGTCTCATTATTATTGAACCATGTTATTGTAGTTGCGAACAATAACTCTTGCAATCTACTCCTGTACCGTCTGTAGCAGAGTTACTATTCCATTCATACATGTAGGCTTCCTCTACATAATAGCTAATCAGATCTGATTTACACTTTAGTTGTTAATTGTGACACAATTTGTATATTTTCCATCTGAAAAAAAATATTATAAAAGTAATACGTATGGATCACGATTTGCCTGGTTTGGCCCTCATGCACGTTTTCATCTTTCGCTCTTTCTGTTACATGGGAGTTGAATTGGGTAATTGCCCATTATAGAAGTAGTAAGATTATTACTGATCCTACTGCTTTTGGGAGGGGCCATGTGATTCTGGTGTGGCGAGGACCTGGCATCAGACCAGGATCATCCTGATTTCAGGGCTGAGTATATAGTTCTTTTATTGTAAATATTAATTTCTGATTTTTAGGATTTTCCCCCCATTTGTACATGTACTTGAACATGTACTTGTACAGGTAATGGGATTTATTACTAAACCCATTGACCCGCCTTAAATGATCGCATCTGTTGATAGGCCGTTAGACCCCAACAAACAAATAAATGATATACGTAGGCTCCTCTACAGAATAGCTAATCAGATCTGATTTACACTTTAGTTGTTAATTGTGACCTAATTTGTATATTTTCCATCTGAAAAAAAAACTATTATAAAAGTAATACAAAACTTTACATGGGTGGTGGTCGGGAGAACGAGACGACTTAAATTAACGGTAGTGGTTCCTCCATATAGGAATCACTATTTGCCTGGTTTGACCCTTCAGTACATTTTTATCTTTGGCTCTTTTGTTACCTTGGAGTTGAATTGGGTTATTGCCCATTATAAAAGTAGTAAGATTATTACTTATCCTACTGCTTTTGGGAAGGGCCAAGTGATTCTGGTGTGGCGAGGACCTGGCATCAGATCAGGATTATTCTGATTTCAGCGCTGAATATATAGTTTTGTTATTGTAAATATTCAGTTCTGATTTTGGGATTTTCCCCCCATTTGTACATGTACGTGAAAATAATACATGTACTTTTTCTTTTTGTATGAAACGTGAATTTCGTCACTGATATCAGGGCGATAACCGTGTTTCTATTAAAGGTTAATGGAAACTATATTCTGTCTGCTTAGTTTTGTTATGTGCACTATGATCGTACTTTATAATGTGTCAATAAAAATATTTGTTCGGGCGACACATTTAATGGGTATAAATAATTTAAAAATGTCATGTCTCATTTGCATATCAAAATAGCCTGATACCACCGCGAGTCACTATCAGTAAAATCAATATTACTGAATGATTATATGTGTATAGTGGGCCTGCACTCGTAATTTTTAAAACTGGCGGAATACATGACCGTAGTTACACAATTATACACTTATTTAATTCTTATAGGCAAACTGTTATGCCTACTAGATGGGACCACAGGTTGAAGTACATTGTAATGGACCGAGTCTATAAATACATTAAATACGCCTAAAAGCGTCCATAAACGAAAAAAAAAAAAGCTAAAAAAAGTTTTGTTACTCCCTCTATAACACACACATATATATACCTCGGTCCGTTACTTCAACCTGTGGATAGGACCCCAACTTTAGCTGCTACATGTAATTTGCGAACCAGATCTCTTATTCACTATTCTGCAGAGGAAGACTATGAATGGAAACGTAACTCTGCTACGGACAGTACGGTTGTAGATTTCAGGAGTACTGTTCACAACTATGAACAATGTGGCTTACTCGCTTACCACATTTATCCAAGTGTTGTGAGTTTGATGCCCGGGTGGGATGTAGTTCTCTAAGCACTGTTTCATGTTGGAAAGTTGCGGAGTCATTTGCTGAGTAATGGTTAATACTGGTAAGAAATTCAATAAAAGCTAACCATGATACATAGTAGTGTTTGATTGTTTGTTTCAGGGAAGCCGTCTACAGATCTTAGCCATCTGGATTATTCGTCGAGCCTCTTCAACTTCACCCTGCAGTCGAGGCAGACACCAGCAGGGCTATTGAGATAGTATATGGGCGGTTTCAGAAGAAGAAGATAAGGCGGAAATTGTTTCTCATTCTGCTGTTGAAGGACAAAGGCCACCAGAAGAATCGCTCCGCCCGAAGACACAACTCCACCTGGGCAACAAGTTGCCAAACACTCGCGAAATGGGAACTGATCCAGTTCCTGACCTACACAAAGCAAAATATAGTGTCGCCATGACAGACTATCACATCTTAAGATCAGCGACATCTGAAAATATAACCCTCGAGGAAGAGCTTGAGAAAGACAAGTTCAGTTACAAAAAAAATAACCATTTAACGTAGTACCATCCATGCCAGCGGCAGTGTTTGTGTGGTTCTTAACTCTGATTTCTGCTCTAATCATCTAATCAACCTGTTGAAAGGATGTGTCGTGAAGACATGTTACTTCTTGTGTTGATGGAATTGAGAATGAATCTTATTCACACAAATCTGACTTGTGCAGTTTTAAGATTTGTCAATATTTTTTGAATCGTGACTCATTCTTGTGGTGGACAGAATGACATTTGTACATTTCTGATTATGTGACACTCGAAGGACTAGATATTGAAATGGTCAGAAATATATTTACTATGCTTTTACACATATGTGGCTGTGACCTCAGGTTGAAGTAACGGACCATGGCCTATAAATACATTAAATATACCTAAGAGCATCAATAAGTGAGAGAAAAATAAGCTAAACTAAAATGTATTTACTCCATGTGTGATATATGGGAGTAAATAATTTGTTTAGCCTATTTTATTTCACTTATTGATGCTTTTTAGGTATATTTAATGTATTTATAGGTATTGGTCCGTTACTTTAACCGGTGGCTGTGACAGGAGAATGTGGTTTATGGGATTTGTGACCAGTGTAGCTCCTGATCAAATAGTACACTCCTGTAGCCTGATAATGATGTGGCTTGTTAGAAGCATGATGGAGATTTCATTGATGCAATGGTGAACTGTGCAGATCCTGTGCGGATATGTGTATCTACACTGGTCGCAAATCCCATAAGCCCCATTTCTCCAGTCACAGACACATATTTGAGCTAAATTTAAAAATCCTACCGCCAACCTAGAATGATTAACATTTAAGGTATTGCATTCAATCTTTTGATTCATAAATTTCTGTTTAACGTCCACAGTCTATAAAGTCTATATTTGGTTGGTTTTCACATGGTTTTCAGTTATCTTCGCAATAAAGGATTTTACTTGAAACATCCAGAATAGACCAAAGACAAACTTTGTAGACTTTCGAAGGGAAACGAAAATTTACGAATTAATGATGTATTTTTGTGCTATTATCATGATTATAATTGAAATCAATGCCCAATGGTCAAACTTGTAACAAATTACATGTGTACAATAAATTTCGACTTCGAAATTTGACTTCGAATGAAATGGTGCAATTGGTTGATATTGGTCATTTGCAGTGCATGATGTGACAAACAACATATTGAGGCATCATCTGTAACACAGTGCCTTCAATCATGATTCATACCCAGCATACAAAGTATGTCGAGTGTATATAGTTTTTGTATTTTCGTCCATCCGTAAGATTTACGTTAAAGGTTTTTTGGGTACCCATTATATCTGCAACCGTAAATCGCATTGAGTTGAATCTTCATGAATCTTCTTTATCGTCATCCATATTTTTTATACTGTAGCACACCGATGTGGCTTTCCTGCACAAGGTCAAATTACTTAAAGTTTTGAAATATTTGCATCAAACATGTCAACGTTTTTAAGTACACAAGTCTCTGCAACCGCAAGTCGGGTTGACTTGAAACTTCATATATATACTTCTTTATGAAGTTAGAAGATCAATATTTTCTTTCTATAGCCCTGGTGGGTGCATGTGATGGGTAATTTAACAATCGCGATTCATCCTTACCGGAAATCCGACTGGAGACCTGGTTTGGCCCTCACATACGTCTTTGGCATTTTGTATGTGACAGTTGAATCTGGTTATATCTCTTGTGTGAGTATTACGATTATTCGCAATCCTTTTTTAGGGAAAGGGCCAAGTGACTGGTTTGGTGGTGGTATGGACCTGGCATCAGGTCAGGTTATTCTAATTTCAGGGCTGACTTTATTTTTCTCGATGAAATTATTATTAGACCATAGCTGTTGATAGGCCGTTAAACACCATTAAACAAACATTCTATAGCCCACTCATACGGCTTTCATGCACACAGTGAAGGTGAAATTACTTTGAAACTTGCGTTAAATGTTTTGAAATATATGCGTTAAAGTTTTAAGTAAACAATTTCTCTGCAACCGTAAGTCAGATTGAATTGAAACTTCATATATTTGTCTATCAACAATCAACATCCATATTTTCATTTTATAGCCCACACAGTGACTTTACATGCCCAAGGTCAAGGTCAAATTGTGTTAAATGTTTTGAAATATTTGCCTTAAAGTTTTAAGTACACAATTTATCTGCAACCGTATGTTGGATCAACTGGAAATGTCACATACTTCTTTATCAACAGCCATATTTTCATTCTATATCTCACCTAAGCGGCTTTCATGCCAAAGGTCAAGGCCAAATGACTTTGCTACGGCCGAGGGTATGTGTGAGACCCCGCTCACTTGCTCTAGTCCTTAAAAGCAAGAATAACATATCTTACCATACATGTACTGATTTATTTTGTTTTTTTCGGATACATGTACTGATTTTGTGTCCCGAGCATAACTGGAATTCCTTTTTGTATAGTTATCACAACTCTTGCCTCACTAATATTCCAGTGTTCTCCTTTTTGTTTTTTCACGCATTGATTTTGTATTTGGCACATGGCGATATTTCAAATTTGACCTAATATGGTCCCGATATATATCAAATCGAAGGTATCGTGGGTATTGTCAAAATCGGATGATACATCATACAAGATGGCCGCTGACAGGTCATCCTTTAATTATAGATGATCATGATCTACCGATTTGGGCCGACGCTGGTCAGACTTCACAGTTGTGGTGCGTGGGTGAAGCATTTTTCATATTTTGTTAAAATGGAGGTTGTCGCATAATCCAAGATGGCCGTCGTAGAAAATTGGTAAAATTCTTAAAAAAATCATATCAACCATGTTAATTTTACATTATTATTATTTTTACATCAAGCTTGAATTGCCACTTTGATATCAAGGGCGATAACATTGACTCATTAAAATGTTAATGGAAACAACTATATATCTCTCTATCTTTTGATGTGCAATGATCATATTTTGTAACAAGTCAATACAAATAATTATTCAGGTGACACATTTAGTTGATATAAATAATTTAAAAATGACCTGCCTCATTTACAATCAAAATAGCACGATGATACAACCTATCAGTAAACCTAATATTACTAAGTGAATATTTCTGTGTAGCGGGCACTCGTATTTTTGAAAACTGTTGGAATAGTTACACAAATTATACTTATTTAATATTTAATTCCTATAAAGAACACTTTGTGCCAAACAGATGGGACCAATTCCATTCAAATCATGATTTGCAACTTTGCTGAAGGATGTCTGGCACCCAGTCATTTAAGTGCAAAGGCACGACACTTGTCTTATCAGCTCATTCACAAACACCACATCATACAAAACACTTGTCACATGGATTCACCAGTGGGTGTACAGTACAAAGTCCAGTGACATGGTGTGTAATTGCATCCCTAACATTTGGTCAGTGTGTATTTTTTTACTTTAACCTACGTTTTCTGGGGAAATAACTACCTGTATAATATATGTGAAAATCACTACAATGGAAGAAATTGAATGTATGTTCTCGCACCCCCTTCCAAACTCCATTCACAATTCACACCCCCTCTGCATGAATCTGGATACTCCACTGCAGTGCAAAGTCGCAGAACAATTTTTGACATACAGCCGTTTGAATGTGTACTTGTGTGTGTGTAATATTTCTCAGACTTTTTCAAGGCAATGATTTCTGTTTCGATGTAATGTATGACCTGTCGTGAATTTCACTCACAAGTTCTATTGGTGCTTGTAGGAGTATTTTATATCCAGTATACATTTTCTATGGCTTTCACATTCTGTAAAACCGTCTGGAGTTTCGACAATGAAATGGAGAAATGGCAAAACATTTTCATGTGTCTGAATGTGGATTATTTCTGGCACTCATATCTTTGGCTTATAACGTCGTTCAAATTGTACTGCGTCAATTTTATCGAATTTAAGATTGCATATTTCATGACTTTCTTCAAAACGCCAGTTTTAGAAGTTGATGGTTTTAGGATTTTTATATCATGCACTGCAGTGCCGGTGATAAGTCGCTAGGTGGCGTTGCCAAGTCGGACTGTTGAACAGTTGTACTGTGCGGACTCACCGAAACAAACCGCCAGTGGACGCGTTACACTATTTTTGCAATGTAATCTCCCTGGGTAAGTTTATAGATCACGGCTCAGTCAGCGTGCGACTAGATGTCGGGTTTTTTTTGTTAGGGAAAGTACTAAAATTGGGAAAATTGGCCCGCGCAATATTTAAAATTGCGCCATGTCAATTAAAGTTGGTGCAGGATGTTGAATGTAATATCTTTATAATGGAAAGACAGAGTTTAATGAAACATAACGCAGTAATGCTTAACAGTTGCCAATTAGTATCCCCTCGCCGATAGGCAAGAGCTGGTATATCGTTAGTCCATGTACTGCGTACGTATGTACGTACGCTAGTAACACATTTCATTTTTCAATAACTTGTAAACTGCTTCCACGATTTTGATATTATTTGACCATAATGTGTGTCTATGGATGGAGCATGGTTTAGCATATGAGTAGACTCATATGACCCACGTTCGACCGCCCAAGGTCACGGAGTACTTTTTTATTATCAAGGCTGCCAGCGAGGAGATTAGCTTCGTTTAATGATGCCAGTGCGAGGGGATTAGCTTCGTTTAATGATGCCAGTTCTTGCATTATGGTATAGTTTTGCTTTAATCTAACAATTTTTCTGGTTTTGACGAAGAATCGTTTATTACCATGATGTGAATATAAATCTAAAGAACGTGAATGTATGGTGTCATACATATCATCGAACCGGTATGTCACTTCTATGGTGTGATACATATCATCGAAATCCGTCCGTTTGCTTGGAAAAGTTTCAAGAAAATTTACTGTAAAAATGACGTCACAGAATACGTCACGTCGGAAAAACAGGTTCGGAAACCACTGATCCCATACCCTGATATCTAGTACTTTACATGCTACTTGCAAACATGTAGTTGGCCTCAGTAATAATAACATACACTCAAAGCGTTCTTTTATAACATGATCATTCATGTTATAATTGTTCTTGTTTAATTATACTTCATATACATATACCATCTAAACGGCATACGGCACATTTAATTTATTTATTGAAGCGGCCAGATCATCTTTGAACAACCCTCATTCAAGTAACACGGACAGTTTAGTTTTTGGATCATGATTTCTGTGTTTATCTCCACAAGCTTCTGAGTTGAAACGTTTGGAATTCTGAGACAGCAGCGGATAGTTTTTTATCCTTTCCACAGGTACTTTGTGGTATAAACGAGAAAAGCCTCTGTAAATCGTACCCAATTGTATCCTGATATTAAATTATCTAGAAGGTAGGACACTCGCGATCTTTTCAACCAACGGAAGTGGATTATTTACCTTGGGCTTGGCTTGCTAATTCAGTAATTGTAACGGGCGCGAAGGCCGGGACCACCATGGTCCCGGCCTTCTCACGCGTTACAATTACTGAATCAGCGAGCCGGGCCCAAGATACACTAGTACCACTTCCGTTGGTTGAAAAGATGGCGAGTGTCCTACCTTCTAGATGTTTAATATCAGAGTATAAGTGGGTATGATTTAAACAGAATTTTGTCATTGATACCACAAACTGCCTGTGATCCTTTCGATGTATGCACATCAAATTGTTCGAAGATGTACCCATGACTGGACAAGTTATAACATATTTCCGCAAACTTGTTGAATGCCCCTCGTAGCTTAGATTATATTAGTAGTATTATGTTGCAAATGTTAGAAACACGGATCACGTGTGTTTGAACAGATGGTCAGAATGTTGGTGTCATATGGGTATTTGGGTGGATTTTGGGAAGATTTTGGTGGATTTCGTTGGTTTTCGATAATTTACATAATTTTGTGCAACTACTAATGCTCAATCTTACACACGACATAGATCGTCAATTATCTACACATTCACCGTTCCGAATTTTCGGGCCCTTTTCTTACTGTTAAAAATTCGTACGTATTGTAACTCGCGGGAGATGACGTAAATTATATGTCGGTAACAATGCGCCCAAACCACCAGATACACCGAACTATGAACCGTTCTTCAAGAAACTGTGGCTTGGATGACATACGGCTTTTGCAATGTTCAAATGAATATTAATTAGAGGTTAATACGTGGCTTTGTTTGATATTGGCCTAGGTATCGGCCCGAGTTAACTAGGTATCAGCGAAGGTCGAAGGCAGATACCAAGTTACCGAGGGACGATACCTAGGCCGATGTCAAACAAGACACGTATTAACGTCTGTATTACTTAGATTACTTAGATATCAATTTCAATATCAATCATCGGCAGTTGTGATAATCCTATATTAAAATATATACCGTTATCCATGATTGAATGATGAAATACAGAGCCTACAAATTTAAATTCCCGGCATCTGTCAAAATTTACGCAGCCGATAAAGTAAACATACGCAATGCGCATGCCCAAATGAACTGGTTTAATACGCGCGCGAGACATGGTATCGGACTGGAAACGGCGGTATCAGACTAGTACCGATGGTATCAGACTATAAACGGCAGTATCAGACTAGAAGTTTCAGTATCAGACTGGAAAACACGCCGTATCAGCCTGGACTGTGTATGTTATTGCTGTAGGCAAATACAGGCAATTTCTAGGCAAAAATTGATATCTAAGTAATAACCATATATAATGACGTGTATATCGGGTGGATAAGACAGAAACGACCACAGCAGTATCTCAACAAACTATGGAAATTATTTCAATGTAATTAATTTTAGCATCACATGATGCTATTGCCTCAGAAACCAAAATATCCTTGAACTAGCTTAGATAAATTAGGTAAGACGTCTGTGGTGATGAAAACAAAACCCTTGACTCAAAACTAAAATGACAGAGTGGTGGAATAGTGACACAATTATACACTAATGTAATTCCTATAAAGAACATGTTGTGCATACTGAGTGGGCATGCACCTTTTTATGGCTGTTGATCAAGAAATGTGTGGCCGCTTCTAGGAATAAAGGTACTAGTTGCAGCTTGTATTCATTCTTGACATCTACCGTCACTTTTATACATTCAAGCCATATTACAGGCTTATTGTAACGAGCCGTCTCATCAAGATCTGCAGTATTTGTCACTATTGTTTGCTTCTAAAAATCCACATTTTCTCATTTATGGAATAGTCCAACAATTAGTGTGGAAAAGCCAATGCTGGATATCCAGGGTTGAAAGGGTTAAAGTAGCATATTATTATGGGCCAAAATTGACGAATCCATCTGTATGGAACAAACGGAAACTTACCGATTGGCAATAACCCACCGAAAATGCAAACTATTAAAACCCTTTCAACACCACATGCCTGTATAGTGTAATTGGCAAACAGTGTAGATCTAGATGAGCCGGCTCTTGACGAGCCGTCTCATCAGGATCTGCACATTTTGAAAGTAAATTTAATATTTTTGAGAACAAAAACACCCCCTTTTAATAAATGGACTAGTCTGAAAATCATTTTGTGAAGATTGGATTGGTTTAAAAATTAACGTATCAAAGGTCCACTCCAGTTACTAATGGGTGGAAGGGTCACTGGATAGTTGTTGTCGAGCCGGCTTGTGGAAAGCGAGACATATTGATCACAATGACGTCCGGGTGTCCGTGCGTCCGTCCGTGCGTCCGAAATCTGCGTTAAAGTTTTAAAAAATACCATCAAATGCCTCGGCGTGCTCGACATGCGGACCGCGGCCATCTGGTACATATGGCAGGTAAAGTGTGTCATGCAATGTCAGATATACATGTGAGTTTGTATATTTTAGCAACTCGACTGCATAAAAACGTGTTGGAGCTTCGAAAGCTGGCATGACAGTGTTCTAGTTGATTTTCCATTGTTTTTGTACGGAACCCCGCAGGGGACATGCATTTTGTTTTATTAATTCGTCCCCACGAAATAACAATTCGTTCCCTTAATTTAACAATTCGTTCCCACGATATAATAATTCGTTCCCTCGAATTAACAATTCGTTCCCCCGAAATGACAATTAACAATTCGTTGCCACGAAATAACAATTCGTTCCCGTACAATTCGTTCCCACGAAATAACAATTAACAATTCGTTCCCACGAAATAATAATTCGTTCTCGTGGGAACGAATTGTTATTTCGTGGGAACGAATTGTTAATTCAAGGGAACGAATTGTTAAATTGAGTGAACGAATTTTTGTATCATGATTTTTTTTATTTCAGCACCACAAATGTATTTCTACGACTATAGAGTTGAAACGCTTATAATTTTCGCTTATATGTAATAATAGCCTCAACTGTTAACACGAGAACGTATTCTGAAGTATCATGGATGCGTAATTGAAATTCGGTTATTTGTTTGTTCATCCACCCAATATGTATGCGCACATACGAGATATTGACAAACATTCAGTAAAAAAAAATAATCAAGAGAATGAAAATCTAAATAATATGTGTGGTTGTGACTGGAGAATTTGGGCTTATGGGATTTTTTACCAATGTACATTGTAGCTCCAGATCAAATATCACACTTCTGTAGCCAGATGACTATCTGTATTGCTTCTTACAAGCCAACGGAAGTGAATTATTTACATTGGGCCCGGCTCGCTAATTCAGTAATTGTAACGCGCACGAAGGCCACTAGTGCCACTTCCGTTGATTGAAAAGATGTCGAGTGTCCTACCTTCTATATATTTAATATCGAAGTAGAATTGGGTATGATTTAAAGAGCGTTTTGTCGTTCATACCACAACATGCGCCTGTGGTTAGAAGCATGACGGTAGCTGCACGTTCTCCGGTTTATAGCAACAGATTGCATTATATAACTGCACCACACTACACAGTAAATATGTGCGTAATAGCATTGACACGTCACGCACTAAAATATAGAAAAACCTGCAGGACGTTGAAGATAATACTTCACTATATTGTTATCGAGTGACAACGATACAATACGACACAAACATATTCCTATACAATTACATAATAACGTGTGTATTAATAGCACATTCTTAGGTAAATATCCACGAAGTAGGAAGTAAACAAAGAACGCTCCAAACGCACATTTGGAAGAACAACTCCGTCATAACTATAATGCAGTGTAATGAAATGTAATTACATTTATGTACTCAGAACTAGCATGACGGGTGTTTCATTTATGGAATAGCGAGCAGTGCATATCCAGATCAGACTGTGCAGATGCATACGCAATAACTGAGCTCCATTTCTCTAGTCCCAGCCACATTTACACTTAACCACTTTTGCAATCGGACAGACTACAAAGTGCCGTAATTTCGGTGCTATGGCAAGTATCAGTACGAACCTTCGCACAGTATCATTTTATGACGATATAGACATGCCCGATCCAGGGGCCGTTTCACTAAACTATGTACGACTAAAATGTTCGTAAGTGCAAAGTTAGGATCTCTGGAATGTTCAAATGATGGATTTACATTTATTGAGCTCAGGCTGCTCAATAAATGCTCAATAAATGTAAATCCAGTATCCAGTAAAACATTGTTAACGTGAAATTTACAGACTATCATAATGTTGCACTTACGAACATTTTAGTCGTAAATTTTATTCAGCATTAACCTCCCAACAAAAGCCATCTCTCTACAACAGCCAGTTGTGCGTCTTCCCATGGGTGGCTGTTGTAGAGTGGTTGCACTGTATTAGCCCGCTACTCTTGCAGCTTGATATTGTATCTTTACTGTCGTCAAGAGGCATGATAAATGTATCATTAAATGGCAAACAGTGTAAACCCTGATCAGATTGCGCCAGATTTGAACCCGATAGAACATGTCTGGACTTGTTAGACACACGACTACTGTGTTTCACGAAAACTGCCCAAATTTTACGGCTAAATAATGATAAATAATGAAAAAACAATATATCTTTCGATAATATTAAATTTACACTGACAAACAAAAATGTTGACTGACCGATTTTAAAAGTGGCTAGGTGTTATATATATGTAGCTTGTTTCATCAACATTGCAAAGTATACTTATCTAGCAAAGTATACTTAAAGGGTATAAATTTTCAATTTTAGGATAAATTTATTTATTTTTATTATACTGAAATTATTACATTATACAGCCATTTTGGCTGTGATAATGTATAAATTCAGTAATAATAATTCTGCATACTTTTAATTATCAAATATTTGCAGAGGTAAGTTCTATATTACATCATGATTTTTTGGAAAAATAAATGATTACTACCTCAAAGTATACTTTGCTAGATAAGCATACTTTGCAATTTTGATGAAATCGGCTACTGGTGTATTTGGGAAGCTAACAAATTGGTATGCGTCTACGTATATACATGTGTACACGTGTACCCGGATGTTTACCGGACCATATATGTACGTGTATATTTAGCTATCCAGGTAAAGTCATTTATCGGGTGTTATTTTAGAATCGGGTGATAACGACATATACATGCCCGGCTTGGCATTCGGGAGAAACGGGATCGGCTTGCTTTGAAAACTGTGTGAATCCCGTAGCCTATTTCACCAACATTGCAAAGTATACTTATCTACATGTATCAAAGTACACTTTGAGGGAGAAATTTTCAATTTAATGATAAATTTATAAATTGTTATTATACTGATTTATTACATTATGATTACCACAGCCATTTTCATCTGCAAACTTTTCATCATCTAATATATGCAGACGTTAGTTCGATATGAAATAATGCATTTCAGGAACAATAAGTATACTTTGCAATGTTGGTGAAATAGGCTACAAGTCACCATTTTTAATGGTTTCAAGTGTAAAGCGTGTATTCCTTCATTTGTTATCTTCATTAAGTCTGGCTGTGACTGGAGAAGTGGGGCTGGGGTTATGGAATTTGTGACCGCTGTAGCTCCTGCTAACACAGTCATGTAGCCTGATAATGATCTGCATTACTTGTTCAGAGCATGGTGGGTATGTCATTGATGGAATGGCGAACAGTGCAGCTCCTGATCAGACTGTGGGGTTACCCAGGATAATCTGGATCTACACTGGATTCTCACGTGACCCAGATATACACGGGTTGCTACTACATGATGATTTGAACAGATTATCAGTATGTTGGTGTCATAAGGGTATTTTGGTGAATCTTGGGTATATTTGGGTGGATCTCGTCGGTTTTGGGTAATTTACATTGCTTGTGCAACTAGTAATGCTTTCGGACCCCTTTTGTACTGTCAAAATACCCACAAAGGAACATGTAAGTTACCGTGTACTTATACGTTGATGCAATGCACCCAAACCACCAGATATACCGAAATAACCCATAAAACGCCGAAATATGAATCGAACTTCAAAAAATAAAAACTTGTGGTTGCAACACTGATACATTTCTCGAGTCACAACCATAAAACAAGTATTCCGAAAGTCAATGCTACATGGACACATATACCAGGGGCGGATCCAGCATTTGGTGAACGGGGGGAGTGGGTGGGGGTGGGGTTGTCCTATTTTCGAGCGAGTTGCTAGGGGGTCCGGGTGCACGCCACCCCCGTTACGAATTTTAAATCTAGATCTCCGGAAATTCACTTTCCTGTGTTTTACGGCATTTAAATTCAGACTCCAGCTGGTGGTAAACTGTCATCTATGTAAACTCCGTGGTGGTTGAACGGGGGAAGGTGGGGGAAGGTGGGGGGGGGGGGGGGGGTGGTTGCAACCCCGATCCCCCCTCCAGTCCGCCTCTGTATACCCTCATAGTAGTAATACAATAATACATTTTCCCGACCCCATCTCCGAGTATATTCGGGGCCGTTGCCCATACAATACGACCCTGTGTTAATCTGCTTCAAGGATGACAGATACTACGAATCTCTCTGTTATCGTGTCAAAACCCCACTAAGTCTTATTTTGTTACAGCGGGTTACGTGGACAGTAGTCAGGAAAGCACGCGGAAGTCAATCATACATGGCTTAAACTAAGTGCACACAAGTGAGACATTCTTACTTATATGAAACAAACATATGCGTCTCATTGCGAGGCATGCGAGGCTTGCCAAGTTCGTGTTTCAGCTCACCTGAGCCAAAGGCTCAGTGACCTACAGTAGCGTAGCGCTTTTTATGCAGGTTTACCTATATACGGAGCAGGGGCCGTAGAATTATTTATTTTATTAATTCGTTCCCAGGAAATAACAATTCGTTCCCTCAATTTAACAATTCGTTCCCTCGAATTAACAATTCGTTCCCACGAATTAACAATTCGTTCCACTTCGTGGGAACGAATTGCTAATTCGAGGGAATAATATTTTTTATACCGCAACCATTGCTCCATGTAGCATAATAAAAGGGGTCGAATAAATATTGTTTATACCTGAAGTAGCCTAATATACATGAAGTGCCGATTTTGCCTTTATTTGTTCGCGGCCTCTGATTGGTCATTCTCAACAGCAAATTCAAGATGGCGGCGGATTTTAAAATCTGAATCGCTAAATTTTGTCCATTTTTACAGTATATGCGACATAGCCAACGACACGGACATTTCCGTCATCATTTTAATGCTTATTATGGCAAATGTGGAGTCTAAAGCCAGCCGGTATTGAAGCTCGAAGATTTAATCAGATACAATGTGGAATCTACCTAGCGTGGACACCGCCATTTTGCTTTGAATGACGTCGGTAGATTTGTGACGTATGGCGAGGGAATGACGACAAAAACATGACGTCACGCACGTTCAACCAATTAAGTCCAGTATGCGATATATTAAATAAATATAGGTTAGTGCCGTCGAATATAAAATATATTCGGTTGAGCCTTAGACAGCTTTATTGATGCGAGCTTTAGCGAGCCGCAATACAGTTGTCGTGACTGTTGATTGGAACATCACTGTTGTTTCCCTAACCGAATATTTTATATGACTGTCAATTTCAACCAATGAGAAGTTTGGGTCACATGATTGTGAACATATATGATTTTCACCTGCATATCAGTCTCGGACTCATCTCATTGCGCGAGACGAGTCTGAGAAATTATATTCGAAATGTGATATTCACCTGGATTTCGAATAACACTCTCGGACTCTTCTCGCGCAACAAGACGAGTCCGAGACTTATATTTAGGTATAGCAGCATGCGCGTGTCACTGATTACGCAACCAAATCATGAGACATATCGTGCGCTGTTGTATCATATGTTCTATGTTCTGTAATATGGGTCATATAATAAACTAATTATTGTCTTTTGAGTCGATGTACACGAGATTTACGGACCTTCGGAAAGTCTTTCCTCATGTCCGTAAATATTGTGTACACCTACTCAAACGACACTAATTGTATAATGTAAACGAACGGTATAATGCGATGATATGGTACAAACGTACCAATATTGTACGAGCATACGACATACTCATTAAATAATCCAATAGTATAAATATACGACCTGCATACCATATTATATATCAAATGGCTTGAAATGATCGATACACAGGGCGCTTTCAGATATAATAAAATTGTGACCACTGGGTCGAAAATTGAATTGGCCATGGGGGCATCAAATGGGGGAATATTGCCATACCATATATCAAATTGATGGTATCGACGTGACGGTCGTTCTAGTGCATTCGTTTCCTTCCTGTCTAAAATGAGATGTTACATCATCAAGATGCCGCCGAAAAGCTCAAAAGCTCGTCATTGTATTAGCTATTTCAAACGTCTTCCTCTCACGAACCGATTGGCCGATGCTGGCCTCTGTGAAACTATTTGCCTGAATTTTTTACAAATTTACAATTCACATAAATATTCTCTAAGAAGAAAATGTTACAAACAGATCATTATTCTTGCATAGCAAGGCTCAGCAGGTGCCCGTTTCACTGAACTTCGTACGATAAAAATGTTATTACGAAGATTTCTATACATTTAGTTTACGCATCAATGTGATATATTAATTAAACATTTTTTTCACCGACATATACGGGTGGTTGAATATGAACCAATTCACCAAAGAATGGTCAGAATTAACTGCTAATGAAAACTATGCGGGAAAGTTTAGTTTTGCACTTACAACCTTATTAGTCGTATGAAGTTTAGTGAAACGGGCCCTCGGGATCTTACGGTGGAACAGAGGGGACATGGAAATATGTTTTACTTTCGCGTGCGCACGCAATGTGTTTTGCGTGCGCACGCGATAGGGTTTTGCGTGCAAAATAATTAACTTATGTGTACCACGTGATTGAGCACGATGTAGATCTCTGTGCTATAGCATCTGGCGGGGGAGTATAGTCCGCAGACGATAACTTGCTACTTGTTTACAAACAAACCGGTCATAAACAAAACAACCAGAATAATGTTGGTTTACGATAAATTGGCCAAGGCACGTCACGTCACGGGATAGCGGTTATGTCTATTATAGCTTTTAGGGATACTAGCCGTTTTGCAGCCATTTTAGTGCCGGTGAGACAGGTAAATATATCCGTGCCGTATTCCTTTTCAATATTGATTTTACAGTTAGACAACAAGTCTTATCTAGTCCTGGGGTCAGATAGGCGGGTGTCAATTTCGTAGGCAGTGAGTTCGAATCTTTAGTTTTTCATACATAATGTTTTTATTTGCTTATATTGCATTATACTTTATTTTTTATATATGTTGCTCTTTTATAAATTACAATAACTAAGCATGAGATCGTTTACAGTAGAATGTTAGTCTCACTTTGAAGAAAACTAATAACTAAATGCACATTTCATATGTGTCTGCATGAAGTATCTGGGAGAATGTTCTGGCCGATCATATCACATTGAGGTCATACAGCAATATTGATAACCCTCGCCGTTTGGCATATTTCCCTCTCCAGCAACCAGTCATAAAAAGGAAACAATTATATCGACACAAATAATGCGTTTTGTGAGCTTCGAACTCTCGAACAGATAGAATGAACAAAAAGTTCAGCAAAAGTATGGATATTCTCCGGCTTTGATACCACTGAGCAACACTACATGTTTATTGTTGAGCACTATTATAATGACATGCATGCACGTGCACTTCATCATGTATTTATTGTACACGAAAACGAGGCTATGCTATGATAATTCACTGGTTTACCTACTTCTGGACTCATAACGTACGATAGATATAAGGTGTGTATTCGTGCCCAGTTAGCTCAGTCGGCTAGATCAATGTTAATGTACGGTTCGATCCACGGTTCGATTGGGCGATTCTGGGACCGGTATGCAGCTGTCTCGCACTGTGACATAAGTATGCTGGTCCATATACAGTCCATATACAGTGGAACCTCTCCAAACCGGACACCCTGGCGGGCCACTGGGTGTCCGGTTTAGAGAGGTTCCACTGTAATTCTGGTACATGAGTGCTGCAATACATATTTGTATCCATTGCGATCATGACAGGCATCACCAATATCAGTAGAGTACAGTTAAAGCTACCAAAATTTAACAAACCGATGCGGTTTTGCTGTCCGGTTTATATCGGTTTTTACTGTAATAATCATAATATACGCTGGTTACCAAATGTCCTAATGTATCAGGTCCCGTATATTTCTTTAAGAAGGACTGCATACACTACATGGAGCACGTACGAATATGGCTGATTATATATACGTGCACAATCAGATTTCGTTATGTAGGTCAATGCACACTGACCTTATTTATTTATTGGACATGCCAACAATCAAGTGACAGAACAGAACAGAACACAACACCTTTACCTTAGATTAAATATATATCTGACCATAACGTGGTGACATAAGAGATAAAATACAGCATGTATGCACAACTATGGCGTGACGCACAAGTATGGACAGTTTGGTGATTGCTAAATATATAAGATGTATGTGTTCCAGTGATCAATGATAAGTGATGACCGATTCAGTATTCTTGTGGTTAACAACATAGTTCTGGACAGTTGTAATAACTTTAGTTGATAAGCAGAGCCTGTACTAAACAAAGTAATCAAGTCTCACCCAGACACTTGTGTTCTGTTTGTCAGGCTGGATTGAGGCGGACACCACAAACGCACTGTCCACCCAGATACACACTGACCTTTGGTTACTATACATTATAGGAATGAATGGCCTTTTTGTGGAATTTATCGGGGTATAAACTTGGAAAAGTCGCAGGAATACTGGACGAAGGCCGAAGGCCTCGTCCAGTATTCCGGCGACTTTTCCAAGTTTATATCCCCGATAAATTTCACAAAAAGGCCATTCATTCCTTATAATTCCAGCATTTGAAATAAATTCATCAAGAAAATGTGTTTATTTTGACAGACGGCAGCCATTTGTTTACATTCACAGCACTGACAGCGCACCTGTAGAAAGTAGTTCGGCGTGGGAGTTTACTGGGATATCAATTTTGGACAGAGACTGGCTACGTGTCAATCAAATGTTAGTGAATTGTGTAAATATTTTTGTGCTGGAATTATAAACAGTGTGACCGTTTTCGTCTCTGCCAACATAACATAAGGGCACCATTCAACGACGACGTCAAAAGATTCGAACGCCTGTCCTAATTTTACATACCCCGTATATTACCCGACACTTTAATCAAATCTCACAAGTGTATTATGTATAACTTTCTCCAATTGCATAAAATGTGCTTTTGTCGGCGTCGGTTTTTGGACAAATATTCATATTTTATTTTTAACCTTAACCAAAATCCACAGTAGAAGACTCGGACCTGTGGCTGAAAAAAAATGCCCATTACAAAATTCCATTATCCCACCCACCTGGTGTCGGTACTGTACTGTTTTACTGTATATATTGTAAACTGTTTACTTTATAGTACACAGTACAGTACGGGACCAGGTGGGTGGGGTAATTGGTTTTTTATTTTTAATGGGCATTTTAGCCGGGTATTTTTAAAAATTGCATTGGCAAAAAACCAGAACCAACTTTTCGGACGTTTCGGCACAGGACCTTTATCAGGGAATTAGTTTCTACTGAACGCTAAGTGGCATCCATTTTAGATTTTTAAAATCTATAATGGATGCCACTTAGCGTTCAGAAGAAGCTAATTCCTTGATAAAGGCCTTGTGCCGAAACGTCCGAAAAGTGGGTTCCTGGTTTTTGCAGAATTGCCAATTCTGAATGCACACCAATGTGCCGACTATATCGCTCTGTCTGCAAGCGGGCCCAACAAAACTTTAAGGGAAATTTCAAAGTAATTTGACCGTGACATTGGGCACATATAAATAAATAATGAAAATGTGGGTGACACATACACAGTATGTGAAGTTTCGAGTGAATTGGTGGAGCAGTTTCAGAGATATAGTGTTCTTAAAGGTACATGCCCACTCAGTAGGCACAAAATGTTCTTTATATCCGATATCATCTGAGACATTTTCGGGCAAAATAAACATTAATTCACCATTAATACACATATTTATTGGCATTATTATACATTTTATATCTAACGTAAATTTCCACACTGCTATCAGGGGCGATAACCGTGTTTCCTTAAAATGTTACCATGACATTACTATTTATTTTTTGATGTGCAATGATCATACTTTATAATCTGTCGAAAACATTATTTTTTCAGGGAATCACATTTAATTAGTATAAGTAATTAAAAAATATCATGCCTCATTTGAATATGAAAATAGCTTGATACCACTGCTAGTCATTATCAGTAAAATAAATATTACTAAATGATTATATATGGATAGCGGGCACACGTAATTTTTAGAACTGGTGGAATAGTGACACAAATATACACTTATTTAATTGCTATACAGAACAGTTTGTGCCTACTGAGTGGGCATGTACCTTTAAAAACTTTAACCTTAAATCAAAACAAGAAATGCGTCTGTCGAACGCGGATGCCACCTGCAGCATATTTGAGAAACTGTGACAAGTGGTTAACCAAAAAGTGTGACGCACGGACGGACGGACGGACGGACAGACGGACGAACTTACATTTCGGACCTTAGGGGGTACTTGCTATATAAAAGATCAAAGGAAATACCCCGTAAGACACAATAGGCTTACGGGGTACGGAATAAGTTCCATTGTCTTCTATTGTCTTAGGCCACGCCCCTACCCCACCCCATAAGTACCCTAATGTGTGGCCCGGACAGACGGACGGACGGATGGACGAACGGACGGACAGACGGACAGACGGACGGTCCACTAAGTAGGCTAATAAAAATGCTCTTTGGGATGGGAATTAAATAAGTGTATAATTGTCACTATTCCACTAGTTATAAACATTACGAGTGCCCGCTATACAGATATAATCATTTGGTAATATTTATTTTACTGATAGTGACGCGCGGTGGTATCGGTATTTTCATGTGCAAATGGGGCATGATATTTTATAATTATTTATACTAATTAAATGCATCAACTGAAAACAAATTGACAGATTATAAAGTATGATCATTGCACATCAAAAAACAAAAAATAAACACGAGAATAAATATTAATGTCCGTTAACATTTTAAGGAAACACGGTTATCGTCCCTGATATCAATGTGGAAATAAATTTTCTTCTGAGATAAAATGTATAATAATGCCAAACAATACGTGGGTAATATTAAATGATTGTTTATATGGCCAGAAAATGTCTCCGATGATGTCTCTGGCATAAAGAACATGTTGTGCCTACTGAGTGGGCATGTACCTTTAACGCTAGCTCCGCACTGTCCCGTGAGACCTATGCATGTGTTAAGTTTCATAAACAATATTACAAAGGGTGTTCGCGTTATGCTCCGGACAAATCAGTGCGCCAAAAAACAAATGGGAGATAACTAAAATAGAAAATGTGTTCATAGAACACGGATACCCCATATCAGGCGCGGGATCCAGATTTTCGGGTTTAGGGGGGGCGTAACTATTTTGCAATACTTGACTATATTATCAAATACGCTAGGGGGATGCGGGGGCATTCCCCCCCTGATTTATTTGGAAATCTACATCGCATTTCCTGCGTTCTGGCCCATTTTGGAGCAAAAAAAACACCAATAAACAATAAATTCACAACGCGAACGTAGAAAAGTGCCTTGTAACTTGTAAAATATCTTTACA
>CM055273.1:86716362-86740079 GCA_029237695.1 Conchocele bisecta
ATCAATAATGACGTCACGGAAAAACCGAAACTGGAGCATTCAGGTGGCGATGTGTGTGTGGGATTCTTTTGGAAAGAGATATTTATATGCAACGTTTGTAGCTGAAACGTGTGTAACTAACAATATACTAAACACAGATGTTTAAAGTGTAATATTATTTGGGGACCTAAGGCATTTATTATATGCCAGAGGCGTAAGTCAGCAGAAAATTTGAAAACGGGTGGTGTTTGAGCGAGCCCGAAACTAAGCCTGTCTTGTGCATTTTCCCAAGCTCTTGCCCACCTTGAACGGCTATACTGCATAATGTAAGGAAATGGGTGTTTGTTTGGGGTAACGTTTTTAAAATGAGCCATTTTTTGGGTCCTAGGTCCGAGTCTTCTACCTGTGACAAATACTAGTAAATATCTCCCAATATCAGTAATGGATTTTTTTTTATTAATTCGTTCCCACAAAATAACAATCGTTCCCTCAATTTAACAATTCGTTCCCTCGAATTAACAATTCGTTCCCACGATATAACAATTCGTTCCCTCGAATTAACAATTCATTCACACGAAATGACAATTCGTTCCCTCAATTTAACAATTCGTTCCCTCGAATTAACGAATTGTTATTTCGTGGGAACGATTTGTTAAATTGAGGGAACGAATTGTTAATTCGTGGGAACGAATTGTTAATTCGTGGGAACGAATTGTTAATTCGTGGGAACGAATTGTTAAATTTAGGAAACGAATTGTTATTTCGTGGAAACAAATTAATGAAAAATAAAGAAGTCTACGTCCCCTGCGGGGCTCCGTAAAATACGACCATTTTCCCGCATTCTAGAATGTACAGTATGTGTATATACATGTACATGTAACATGGTGCTGGGTCTAATTCTCGTGATCCACGTTAACTAAGTGTCCTTGCAGGGAAAGCATATATCATTATTAAGTGTTGGATAATAGCTAGTGTTTAGCCGCTTTATTAAATACGACGTTTCATCGCAGCAGGGCCTAATGGGGCAACCCGAGGCGAGTTAGCCCACATCGATGCATTAATTAGGTCCATCGTTGATGAATTGTACCTTGTTCTTGCCACACCCATTTTAGGCTAACGTCAAACATACGCATGCGCACATGACAAATGACGTGGAATGTTGTTATTTTGATGATTTAAACTGTTATCGCTAATTAAACGGCAAAGTATATTTGCTTTCAACGTTCTAATGTGAATCCATCTAAAGGATAACCAAATGTGAGATAGTGCTAACGTGCCATTTGTTGGAAGGTGTACTGACTCTGTGGAAAGTGTGCCATCACGACAATAGAGAGTTTTTACTAGTGTATTACCAATACAAATTAGGTGGAAAATCGAAATTGTAGAACGTCGACATTTTTTTTTTATAAAAGGAATTATTCCCTTAACTCCAACAAATATTATTTACAGAAAACACATTGACTGTACATGTACATTAAGAGATCGTTGTCATTTAGCAAATTGTAGCCGTAGATAACATATCGGAGGCGAATTATTGTAGCTACAGCTGTATGTACATGAGAACCTAATTGTTACAGCGACGTTACTGCCGGTCGATCTCTATGGAACGCCAAATTTACATAAACAATTAGAACAATTTTATCTCTAAATATTTAATGCTAGCTCCAAATGTGCACGTCATTGCTCTTAAAGGATGCCCGATCCCTATAAACTGTGTACTAACACGGCCATTGACACAGATGAACAAGTGCAATAAAACCGCACTAATCACGTTATCTTGTTGTTGTTGTTTTCTGATCCGTGGACTGTGATTATCATGGATCATTTGACTCCATAAAAATTACACAGACAGAAAGTGTAAATGACATGACATCGTGGGGATTATACATGTATTATGTTTAGAGGTACATGCCCACTCAGTAGGCACAAACTGTTCTTTATATCAGAGACATAATCTGAGACATTTTCTTGCAAAATAAACGTTCATTCACCATTACACCACGTATTGATTGGCATTATTATACATTTTATATCTGACGCAAATTTCACACTGATATCAGGGGCGATAACCGTGTTTCCTTCAAATATTAACAGACATTACTATTTATTATCTGTATTTATTGTTGATGTGCAATGATCGTACTGTATAATCTGTCTAAAATTTATAATCTGTATAAATAATTTAATAAAACTATCATGCCTCATTTGCATCTGAAAATAGCCTGTTACCATCGCGAGTCACTATCAGTAAAATGAATATTACTAAATGATTATATCTGTAGAGCGGGCACTCGTGATTTTTAGAACTAGTGGAATAGTGACACAATTATACACTTATTTAATTTCTATAAAGAACATGGTATGCCTACTGAATGGGCATGTACCTTTAAACAAATGAGAAACTGATGGACAATGAACTATGTTATGTTGAACCTGCTTTAATTGTTCCGTTGTCCACACTGGTGTGGTCAAGAACTAATTACAGCTACCTTGGCCCGTCATTAGAGGCAATGACGTGGTCTGAAGTTCTGAATCCTTGTGTATAGATATTCGTCTAGCATCTGACACAGGTGGTACGTTTTTGATCAGTGTATACATGTACCCAGACAAGCATTCGCGCTATTCATTTGTTACGTGATTACAGCATCAGTACCAGACTGTGCGTCAATCTAATCATGATCTTCACTGGTGAAAATGAAATAAGCTTTTATTTGTACATGCTTCTGGATATTCTGCAGAAATTGGGTTTATGTCATTTGCGAACAATGTAGACCAAGATCAGACTGCAGTCTGATCATGGTCTGCACTGTTCGCATTTCTGTCAGTGAAACGCTCGCTATTCTCGTAACACACATGATATACCCAAAATCAGGCAGGAATAATGTGACAGTATACCACGAACTAGGCTGGTGGCGAATTCAAATTCACCGTTACAGCCACATTTCTGCCGACTATACGGACGTTATGCGCAGCGTGATTGCGCGTAATTGTACATCTATGGACGCGCGATGCTGGGTAAGGCACGGGCAACACCGCTTAATTCCGGTAAATGTCACGTCTTATTTACCACGGCTACATCAAGTCAGCTTCCCGATCGACGTCTTGGTCACTGGTATACACCAGTCTGTGTGAGCCGCCATTTGATGAGAACACACTGTACATAACATTTGTTGCCGTTTCCATGACGATTCCATTATATGGATTAAATGTCCCGAATGTAGGATCCTGAAAATAAGCAAATTATACATAGACGTAACTTATATCTGATTCAAAGTGTGTGAAATTGGTTGACGTCATGACGGTATAATGTCGCAGATTATAAATAAATTGATTGATACTATTCATTATTATATATGGTAAATTCATATATTCGCATTCAATTAGTTCGCAAATTCATGTACCTAGGTTATAATGCGTCCAGAAAACATACAATATACAGTTTAACCCTTAAATGCTGACACGAAAAGTGTCGTCTGCTGTGGATTTATATTATATTGCTCAATAAGAACATGGTGTTCAACACTTTGGAATAATTTTCAATGTAAATGTAAATGTAAATGTAAATGATCCTAACGTGCTGTCAAACCTTGTTTTGAAGTAAATTGGAAAATAAAACATATTCAGAAGAAGAGACAATTAATAATTCAGCAATGGAATGGTTAATTTCACTCTTGACCCCAGGACATTGTGTTATCACTACCATTACATTTTGGATTATGTAAGCTATAGACATGTACATTTGTTATGCTGAATACATAGAGAATAGTAGGTTAGTGCCGTGAATTGGAAAACAATATCTGGCAAGGCTTAGGAAACGAGATGGGCGAGGCTCTGCCGAGCACATCCCGTTTCCGAGCCGCGCCAGATATTGTTTTCCCATTCACGGCACTGACCTACTATTCTATTTATCCCGTCAACACCTACGAACAGCTCTAAACTGCAATAAAAATAACCCCAGCCACCGCACATATTCATACGCAGTGATTAGATCGTATTGACAGGATATCAAAAATGTTTCACGGTACCGTGTTTCACGGCACTATGGCAGTAGATTTGTGTCTATGTTCGATCGGCATATTTTCATTTGATTATCGCATAATTATATTCAATAATCAAATGAATATTGATGATTATCGAACGTAAATACTATTGTTATTTTATGGTTGCATATATGTTCAATAATTAAATACATTATTGTAATTTCACAATAAACGGTTTATTTGTATGTTCAATAAATCAAACGTAAATATAAATTCGTTCAAACATATATTTACCCAATTGAATATAAATATGCACTGTCTGCAGATAACAGTTCTGCTATATTCGATAAATCGAACATAAAATAAACTGATATATTTACCTAATCAAAACATAAATATAGTTTGTTTAAACAATTATGTGTGCTACATTGAACACACATAGTGCACTGCTGTATTGGTTCGATTATGTTTATTTTCAGTTAACTCAATCGAACGTATATATGTGATGTCAATTGTTTTGTTAAACATTTGGTTCGATAAAATTATACTATTGGTCGATTTAATATACATACATAATAGGTTCGATAAATGATACATACATATTGGTTCGATAAATGATACATATATTGGTTCGATAAATGATGCATATTGGTTCGATAAATAATACATACACATATTGGTTCGATAAACGTTATATATTGGTTCGATAAATTATACATATATTGGTTCGATAAATCGTACATATTGGTTCGATAAATTAGACATATTGGTTCGATAAGTGGTACATATATTGGTTCGATAAATGATACATACGTATATTGGTTCGATAAATGGTACATATATTGGTTCGATAAATGATACATATATTGGTTCGATAAATGAAGCATATTCAGGGGCGGATCCAGGATTTTGGTTTAGGGTGTGTGTGAGTTGAGGTCCACGATTTTGACCGAAATGCTTCGAGGGTCCGGGGGCATGGTTACCCCTCCCTCCCCCCTGTCCCGTTTAACCACCCGTAGACCGACAATTCATGTCGCTAGCACAGTGGGGAGATGATGCTCAGCCCGCGGGTAGCATGCATATTCCACTGTGCCCCGTTTAACCACCCGTAGACCGACAATTCATGTCACTAGAACAGTGGGGAGCTGATGCTCAGCCCGCGGGTAGCATATTCCACAGTGCCCCGTTTAACCACCGAGATGATGCGCGTAGCATAATAGTTTGAGGCAATATGCTTATTTCCCCGTGTACGGACAGTGACGCGCATCACTCAATGCACAGTAGTAAGAAATTAGTTAATAGTCACGGTGTAAAAACGGACGCTTTTGATGCTGGAAAGGTGTGGAGCAACTATATAATAATATTATGTTTGCGTAATGCTTGGGTATGCAAATTTAAAATGAAAATGGTCAAATTTCGTTTCTCTTTTTCTTACTTCTCCTGTGTTGTGATATTCAGCACTATAGTCTCAGACATATGCCAGATTGCACCTGCGGGCATCTACGTTCAAAAAATCTCCCGGGGGGGGGGGGGGGGGGGGGGGGGGGGAGGGAGGGGGGAGGGAACGGTTATATATTGGTTCGATAAATGATACATATATTGGTTCGATAAATCGTACATATTGGTTCGATAAATTAAGACATATTGGTTCGATAAGTGGTACATATATTGGTTCGATAAATGATACATACGTATATTGGTTCGATAAATGGTACATATATTGTTCGTTCGATAAATGATACATATATTGGTTCGATAAATGATGCATATTCAGGGGCGGATCCAGGATTTTGGTTTAGGGTGTGTGTGAGTTGAGGTCCACGATTTTGACCGAAATGCTTCGAGGGTCCGGGGGCATGGTTCCCCCTTCCTCCCCCCCCCGGGAGATTTTTTGAACGTAGATGCCCGCAGGTGCAATCTGGCATATGTCTGAGACTATAGTGCTGAATATCACAACAGGAGAAGTAAGAAAAAGAGAAACGAAATTTGACCATTTTCATTTTAAATTTGCATACCCAAGCATTACGCAAACATAATATTATTATATAGTTGCTCCACACCTTTCCAGCATCAAAAGCTCCGTTTTTACACCGTGACTATTAACTAATTTCTTACTACTGTGCATTGAGTGATGCGCGTCACTGTCCGTACACGGGAAATAAGCATATTGCCTCAAACATATGTCTACGCGCAAGCTGAGCATCATCTCGGTGGTTAAACGGGGCACTGTGGAATATGCTACCCGCGGGCTGAGCATCAGCTCCCCACTGTTCTAGTGACATGAATTGTCGGTCTACGGGTGGTTAAACGGGGCACAGTGGAATATGCATGCTACCCGCGGGCTGAGCATCATCTCCCCACTGTGCTAGCGACATGAATTTTCGGTCTACGGGTGGTTAAACGGGACACTGTGTGATATGCTTCCAGCGGACTGAGCATCATCTGCCCACTGTTCAAGCGACATGAATTGTCGGTCTACGGGTGGTTAAACGGGGCACGGTGTGATATGCTTCCCGCGGGCTGAGCATCATCTCCCCACTGTGCTAGCGACATGAATTGTCGGTCTACGGGTGGTTAAATGGGGCACGGTGTGATATGCTTCCCGCGGGCTGGGCATCATCTCCCCACTGTTGTAGCGACATGAATTGTCGGTCTACGGGTGGTTAAACGGGGCACAGTGGAATATGCATGCTACCCGCGGGCTGAGCATCATCTCCCCACTGTTCTAGCGACATGAATTGTCGGTCTACGGGTGGTTAAATGGGGCACGGTGTGATATGCTTCCCGCGGGCTGAGCATCATCTCCCCACTGTTCTAGCGACATGAATTGTCCGGTCACGGTGTTTCTACGGGTGGTTTCCACAGTGCCCCGTTTAACCACCCGTAGACCGATAATTCATGTCGCTAGCACAGTGGGGAGATGATGCTCAGCCCGCGCATAGCATAATAGTTTGAGACAATATGCTTATTTTCCCGTGTACGGACAGTGACGAGCCTCACTCAATGCACAGTAGTAAGATATTAGTTAATAGTCACGGTGTAAAAACGGACGCTTTTGATGCTGGAAAGGCGTGGAGCAACTATATAATAATATTATGTTTGCGTAATGCGTGGGTATGCAAATTTAAAATGAAAATGGTCAAATTTCGTTTCTCTTTTTCTTACTTCTCCTTGTTGTGATATTCAGCACTATAGTCTCAGACATATGCCAGATTGCACCTGCGGGCATCTACGTTCCAAAAATCTCCCAGGGGGGGGGGAGGGGTGGGGGACCATGCCCCCGAACCCTCGAAGCATTTCGGTCAAAATCGTGGACCTCAACTCACACACACCCTAAACCAAAATCCTGGATCCGCCCCTGAATATGCATCATTTATCGAACCAATATATGTATCATTTATCGAACCAATATATGTACCATTTATCGAACCAATATATGTATGTATCATTTATCGAACCAATATGCATCATTTATCGAACCAATATATGTACCATTTATCGAACCAATATATGTATCATTTATCGAACCAATATATAACGTTTATCGAACCAATATATGTATGTATCATTTATCGAACCAATATGCATCATTTATCGAACCAATATATGTATCATTTATCGAACCAATATGTATGTATCATTTATCGAACCTATATGTATGTATCATTAATCGAACCAATATGTATAATTTATCGAACCAATATGTTTAACAAAACAATTGACATCGCATATATACGTTCGATTGAGTTAACTGAAAATAAACATAATCGAACCAATACAGCAGTGCACTACGTGTGTTCAATGTAGCACACATAATTGTTTAAACAAACTATATTTATGTTTGATTAGGTAAATGTATCAGTTTATTTTATGTTCGATTTATCGAATAAATAGCAGAACTGTTATCTGCAGACAGTGCATATTTATATTCAATTGGGTAAATATATGTTTGAACGAATTTATATTTACGTTTGATTTATTGAACATACAAATAAACCGTTTATTGTGAAATTACAATAATGTATTTAATTATTGAACATATATGCAACCATAAAATAACAATAGTATTTACGTTCGATAATCATCAATATTCATTTGATTATTGAATATAATTATGCGATAATCAAATGAAAATATGCCGATCGAACATAGACACAAATCTACTGCCATACGGCACATACGCGCTGTGTTGACGGGATACAATTATTTTCATTTGTATTTATATTTTACCGTTGATGTGCGTTATTGTGGACACATAGAGAATAGTAGGTTAGTGCCGTGAATGGGAAAAAATATCTGGCAAGGCATAGGAAACGGGATGGGCGAGGCTCTGTCGAGCACATCCCGTTTCCGAGCCGCGCCAGATATTTTTCCCATTCACGGCACTAACCTACTATTCTATTTATCCCGTCAACACATACTAATGGCTTTAAAATGCAAAAATATAATCCCACCCACCGCACATATTCATACGCAGTGATTAGGTCGTATTGACAGGATATCAAAAATGTTTCACGGCACCGTGTTTCACGGCACATACGCACTGTGTTGACGGGATAAATAGAAATATCTATGTGTGGTCGTACATGTCAGTACAAGCATACCCACGTCATGAATGTAAACAACATGTACTCCAGAATAATGAGTGTAATGATGTGAGTCTCTTGTCTGAAAATGCCGAAGCCGTAAATGTAGTATATTCTATTTGATACGTCGGCTGACAAAACGGCCTTCAAATTCTCGCTCCAACGTTAACGTACATAAGTATCTATATACGTGGACCATCATTACATGTAATGTGAATATGTATGGTCTGATCAGGGCATACATTAACCATAATGATCGGGCTGTCATACAGGCGAATGTTATGTTATCCTGTGTGAAATCCTGCCAGATTCTAGAGAGGCTTAAAGTATTCAAACGTATCGAGTCATGATCCGAAAATGAGTTACAACCAGGGGACCGTTTCAATAAACTTCGTACGACTAAAATGTTCGTAAGTGCAAAATTCTGTAAATTTCAAATTAACAATGTATTCTTGTAAACAATTGTTGGATTTAGATTTATTGAGCATAGGCTGCATATGCAGCCTATGCTCAATAAATGTAAATCCATCAATTTAAATTTCCAGACGATCCTAAATTTGCCCTTACGAACATTTTAGTCGTACGAAGTTTAGTGAAACGGGCACCAGCTATGACATGAACAACATAGTTGACGTTGATCGGGATTGGAATTGGTGCGTATATATGGCCTGATCCCATTGGTCAGTCAACTTCCCTATTCAACGTAGCAGTTAAAAATAAATAAGTTGTGCATAAATTGAAAATTGCTGCCAAAATTCACTTAGCACGATATGTGTACAAGTTCAGCGACATAGCTTTTCTACCATCATTCAGAATGTTTACAGTGGACACTTTTTCAATGTGTAAAATGTCAAACTGGTGCACTGTTCTTAGAAGTGTGTACATATGCCACACTTAAAACCTTATTTATTCCCATAGTAGGCAAGTAGACATTAATGACAATAGACTAAGATGCAGGCGTACAAGTCGCTGCATTCTGTACAGTATATGACAGTACGGGTAGATATTTACTGCACTGTGTATAGTGCTTACCGTTACACAGCCGTTGCTGAATTCTCAAACATTTTAACAAAGGGTCAACAAACCCTTCAGATATCAGACTGTGTATACGTTGCACCAATTTGTGTTCATGTGTCCATGATATTATCAGAGGTATGTGTCAAACGCCATAAGCTTACCGATGGCTTGTACACACTAAGATGGGCGACATGGCAACTCCATTTACTGATTTATAATTCCAGCACAAAAATATTTACACAATTCCCTAACATTTGATTGGCCCGTAGCAAGTCTCTGTCCAAAAGGTATATCCCAGTAAACTCCCACGCCGAACTACTTTCCGTAACCGTGAGGCGCAGTTAAAATAATTCTTAAGAAAACGGAAAATAAACACATTTTCTTGATGAATTTATTTCAAATGCTGGAATTATAAGGAATGAATGGCCTTTTTGTGGAATTTATCGGGGATATAAACTTGGAAAAGTCGCGGGAATACTGGACGAGGCCTTCCGGCCTTCATCCAGTATTCCCGCGACTTTTCCAAGTTTATACCCCGATAAATTCCACAAAAAAGGCCATTCATTCCTATAGTAAGAACCGAGGCTATGTCACTGTTTCAGGGTTGTTGAGGATTTAGCAAAGAAGCGGCAACATCTGGCGCGCATCAGTTCGTTACTCAATGAGGCGAGAAGCGATATATCTAATCGACGGTAAGTCTCATTACACAATCAAGTTCAGAATGTTCGTCCACTCGGCAAGCGAGCAATGTCTGTGGTTGTGACTGGAGAAATTGGGCTTATGGAATGTCTGATCAGTGTAGCTCCTGGTCAAGTTGCACACACTTGGCGCCTGATAACAATATATGTTCCTTGTTAGAAGCATGTCTGGTTTTTCATTGATGCAATGGCAAACAGTGCAGATCCTGATCAGACTGTGCGGATGCACAGGCTGATCTGGATCTACACTGGTTGCAAAACCCGTAAGCCCCATTTCTCCAGTCACAGCCACGTATAGCAATGATGGAACCAAATATCAATTCTCATATATGAATATGGAACTTAGCTATAATAGAGTTATTACATATTTTTTTCTACATTTTCTATTGACGATTTCACGGTCTACTCCATTTTCCATTGAAAGTATGTTGAATGTTTTCATTTTGAAATTTCAATTTAAAATAATGTAAATCTATTTATAGAATATACCCATAGCGTTTATAAATATTAAATTAAATTTATCCCACGAGTGAGTATTCTTTTCGCGTCAGGAAAGTTTGCTATTGCTAATTTAGAATTATAAAACTACTGTTTAAATATATTTGTATTATCTTTCCAATGATATTCGATGTATGTGTCCCTTTAAGATGCCCAATATGTTCAGTAGATAGGTTCATCGGACAATACTGTGTCGTCGACGTTAATTGTGGTTATGCAAAACTCGCTCCGTGTGGGAATGTTTTCCCAGTGCTCGTTAGTGATAATGGCACCTGCACCTGATCCTAAACACGATCCTGTAACCATATAATGTACACAGCCGCCTGCGTTAATATTGCCATTATGTCAACGTTTCTGGACATCTATTGGCAATACCAACTGGCACTCAAGCAGTTCGATTGACAGAGCCTGAGCTGTAGCACAGCTCAGGCTCAGTCAATCGATCTGATTTATTTAAAGCAACATATTCAAGTACATTGTATTTTGAAAGAAAACAAATTAAAAAATATGGTTTAGATTAGCGCATGTGGTGGTGTTTGTTGACGAGACAAGCCATGTGATTTGGTACCTTAAGAAGATGCGTAAATGACATGTTCAGAGCAAATGCGGAATTCTATTCCGCATTT
The DNA here is from genome assembly GCA_029237695.1 of Conchocele bisecta. Lineage (NCBI taxonomy): Eukaryota > Metazoa > Mollusca > Bivalvia > Lucinida > Thyasiridae > Conchocele > Conchocele bisecta. The sequence continues at coordinate 86,727,747 of CM055273.1, forward strand.
GCTCTTGAACATTTCATTAACTTTCGACGTCATTTGCAGAAAATTAATAGTTTCCGGAAATATTAAGTTTTGGGCTATATTTGAATAGGTAACACTTAGTCACGACCGTAGCCTGCACTTAGTCTAGTAATTTAAGTACAGCCACGTATACAGGCTGATTGGTACCATGTACATGTATGCAATTTATGCCACAATGTGTATTTTGGTGAATTCGTTTAGATTTGGGTGGATTTCGTTGGTTTTGGGTAATTTACATAGTTTTGTGCAACTACTACTGCTCAAATACTACACACGACAGAAATCGCCAATTATCTACACATTCACTGTTCCAAACTTACGTGCCCCTTTTATACTATCAATATACCTAAGTAACTTATAATACGTGTAATTCGCGGGATGTGACGTAAAGTGTCTGTCGGTAACAATGCACCAAAACCACCAAAACCACTGAAATATCCCATAAAACACCGAACTATGAACCGTTCTTTAAGAACATGTGGTCTGATAGCAAAAGAACAATTATTGGACGTACATGACAGTGTAATTATGCTTACGCAGGATATTTGACCTTCATTACCCATAATGCTATCAACGAATAACTTAAATATGTGCAGTTTTGGATAGTGGGTATGTTGGTATAGTTTCTGTTCCTTAATTTACTTAACTCGAGTATTACAATCTCTTGTATAATATAATCATAAATTGTATTATAATTCGCAGTACTGTTTAAGTCAATCGCCAGAAAGTAGTGCGCTCCACTTATTTCACATATTGCAAAATTTAACCCAATATGTTACATGTTACCAGATTTAAAACTACCTGTTCGACAGGAAATGGAAAACCAATACTCGGAAGTGAGACTGCATTATACATCTGGCTAATTATGTATGTTGTACATATGATTTTTATTTTTTAAGGAACTAAATGCTGCTGTCGCTTGCGCTCCTCGCATTTAATTCCTTTACAATCCAATATGTGAACAATAACTTACTGAAAGGATACATTGCGGTATTATCATTGGTGTATCCAGATTACCGCTACAGATAGTCACGGGAGAATGTTGACACAGTCTACACGGATGCCTTAATCCATTTAGCCCACCTAATGCCGATACATTTACATGTAGCTGTTTTACTTGGTATATACCTGTTTAAAGGCACTGGGTCTCAGATATACATAGAAAGTGATGAAACAGATTAGGAAAAAAGTAGTTAAATTATGGATTTGTATCCTATTTCTGAACCCGCTTTTACCTCGAAAAACATCCTCTGTTGACACGCTTCCTGATAATATTGTTAAATTGATCAGGAAAGATCCGACTGCCCTTTACCAAGGTGTATGATCACGTGGTACTAACAACAAAAACAAGTACCGATTCAAAGTACGTATTCTTTTATAGTGTTCTTATTACGTAACGGATTTTGAAGAAATATGGCTCATCAAACGCATCTTGTTAAGCTGCATTTAGTGGTCTCTGTATTTTCGCCCAAACTTCTGTAGTTTTTGCGAAGAATCGATTTCGGTGTCTCCGACACGGAAATCGATTCTTCGCAAAAACGACATACGTCTGTTGCCAAACTCCCTAGACCACCAAATGCTGTTCCATATGTCATCAAAATCCGTAGCATATTAAGAAAACTATCAAATAATACTAACTTTGGAGTGGGCGACATTGTTGTTGTTGTAACCACGTGATCATGCCACTTGTTTACGTTACGAAGCTTGTGAATCACGGCGTCATGGTTACCATAGTGTTACATGTACTATACTGCTTGACAACATCACAGTCAAACTTCGAAAACTGTTTCCGGAATTTATCGGAACAGGGGCCCGTTTCAATAAACTTAGTCCGACTAAATTGTTCGTAAGAGCAAATTTAGGATCGTCTGGAAATTTCAATTATTGGATTTACATTTATTGAGCATTTGCAGCCTATGCTCAATACATGCGAATCCAATAATTGTTCACAAGAAAACATTGTTAATATGACATTTACAGACTATCATAATTTTGCACTTACGAACATTTTAGTCGTACGAAGTTTAGTGAAACGGGCCCCGGTATCCACGAGGCGTTTACTGTAATTAAATTTATCATGAATATCTTGAGTTTTCTCTTGTAATTTTTTTTACATGTGAGTCGCGCAATCCCATTAATTAAATGTTTCAGCACGACATTGTTTATTTAAATAGATCGACATTCGTGCCTACAGCCATTTAGTTACAGTTTTCATTACGTATTATAAGAGTACATTGTGGATTGGCATGTAATTTGTTTCCTTTCAAATACAGATGCACACAAAAAAGAGAATTGCGAGTACTGCGTTGTTTTCACGACCAGTATCCCAACCCATAATAGCATAGGACAAAAATGTAAAAAAAATGATTTAGTCTGATTTGTTTCAGTACAAGTTGGAGTTGTTAACATAATGCGGGAATGCTGAATCCGACAACGGGTGTTATCAAGCTTCATTTCATTCCGTAGATGTTATTCTATGACTTTTGTCCTATACTTTTCATCGCCACAGGTAGTCTCTGTACACATGCTGACTCTTCGCCAATCACGGAAGGGCCAATACAGTGGAACCCCTCTAAAACCGAACACCAATACAACATCTGTGATCCTATTTTTGATGGGTTTCTTGGCCATCTATCTCAGATGTTAATGTATGTTCATGTTTGCAAATCACGTACATTACGTATTATAAACCGGACACCCTGGGGACCTCCCAGTGTGTCCGGTTTAGAGAGGTTTCACTGTAATAGCCAAGCATGGGTCTCTCCAATGGCTGGATTAACCGGGGATCCGTTTGATCAACTGACCGCGTATTTTAGACCATTGATTCCCATACCATTCAACAGAGATAAGATTTTATTCTTCCAACCATGGATCTGCGTTTACTGTCTGTTTCACGAAAGCTGCCCAAATTTTACGGCTATATAAACAATTAAAAAACAATAATTTTTTTCGATAATATTAAATTAAATTTAAGAATGAGCCTTTTTTTTAATTTGTGAAATTTGGTCAAATATTGATTTTATTGCGAAAAACCAATGTCCCCATGTTAAATCCCCATATAGACATCTTCACAGAGTGAAGATGTCTATGGGGATTTAACATGGGGATTTTTTTTGAATTTCAGAAATACTGGACCGATTTTCAAAATTTAACTTTTGTTTTCTCAGTTAGATCATTTCCAAGCTACATGTATCTAACCAGGTTTTGGAGTCAATTTCGATTTTATTTTCTGACTGCTCTCCCAGCTCCTCCATCTCCTTTTCCCCCATGTTAAATTCCCATAGACAAATAAATTTTTCGTAAAAAAATCAATATTTGACAAATTTTCATGAAATAAAAAGAAGGCTCATTCTTAAATTTTGATAAAATTTAATATTATCAAAACCAATACTGTTTTTGCCTTGTTTATATGGCCGTACAATTTGGGCAACTTTCGTGAAACAGACAGTAATTGTTTATTTGATATAATAAATGTATCAATTTTCATATTTCAAAGCGATATTTGGGGCTTGAATAGTCAGGCAGCTCCTTTATTAACCCTTGTAACCCGAAATCCCGCTATATCGGTTTATGCAAACAGTGCAGATCCAGATGAGCCGGCTCGTAACGAGCCGTCTCATCAGGATCTGCACTGTTTGAAAGTAATTTTCATACTTTTGAGAACAACAAATACCCCCTTTTTATAAATGGAATAGTCTGAAAATCATTTTGCGATGATTGGATTGGTTGCAAAATTAACATATCGCAGCCCATTCAGTTACTTAGGGGTGAAAGGGTTAAACGTGGTACATGCCACTCAGTAGGCACACAATGCCAGTTTATAATACAAGGAGACAAATAGTGTTGTATAGTCTGTACATATGTCATTTTTTGGCAAAATAGACATTAATTCACCATTAACCCACGCTTTGATTGGCATTATTATAACATTTATAAATGACGTAAATGTCCACACTGATAACCGTGTTTCCTTAAAATATTAACGGACATTACAATTTATTCTCTGTATTTATTTTTGAGACATCATACTTTATAATATGTCGAAAATATTATTCGTTCAGGTGACGCATTTAATTAGCATAAATAACTAAAAAAATATCATGCCTCATTTGCATATCAAAATAGCCTGACACCACCGCGAGTCACTATCAGTAAATTAAATATTACTAAATGATTATATCTGTATAGCGGGCACTCTTAATTTTTAGAACTGGTTGAATAGTGACACAATTATACACGTATTTAATTGCTATAAAGAACATTTTGAGCCTACTGAGAGGGCATGTAACTGTGATCATTTTCCGCCTACATATACATTTGTACCTTGTCTGGGTCAATACAAAAGAGCAAATCCACCAAATATTTCCTAAACACAACTGTTATTGCGAACTTTTCTGCACAGTTTACTTTTGCACTTACGAACTTCGTCCTACGAAGTTTAGTGAAACTGATCCCAGCTGCTTATCCCATTTCATGCTGAGAATACGCCTTTTTGTTTGTGTTTGGTTTTTTTGTGTGTTGGGGTTTAACGGCCTATCAACAGCTAAGCTCATTTAAGGCCGGGTCAATGGGTTTAGTACTAAATCCCATATATTACCTGTACAAATACATGTACAAATGGGGGGGGGGATCCCAAAATCAGAACTGAATATTTACAATAAAAAAACTATATTCAGCCCTGAAATCAGAATAATCCTGATTTGATGCCAGGTCCTCGCCACACCAGAATCACTTGGCCCCCTCCAAACCTTTTTGTTTGTGAAAATTCCTAAATATTTTCTTTATCAGCTCGAAAATATATGTCGTGACCACCATTTGAACCATCTCGTCGAGACGGTTTCAAATGAGTGGTCACAACATATACTTCATTGAGAAATAACAAAAATAAAAATAAATATTTAAAAATGTTCATACCCGTAAAGGTGTATTCCGAATATATCAGTATAAATTAGCTCGCGACTTTAGCGGGGAAGTTCGACAGCTGTACATGTATCTGCACATATTTAGTCCACCTCCGTGTTCCTCTCACGTGCAGTTCTTCCAAATACCCGGAGCACAACTAATCACGAATGGTATTTTTATATCAGAACTCAACCACGCAATAAAAGTGCCATGTTTGCCACCAGAGCATCAATTGTTTGAGACATGCATTATGTCAGTGGGGAACTGTTTTTGGTGAGGATTGTTCAACAAAGAGTTGGAACCTGAAAGGTCGTTCTGACTGGAGAAATAGGGCTTATGGGTTTTGCGACCAGTGTAGCTCCTGATCAGCCTGTGCATCGGCACAGTCTGATCAAGATCTGCACTGTTCGCCATTTCATCAGAGAAACATCCACCATGTTTCCAGCAAGCATAATAGATAGTTATCCGGCTACATGATCAGGAGTTACACTGGTCTTGAATCAAATAAGTCACATGTCTCCAATCACGGCGAGAAATGTAAAGCGTGCTAAAACTTAAAAAATGCTAATTTTTCTTGCGTGCTTAGATGTGCAAATAAGCAAATATTGCACAGCGTGTAGAAATATGAAAAAGGCTTTTTCTACGTTAATTGTGAAAACGGTCCTACACCCACGTATCGGGTTTCTCTCGTGACTACGACATCAGCAATGCCAGCTCGAGCAATACCAGGCGCATGAATATTCATTAGTGAAAAATGATTTGATGACAAAATACGTTTCCGAGACTCGCCATATCAAGGTGAATGATCACGTGGCTACAACAAAAACAACAATTACTGAAACTTCCAGAAGCGCCTCCGATTCAAAGTACATATTCTGTTATATTGTCCTTATTATAGAGAATAGTAGGTTAGTGCCGTGAATGGGAAAACATATCTGGCAAGGCTCAGGAAACGGAATGGGCGAGGCTCTGCCGAGCACATCCCGTTTCCGTGCCGCGCCAGATATGTTTTCCCATTCACGGCACTAACCTACTATTCTATTTATCCCGTCAACACCTACAAATGGCTGTAAAATGCAAAAATTGTATTGACTGGATATCAAAAATGTTTCACGGCACCGTGTTTCACGGCACATACGCACTGTGTTGACGGGATATAAAATGCAATATGGCGCATCAAACGCGTCTTATTTACTGCATTTATGCAAGGTGCATAATCACGTAGTTACCACAACAACAACAATGTCTAAAAGTGTTGAAAGCGCTCCCACTCCAAAATAAATATTATTTGATATTATTGATGAAATATGGTTTCAGCAAATCGCATCTTCATGACCTGCATTTTGGTGGTCTCGGTCCTCTGGCCCAAACTTCTGTCGTTTTTGCGAAGAATCGATTTCCGTGTTTACTGTTGACACTGACACGGAGATCGATTCTTCGCAAAAACGACATAAGTATGTGCCGAAGACCCGATATCACCAAAATGCAGGTCATGAAGATGCGTTTGCTGAACCATATTTCATGAATAATATCAAATAATATTTATTTTGGAGTGGGAGCGCTTTCAACACTTTTAGACATTGTTGTTGTTGTGGTAACTACGTGATTATGCACCTTGCATATGCTGTAATTACATGCTGAAAATTTTATACAAATGTTCCGGTTTCGTCGAAAGTTCACTTGTACGACATTGCCATGACTAACAGAGAACATTCAGGTTAACCCTTACATGCTGAATTAAATATTGCATCTCTTGGTTATTTGCAAGGTTCCATTATCCACATCAACATCATGTTTTTGACAGCACTTTAGAATCATTTCCAATAATTCTAAAGTGCTGTCAAACCATGTTTTTTACCTGTGGCAGATGCACTTCCAATAATAGACAGTGCATCAGTTTGACATTTTACACATTGAAAACGTGTCCAATGTATATTTTGTGAGTGATGGTAGAAATGCTCAGTTGTCTAGCGTTTTATGTAGTCTGCTGAAATAATATGTATAGGATGTGCTCGTTCTATATATCTGGGACGTATTGCACGAAATTGTATTAGATTTGCTGCCATATTATTGTCGCGCCTGCTTTAGCAGAGGTGCGACTATAGTCGGCGCTTTTTCCGTCGTCGTCGTCGTCGTCGTCCGCGTCGTCGTCGTCGTCCGCGTCGTCCGCGTCGTCCGCGTCGTCCGGTTTTTTTGTAAGGCAAATGCGTTAAAGTTATTGTTTTTTCACAATATCTCTTTAACCCCTTGCCAGACTTTGATACTATTTCACATCAATGTTTGTCTAGGGATGATGCTTCACTACGCACACCCCCACATCCAAATTCTCAAGGTCAAGGTCATTTATTTAAGTTTAATGTTCACCGGTTTTGTAACAGAAATGCGGTAAAGTTATTGTTTTTCACAATATCTCTTTAACCCCTTGCCAGACTTAGATAATATTTCACATCAATGTTTATCTAGGGATGATGCTTCATTATGCATACCCCCACATCCAAATTATCAAGGTCAAGGTCATTTATTTACTTGTAATGTTCACCGGTTTTGTAACAGAAATGCGTTAAACTTATTGTTTTTTCACAATATCTCTTTAACCCCTTGCCAGACTTTGATAATATTTCACATCAATGTTTGTCCAGGGATGATGCTTCATTACGCACACCCCCACATCCAAATTCTCAAGGTCAATGTCATTTATTTACTTGCAATGTTCACGGTCAAATGCCTCGGCAGGCGCGATACCGCTTCCGTGGCGGAATTTTAGTTTGCTGTTGGTGTCAAACCCTCCAAGTGGTGAAACTGTCCCCTAACATGTACAAACTAAAATGGTGGAGATGGCAACTCGATGCTCTGTATAATATATTCTAAGAAAAACAGGGTCAGATATACTTTATATAGATATTCAGTCACATGTATGATTCCACTACATTTGAAAAAAAATACAAAAGGTCATATTATATACAATCAGTCCTTAACTCAACTATTCGTTTAAATCAAACGCATTGCTCACACTCAAAAAGATATAAAGTTTTCTAACGATACGAACACGTATTGATTCCAACGAACTGTCTGGTATGAAAATATTCCTACACCAACTATAGTCTATACACTTAGTAATGATATTGTAGCCGCGTGCTGTAATTTTCATGATGAACAGCATGCCGGCACGCAGGTATTCATTGCAGATACATGCGTCAGGGGCGAGCCCCATGTAGTGGCGCGAGTACGTACTCGCGCCACTACATGGGGCTCTAGCGTACTCGCGCCACTACATGGGGCTCTAGCGTACTCGCGCCACTACATGGGGCTTGCCCCTGACGCACTGTAGTAGGAGTTAAAGTCGGTCTGGGGCACGATTCGTATAATATTTAGTCTCACATTCGGCACTCGTGAAATATGGACATTTCACATCACGAGATGAACATATATGTCATATTCGTTGCAAAAATATGAATATTCTATTTATTATATACCGTTCCATGGAAATTAGCAGTTTTTTAGGCTGTATACGGTAACGAATGTGTATTTGCAGCCTATTTGCGCTGTTTTCTTTCAGGTGCGCGTTATGAATATAGATAGCGGAAGTAGTCGTATTTTCACGGAAGATGTTTATTTCATCGATGAGAACATATGAATTTTTATTTACATCGTATATATGTATTTCATGGGTAGGTATATAATACAATAGTAGTTTATCTCCATTTTAAACGTACATGCCCACTCAGTAGTAGAAATTAAATAAGTGTATAATTGTGTCACTGTTTCACCAATTCGAAACATTACAAGTGCCCACTAATACAGATACATGTATAATCATTTATAATAGGTTTATTTTACTGATAGTGAGTCGCGGTGGTATCACGCTATTTTCATATGCAAATAAGGCATGATTTTTAATTATTTATACTCATTAAATGAGTCTCCTGAAAAAATAATATTTTCGACAGATAATAAATTATGATCATTGCACATCAAAAAATAATAACAGAGAATATAGCAATGTCTGTTAAGTTATTTTAAGGAAATTCGGTTATTGACCCTGATATCAGTGTGGAAATTTACGTCTATATAAAAATGTATAATAATGCTATTATCAATAAGTGGGGTCTCAGTAATGGTGAATGAATGTTTATTTTGCCAAAAAAATGTCTCTGATACATGGAACATGTTGTGCATACTGAATAGACATGTACCTTTAATTTCAATTTCATTTACTGTCCATTCATTTACGTGTAGTATTTGCTGTTTTTGGAAGACGCTGATCTGTTTCGAAACGAAACTGGCCACGGAACGGACTTTATTATTTCTTACTCAGGCTGTTTATTTCCACGTTTTTGCTGCCGACGAACATTTGGCCATTAAACACATTAAATCTAAAAAAATATAAAATGTAAGTACTTTTTCATCAATAACAAAAAAATTCACCCTCCCCAAAATTTGCATTTGATGAAATTCCATCAAATATTGATTTTATTGCGAAATAACGATTTTCTTATGGGAATTTAACATGGGGAGTCAATTTCCAAAATTTTTCGTTTTTTGATCCTGAAGGATCGAAAACGAAATATTTTGGAAATTGACTCCGAAACCTGGCGAGATAGCTTGAAAAAGATGTAACTAAGAAAACAAAAGTTAGATTTTGAAAATTGGTCCATAAATAAAAAACATATTTTAAAAAAATAAAAAAAATATTTTTATTTTTAGCCCCCATGTTAAATTCCAATAGGAAAATAGTGCTTTCGCAATAAAATCTATTTTTAATGGAATTTCATCAAACGAAATTGTTCGTGGAGGGTGACTTTTTTGTTATTGATAAAAAAGTATTTACTTTTAAATATTTTTTAGATTTAATGTTCCACGTTTTGCTGCCGACGAATTTTTGGCTATTAAAGCCAAAAGTTCGTCGGCAGCAAAACGTGCAACAGACAGTAAGAATTGTTCTTCTTGACATCAAACAGCTTGATTTGATGAGTCTGAGCTGTGCTCATAGATGTTCAGAAACGTTGGAGTCTGGGCAAGGTTAACGCAGACGGTTGTGTACACATGATACAAATACAATAACCCTGGTTTAGTCATCACTTGACCCTCATTGGTTGGAAATATGTTTCTGTTACAGGAGAAATGTGGATTATGGGATTTGTGACCAGTGTAGCCCTTGATCGAATAGCACACTCGTGTAGGCTGATAACGATCTATGTTGCATTTTGGAAGCATGACGAGTGTTTCATTATGGAACGGCGAACAGTGCAGATCCTGATCAGACTGTGCGGATGCACAGGCTGATCTGGATCTACACAAAGCCCCATTTCTCCAGTCACGGCCACAAATATGTTTCTACAGGAAACGAACGTGCATGTTCGAGCTTGGCGGACAGTGTAGAACGGAGCTTGCGTCGGCTATCGCCGACCAATACTACTATTTGAACGGACCGAACAGTCCCGGAAAACGACGGAAACGAGCTACGTCATCATCGTCGTTGTCACGTGGACGCTTCCAAAGGCGACGTAGATCGCCTCCTCTTTAGAGGTAAAACTATAAACCGGTATTATAGATAGATATCTACATCGAACTGGGAATATCGAGAATAAGTAGAAGTTATTGTTCACATATTGGAATTTTAAGGAATTAAATGCGAGGGTGGGAGCGTTATCGACCGCAGTATTTAGTTCCCTTAAATAATCCAATATATAAACAATAACATACTTATAAGTAGTCAGGTTTTTAATGCAGTCTCCAATTCAGGTATTGGTTTTCCATTTCTTGTCATTATATATGGTAATACGTAACTCACTGGGGTTACATCATGCAATATGAGAAATAAGTGGAGAGGGATACTGGACAGCGATTGGCTTAGACATTAGGGGCGAATTACGACTTCCTTTGTAACCACATGTACTTCCGGTTGATTCCTGGCGTTATAATTGACTTTATATAATATGGAAGATGCGCCAAATGGCGAGTTCTAGATGTTTACTGTCTGTTTCACAAAAGCTGCACAAATTGTATGGCCATATAGACAATTCAAAAACAATATTTATTTCCGATAATATTAAATTAAAGGAAAATTTAAGAATGAGCCTTCTTTTTATTTCGTGAAATTCTGTCAAATATTGATTTTATTACGAAAAATTGATTTGTCTATGGGAATTTAATATGGGGGAAAAAGTGGTAAGGAAGTGTGGGAGGAGTCAAAAAACGAAACATTTTGGAAATTTACTCCGAAACCTGACTAGATAGCTTGGATATGATCTAACTAAGAAAACAAAAGTTAAATTTTAAAAATCGGTCCAGTATTTCTAAAATTCAAAAATATATTCCCATGTTAAATCCCCATAGACATTCCGTGAAGATGTCTATGGGGATTTAACATGGGGAAATTGTTTTTTCGCAATAAAATCAATATTTGACAAATTTCACGAAATAAAAAGAAGGCTCATTCTTAATTTTTCCTTTAATTTAATATTATCAAAATAAATCTTGTTTTTGAATTGTTTATATAGCCGTAAAATTTGGGCAGCTTTCGTGAAACAGACAGTAGTAACGTGTTTGTAAGACTTGTCTATATTGCGTGTACCATGTATCATTATGTTTTGCGTGAACGTTAGTTTGGTTTGCATGGGTTCATTAATCGGTATCATGTTCTCAAATATTCACACATAGGAGGTAAATAACAGAAATAAACAGGTATACTTGTGTAATATAACTAGATAAACGACATACCTATTAATTCGTTCCCACGAAATAACAATTCGTTCCCTCAATTTAACAGTTCGGTCCCTCGAATTGACAATTCGTTCCCACGAAATAACAATTCGTTCTCTGAATTTAACAATTCGTTCCCTCGAATTAACAATTAACAATTCGTTCCCACGATATAATAATTCTGTTCCCACGAAATAACAATTGTTATATCGTGGGAACGAATTGTTAATTCGTGGGAACGAATTATTAAGTTGATGGAACGAACTGTTATTTCGTGGGAACGAATTAATAAAACAGAAGTCTACGTCCCCTGCTGGGCTCTGTACATATCAGACCGTGTTTGTTGATATCAATTTATCAGACTCCGCTCGGAAATGGTAGGAATTCCTACGCGTTTCCTAACCTCGCCTGATAGACTGATATCAAAACAGACTTGACATGTAGTCTCTATATGTGGCTGTGACTGGATACATGGGGATTATGGGTTTTACGACTAATGTAGATCCAGATCAGCCTGTGCATCCGCACAGTCTGATCAGGATCTGCACTGTTCACCAGTCCATCAATGAAACACCCATTAACCCTTAGACTGCTACACACAATTGTCGTCTGCTGTTGCTTTATATTCTGCCTTTATTTTCAATAAAAACATGGTTTGACAGCACTTTAGAATCATTTCCATTGGAAATGATTCTAAAGCGCTATCAAAGC
>CM055273.1:86740579-86765492 GCA_029237695.1 Conchocele bisecta
ATCAATAATGACGTCACGGAAAAACCGAAACTGGAGCATTCAGGTGGCGATGTGTGTGTGGGATTCTTTTGGAAAGAGATATTTATATGCAACGTTTGTAGCTGAAACGTGTGTAACTAACAATATACTAAACACAGATGTTTAAAGTGAATATATTTGGGGACCTAAGGCATTTATTATATGCCAGAGGCGTAAGTCAGCAGAAAATATTGAAACGGGTGGTGTTTGAGCGAGCCCGAAACTAAGCCTGTCTTGTGCATTTTCCCAAGCTCTTGCCCACCTTGAACGGCTATACTGCATAATGTAAGGAAATGGGTGTTTGGGGTAACGTTTTTAAAATGAGCCATTTTTTGGGTCCTAGGTCCGAGTCTTCCACCTGTGACAAATACTAGTAAATATCTCCCAATATCAGTAATGGATTTTTTTTTATTAATTCGTTCCCACAAAATAACAATCGTTCCCTCAATTTAACAATTCGTTCCCTCGAATTAACAATTCGTTCCCACGATATAACAATTCGTTCCCTCGAATTAACAATTCATTCACACGAAATGACAATTCGTTCCCTCAATTTAACAATTCGTTCCCTCGAATTAACAATTCGTTCCCACGATATAACAATTGGTTCCCACGTATTAAAAAGTCGTTCCCGTTGGAACGAATTGTTATTTCGTGGGAACGATTTGTTAAATTGAGGGAACGAATTGTTAATTCGTGGGAACGAATTGTTAATTCGTGGGAACGAATTGTTAAATTTAGGAAACGAATTGTTATTTCGTGGAAACAAATTAATGAAAAATAAAGAAGTCTACGTCCCCTGCGGGGCTCCGTAAAATACGACCATTTTCCCGCATTCTAGAATGTACAGTATGTGTATATACATGTACATGTAACATGGTGCTGGGTCCAATTCTCGTGATCCACGTTAACTAAGTGTCCTTGCAGGGAAAGCATATATCATTATTAAGTGTTGGATTAATAGCTAGTGTTTAGCCGCTTTATTAAATACGACGTTTCATCGCAGCAGGGCCTAATGGGGCAACCCGAGGCGAGTTAGCCCACATCGATGCATTAATTAGGTCCATCGTTGATGAATTGTACCTTGTTCTTGCCACACCCATTTTAGGCTACGTCAAACATACGCATGCGCACATGACAAATGACGTGGAATGTTGTTATTTTGATGATTTAAACTGTTATCGCTAATTAAACGGCAAAGTATATTTGCTTTCAACGTTCTAATGTGAATCCCATATCAAAGGATAACCAAATGTGAGATAGTGCTAACGTGCCATTTGTTGGAAGGTGTACTGACTCTGTGGAAAGTGTGTCATCACGACAATAGAGAGTTTTTACTAGTGTATTACCAATACAAATTAGGTGGAAAATCGAAATTGTAGAACGTCGACATTTTTTTTTTATAAAAGGAATTATTCCCTTAACTCCAACAAATATTATTTACAGAAAACACATTGACTGTACATGTACATTAAGAGATCGTTGTTGGAAAATGTAGTCGGTTAACATATGATATCTGGCTGTGGCTGGAGAAATGAGGCTTGTGGGATTTGTGACCAGTGTAGCTGCTGATCAAATAGCACAATCCTGTAGCCTGATAGAATGCCGAACCGTGCAGATTCTGGTCAGCCTATACGATACACACACTAATCCGGATCTACATGTACACTCGTCGCAAAACACACAAGCTCCCTGTCTCCAGTCATAGCCACATATACGTTGTCATTTAGAGCCGTAGCTGCATTAGAAACAAAATTGCTACCACGCTCCATACCTTTCGCGAGGGTAGCAATTTAACCCCATCTGTTTAATGTAACGCATGGAAGAGTGGTTTTTGCAATCGGTTATCCGGCGTGTTTGATATGTTAGCGATATAAAACTGTCAAAGATGTATCAATTAATTATTAATAAAGAACATACACATGCATAAATTGGTTATTATACCGTTAAGGCGTTTATCTGACATTTACATGTATATCTTGTAAATTTGAAAGCTACGTTTCTTTATGTTGAATGTTGAACAACAACAAGAGAAAATATGGCTTCCATGGGAAAATGATTTCCCTGTTCTATTATTTTTGGCAATTTACTAGTTCTACATCAAAGAGTATTTGTTTAAAGGTATAAAATATACAGTTTACTAAATTTTGACCTACATGCAACAGGTTTGGGTATGCACTGCGGTTGCTGACATTTTTTGAATGGGTCAAATTGTAGCCGTAGATAACATATCGGAGGCGAATTATTGTAGCTACAGCTGTATGTACATGAGAACCCAATTGTTACAGCGACGTTACTGCCGGTCGATCTCTATGGAACGCCAAATTTACATAAACAATTAGAACAATTTTATCTCTAAATATTTAATGCTAGCTCCAAATGTGCACGTCATTGCTCTTAAAGGATGCCCGATCCCTATAAACTGTGTACTAACACGGCCATTGACACAGATGAACAAGTGCAATAAAATCGCACTTATCACGTTATCTTGTTGTTGTTGTTTTCTGATCCGTGGACTGTGATTATCATGGATCAATTGACTCCATAAAAATTACACAGACAGAAAGTGTAAATGACATTACATCGTGGGGATTATACATGTATTATGTTTAGAGGTACATGCCCACTCAGTAGGCACAAACTGTTCTTTATATCAGAGACATAATCTGAGACATTTTCTTGCAAAATAAACGTTCATTCACCATTACACCACGTATTGATAGGCATTATTATACATTTTATATCTGACGCAAATTTCACACTGATATCAGGGGCGATAACCGTGTTTCCTTCAAATATTAACAGACATTACTATTTATTATCTGTTTATCTGTATTTATTGTTGATGTGCAATGATCGTACTGTATAATCTGTCTAAAATTTATAATCTGTATAAATAATTTAATAAAACTATCATGCCTCATTTGCATCTGAAAATAGCCTGTTACCATCGCGAGTCACTATCAGTAAAATGAATATTACTAAATGATTATATCTGTAGAGCGGGCACTCGTGATTTTTAGAACTAGTGGAATAGTGACACAATTATACACTTATTTAATTTCTATAAAGAACATGGTATGCCTACTGAATGGGCATGTACCTTTAAACAAATGAGAAACTGATGGACAATGAACTATGTTATGTTGAACCTGCTTTAATTGTTCCGTTGTCCACACTGGTGTGGTCAAGAACTAATTACAGCTACCTTGGCCCGTCATTAGAGGCAATGACGTGGTCTGAAGTTCTGAATCCTTGTGTATAGATATTCGTCTAGCATCTGACACAGGTGGTACGTTTTTTATCAGTGTATACCCAGACAAGCATTCGCGCTATTCATTTGTTACGTGATTACAGCATCAGTACCAGACTGTGCGTCAATCTAATCATGATCTTCACTGGTGAAAATGAAATAAGCTTTTATTTGTACATGCTTCTGGATATTCTGCAGAAATTGGGTTTATGTCATTTGCGAACAATGTAGACCAAGATCAGACTGCAGTCTGATCATGGTCTGCACTGTTCGCATTTCTGTCAGTGAAACGCTCGCTATTCTCGTAACACACATGATATACCCAAAATCAGGCAGGAATAATGTGACAGTATACCACGAACTAGGCTGGTGGCGAATTCAAATTCACCGTTACAGCCACATTTCTGCCGACTATATGGACGTTATGCGCAGCGTGATTGCGCGTAATTGTACATCTATGGACGCGCGATGCTGGGTAAGGCACGGGCAACACCGCTTAATTCCGGTAAATGTCACGTCTTATTTACCACGGCTACATCAAGTCAGCTTCCCGATCGACGTCTTGGTCACTGGTATACATCAGTCTGTGTGAGCCGCCATTTTAATGAGAACACACTGTACATAACATTTGTTGCCGTTTCCATGACGATTCCATTATATGGATTAAATGTCCCGAATGTAGAATCCTGAAAATAAGCAAATTATCCATAGACGTAACTTATATCTGATTCAAAGTGTGTGAAATTGGTTGACGTCATGACGGTATAATGTCGCAGATTATAAATAAATTGATTGATACTATTCATTATTATATATGGTAAATTCATATATTCGCATTCAATTAGTTCGCAAATTCATGTACCTAGGTTATAATGCGTCCAGAAAACCTACAATATACAGTTTAACCCTTAAATGCTCACACGAAAAGTGTCGTCTGCTGTGGATTTATATTATATTGCTCAATAAGAACATGGTGTTCAACACTTTGGAATAATTTTCAATGTAAATGTAAATGTAAATGTAAATGATCCTAACGTGCTGTCAAACCTTGTTTTGAAGTAAATTGGAAAATAAAAAATATTCAGAAGAAGAGACAATTAATAATTCAGCAATGGAATGGTTAATTTCACTCTTGACCCCAGGACATTGTGTTATCACTACCATTACATTTTGGATTATGTAAGCTATAGACATGTACATTTTTTATGCTGAATACATAGAGAATAGTAGGTCAGTGCCGTGAATTGAACAATATCTGGCAAGGCTTAGGAAACGAGATGGGCGAGGCTCTGCCGAGCACATCCCGTTTCCGTGCCGCGCCAGATATTGTTTTCCCATTCACGGCACTGACCTACTATTCTATTTATCCCGTCAACACCTACGAACAGCTCTAAACTGCAATAAAAATAACCCCAGCCACCGCACATATTCATACGCAGTGATTAGATCGTATTGACAGGATATCAAAAATGTTTCACGGCACCGTGTTTCACGGCACATACGCGCTGTGTTGACGGGATACAATTATTTTCATTTGTATTTTTATTTTACCGTTGATGTGCGTTATTGTGGACACATAGAGAATAGTAGGTTAGTGCCGTGAATGGGAAAAATATCTGGCAAGGCTTAGGAAACGGGATGGGCGAGGCTCTGCCGAGCACATCCCGTTTCCGAGCTTCGCCAGATATTTTTCCCATTCACGGCACTAACCTACTATTCTATTTATCCCGTCAACACCTACTAATGGCTTTAAAATGCAAAAATTTAATCCCACCCACCGCACATATTCATACGCAGTGATTAGGTCGTATTGACAGGATATCAAAAATGTTTCACGGCACCGTGTTTCACGGCACATACGCACTGTGTTGACGGGATAAATACAAATATCTATGTGTGGTCGTACATGTCAGTACAAGCATACCCACGTCATGAATGTAAACAACATGTACTCCAGAATAATGAGTGTAATGATGTGAGTCTCTTGTCTGAAAATGCCGAAGCCGTAAATGTAGTATATTCTATTTGATACGTCGGCTGACAAAACGGCCTTCAAATTCTCGCTCCAACGTTAACGTACATAAGTATCTATATACGTGGACCATCATTACATGTAATGTGAATATGTATGGTCTGATCAGGGCATACATTAACCATAATGATCGGGCTGTCATACAGGCGAATGTTATGTTATCCTGTGTGAAATCAGATTCTAGAGAGGCTTAAATTATTCAAACGTATCGAGTCATGATCCGAAAATGAGTTACAACCAGGGGACCGTTTCACTAAACTTCGTACGACTAAAATGTTCGTAAGTGCAAAATTCTGTAAATTTCAAATTAACAATGTATTCTTGTAAACAATTGTTGGATTTAGATTTATTGAGCATAGGCTGCATATGCAGCCTATGCTCAATAAATGTAAATCCATGAATTTAAATTTCCAGACGATCCTAAATTTGCCCTTACGAACATTTTAGTCGTACGAAGTTTAGTGAAACGGGCACCAGCTATGACATGAACAACATAGTTGACGTTGATCGGGATTGGAATTGGTCGTATATATGGCCTGATCCCATTGGTCAGTCAACTTCCCTATTCAACGTAGCAGTTAAAAATAAATAAGTTGTGCATAAATTGAAAATTGCTGCCAAAATACACTTAGCACGATATGTGTACAAGTTCAGCGACATAGCTTTTCTACCATCATTCAGAATGTTTACAGTGGACACTTTTTCAATGTGTAAAATGTCAAACTGGTGCACTGTTCTTAGAAGTGTGTACATATGCCACACTTAAAACCTTATTTATTCCCATAGTAGGCAAGTAGACATTAATGACAATAGACTAAGATGCAGGCGTACAAGTCGCTGCATTCTGTACAGTATATATGACAGTACGGGTAGATATTTACTGCACTGTGTATAGTGCTTACCGTTACACAGCCGTTGCTGAATTCTCAAACATTTTAACAAAGGGTCAACAAACCCTTCAGATATCAGACTGTGTATACGTTGCACCAATTTGTGTTCATGTGTCCATCATATTATCAGAGGTATGTGTCAAACGCCATAAGCTTACCGATGGCTTGTACACACTAAGATGGGCGACATGGCAACTCCATTTACTGATTTATAATTCCAGCACAAAAATATTTACACAATTCCCTAACATTTGATTGGCCCGTAGCAAGTCTCTGTCCAAAAGGTATATCCCAGTAAACTCCCACGCCGAACTACTTTCCGTAACCGTGAGGCGCAGTTAAAATAATTCTTAAGAAAACGGAAAATAAACACATTTTCTTGATGAATTTATTTCAAATGCTGGAATTATAAGGAATGAATGGCCTTTTTGTGGAATTTATCGGGGATATAAACTTGGAAAAGTCGCGGGAATACTGGACGAGGCCTTCCGGCCTTCATCCAGTATTCCCGCGACTTTTCCAAGTGTATACCCCGATAAATTCCACAAAAAGGCCATTCATTCCTATAGTAAGAACCGAGGCTATGTCACTGTTTCAGGGTTGTTGAGGATTTAGCAAAGAAGCGGCAACATCTGGCGCGCATCAGTTCGTTACTCAATGAGGCGAGAAGCGATATATCTAATCGACGGTAAGTCTCATTACACAATCAAGTTCAGAATGTTCGTCCACTCGGCAAGCGAGCAATGTCTGTGGTTGTGACTGGAGAAATTGGGCTTATGGAATGTCTGATCAGTGTAGCTCCTGGTCAAGTTGCACACACTTGGCGCCTGATAACAACATATGTTCCTTGTTAGAAGCATGTCTGGTTTTTCATTGATGCAATGGCAAACAGTGCAGATCCTGATCAGACTGTGCGGATGCACAGGCTGATCTGGATCTACACTGGTCGCAAAACCCGTAAGCCCCATTTCTCCAGTCACAGCCACGTATAGCAATGATGGAACCAAATATCAATTCTCATATATGAATATGGAACTTAGCTATAATAGAGTTATTACATATTTTTTTCTACATTTTCTATTGACGATTTCACGGTCTACTCCAGTTTCCATTGAAAGTATGTTGAATGTTTTCATTTTGAAATTTCAATTTAAAATAATGTAATCAATATTTATAGAATATACCCATAGCGTTTAGAATATATTAAATTTATCCCACGAGTGAGTATTCTTTTCGCGTCAGGAAAGTTTGCTATTGCTAATTTAGAATTATAAAACTACTGTTTAAATATATTTGTATTATCTTTCCAATGATATTCGATGTATGTGTCCCTTTAAGATGCCCAATATGTTCAGTAGATAAGTTCATCGGACAATACTGTGTCGTCGACGTTAATTGTGGTTATGCAAAACTCGCTCCGTGTGGGAATGTTTTCCCAGTGCTCGTTAGTGATAATGGCACCTGCACCTGATCCTAAACACGATCCTGTAACCATATAATGTACACAGCCGCCTGCGTTAATATTGCCATTATGTCAACGTTTCTGGACATCTATTGGCAATACCAACTGGCACTCAAGCAGTTCGATTGACAGAGCCTGAGCTGTAGCACAGCTCAGGCTCAGTCAATCGATCTGATTTATTTAAAGCAACATATTCAAGTACATTGTATTTTGAAAGAAAACAAATTAAAAAATATGGTTTAGATTAGCGCATGTGGTGGTGTTTGTTGACGAGACAAGCCATGTGATTTGGTACCTTAAGAAGATGCGTTGGATCTCGTGAAATATGTTATTACGTTTGCGATATGTCCTGTAAATGACATGTTCAGAGCAAATGCGGAATTCTATTCCGCATTTGCTCTTGAACATTTCATTAACTTTCGACGTCATTTGCAGAAAATTAATAGTTTCCGGAAATATTAAGTTTTGGGCTATATTTGAATAGGTAACACTTAGTCACGACCGTAGCCTGCACTTAGTCTAGTAATTTAAGTACAGCCACGTATACAGGCTGATTGGTACCATGTACATGTATGCAATTTATGCCACAATGTGTATTTTGGTGAATTCGTTTAGATTTGGGTGGATTTCGTTGGTTTTGGGTGGTAATTTACATAGTTTTGTGCAACTACTACTGCTCACTGCTCAAATACTACACACGACAGAAATCGCCAATTATCTACACATTCACTGTTCCAAACTTACGTGCCCCTTTTATACTATCAATATACCTAAGTAACTTATAATACGTGTAATTCGCGGGATGTGACGTAAAGTGTCTGTCGGTAACAATGCACCAAAACCACCAAAACCACTGAAATATCCCATAAAACACCGAACTATGAACCGTTCTTCAAGAACATGTGGTCTGATAGCAAAAGAACAATTATTGGACGTACATGACAGTGTAATTATGCTTACGCAGGATATTTGACCTTCATTACCCATAATGCTATCAACGAATAACTTAAATATGTGCAGTTTTGGATAGTGGGTATGTTGGTATAGTTTCTGTTCCTTAATTTACTTAACTCGAGTATTACAATCTCTTGTATAATATAATCATAAATTGTATTATAATTCGCAGTACTGTTTAAGTCAATCGCCAGAAAGTAGTGCGCTCCACTTATTTCACATATTGCAAAATTTAACCCAATATGTTACATGTTACCAGATTTAAAACTACCTGTTCGACAGGAAATGGAAAACCAATACTCGGAAGTGAGACTGCATTATACATCTGGCTAATTATGGTATTGTTTACATATTGGATTTTTAAGGAACTAAATGCTGCTGTCGCTTGCGCTCCTCGCATTTAACTCCTTTACAATCCAATATGTGAACAATAACTTACTGAAAGGATACATTGCGGTATTATCATTGGTGTATCCAGATTACCGCTACAGATAGTCACGGGAGAATGTTGACACAGTCTACACGGATGCCTTAATCCATTTAGCCCACCTAATGCCGATACATTTACATGTAGCTGTTTTACTTGGTATATACCTGTTTAAAGGCACTGGGTCTCAGATATACATAGAAAGTGATGAAACAGATTAGGAAAAAAGTAGTTAAATTATGGATTTGTATCCTATTTCTGAACCCGCTTTTACCTCGAAAAACATCCTCTGTTGACACGCTTCCTGATAATATTGTTAAATTGATCAGGAAAGATCCGACTGCCCTTTACAAAGGTGTATGATCACGTGGTACTAACAACAAAAACAAGTACCGATTCAAAGTACGTATTCTTTTATAGTGTCCTTATTACGTAACGGATTTTGAAGAAATATGGCTCATCAAACGCATCTTGTTAATCTGCATTTAGTGGTCTCTGTATTTTCGCCCAAACTTCTGTAGTTTTTGCGAAGAATCGATTTCGGTGTCTCCGACACGGAAATCGATTCTTCGCAAAAACGACATACGTCTGTGCCAAACTCCCTAGACCACCAAATGCTGTTCCATATGTCATCAAAATCCGTAGCATATTAAGAAAACTATCAAATAATACTAACTTTGGAGTGGGCGACATTGTTGTTGTTGTAACCACGTGATCATGCCACTTGTTTACGTTACGAAGCTTGTGAATCACGGCGTCATGGTTACCATAGTGTTACATGTACTATACTGCTTGACAACATCACAGTCAAACTTCGAAAACTGTTTCCGGAATTTATCGGAACAGGGGCCCGTTTCAATAAACTTAGTCCGACTAAATTGTTCGTAAGAGCAAATTTAGGATCGTCTGGAAATTTCAATTATTGGATTTACATTTATTGAGCATTTGCAGCCTATGCTCAATACATGCGAATCCAATAATTGTTCACAAGAAAACATTGTTAATATGACATTTACAGACTATCATAATTTTGCACTTACGAACATTTTAGTCGTACGAAGTTTAGTGAAACGGGCCCCGGTATCCACGAGGCGTTTACTGTAATTAAATTTATCATGAATATCTTGAGTTTCTCTTGTAATTTTGTTTACATGTGAGTCGCGCAATCCCATTAATTAAATGTTTCAGCACGACATTGTTTAATTTAAATAGATCGACATTCGTGCCTACAGCCATTTAGTTACAGTTTTCATTACGTATTATAAGAGTACATTGTGGATTGGCATGTAATTTGTTTCCTTTCAAATACAGATGCACACAAAAAAGAGAATTGCGAGTACTGCGTTGTTTTCACGACCAGTATAACCCATAATAGCATAGGACAAAAATGTAAAAAAATTATTTAGTCTGATTTGTTTCAGTACAAGTTGGAGTTGTTAACATAATGCGGGAATGCTGAATCCGACAACGGGTGTTATCAAGCTTCATTTCATTCCGTAGATGTTATTCTATGACTTTTGTCCTATAACTTTTCATCGCCCACAGGTAGTCTCTGTACACATGCTGACTCTTCGCCAATCACGGAAGGGCCAATACAGTGGAACCCCTCTAAACCGAACACCAATACAACATCTGTGATCCTATTTTTGATGGGTTTCTTGGCCATCTATCTCAGATGTTAATGTATGTTCATGTTTGCAAATCACGTACATACGTATTATAAACCGGACATCCTGGGGACCTCCCAGTGTTTCCGGTTTAGAGAGGTTTCACTGTAATAGCCAAGCATGGGTCTCTCCAATGGCTGGATTAACCGGGGGTCCGTTTGATCAACTGACCGCGTATTTTAGACCATTGATTCCCATACCATTCAACAGAGATAAGATTTTATTCTTCCAACCATGGATCTGCGTTTACTGTCTGTTTCACGAAAGCTGCCCAAATTTTACGGCTATATAAACAATTAAAAAACAATAGCTTTTTTCGATAATATCAAATTAAATTTAAGAATGAGCCTTTTTTTTAATTTGTGAAATTTGGTCAAATATTGATTTTATTGCGAAAAACCAATGTCCCCATGTTAAATCCCCATATAGACATCTTCACAGAGTGAAGATGTCTATGGGGATTTAACATGGGGATTTGTTTTTGAGTTTCAGAAATACTGGACCGATTTTCAAAATTTAACTTTTGTTTTCTTAGTTAGATCATTTCCAAGCTACATGTATCTAACCAGGTTTTGGAGTCAATTTCGATTTTATTTTCTGACTGCTCTCCCAGCTCCTCCATCTCCTTTTCCCCCATGTTAAATTCCCATAGACAAATAAATTTTTCGTAAAAAAATCAATATTTGACAAATTTTCATGAAATAAAAAGAAGGCTCATTCTTAAATTTTGATAAAATTTAATATTATCAAAACCAATACTGTTTTTGCCTTGTTTATATGGCCGTACAATTTGGGCAACTT
The DNA here is from genome assembly GCA_029237695.1 of Conchocele bisecta. Lineage (NCBI taxonomy): Eukaryota > Metazoa > Mollusca > Bivalvia > Lucinida > Thyasiridae > Conchocele > Conchocele bisecta. Next base: position 86,752,084 of record CM055273.1, read on the forward strand.
TCGTGAAACAGACAGTAATTGTTTATTTGATATAATAAATGTATCAATTTTCATTTTTCAAAGCGATATTTGGGGCTTGAATAGTCAGGCAGCTCCTTTATTAACCCTTGGAACCCGAAATCCCGCTATATCGGTTTATGCAAACAGTGCAGATCCAGATGAGCCGGCTCGTAACGAGCCGTCTCATCAGGATCTGCACTGTTTGAAAGTAATTTTCATACTTTTGAGAACAACAAATACCCCCTTTTTATAAATGGAATAGTCTGAAAATCATTTTGCGATGATTGGATTGGTTGCAAAATTAACATATCGCAGCCCATTCAGTTACTTAAGGGTGAAAGGGTTAAACGTGGTACATGCCACTCAGTAGGCACACAATGCCAGTTTATAATACAAGGAGACAAATAGTGTTGTATAGTCCCACGCTTTGATTGGCATTATTATAACATTTATAAATGACGTAAATGTCCACTCTGATAACCGTGTTTCCTTAAAATATTAACGGACATTACAATTTATTCTCTGTATTTATTTTTGAGACATCATACTTTATAATATGTCGAAAATATTATTCGTTCAGGTGACGCATTTAATTAGCATAAATAACTAAAAAAATATCATGCCTCATTTGCATATCAAAATAGCCTGACACCACCGCGAGTCACTATCAGTAAAATAAATATTACTAAATGATTATATCTGTATAGCGGGCACTCGTAAGTTTTAGAACTGGTTGAATAGTGACACAATTATACACGTATTTAATTGCTATAAAGAACATTTTGAGCCTACTGAGAGGGCATGTAACTGTGATCATTTTCCGCCTACATATACATTTGTACCTTGTCTGGGTCAATACAAAAGAGCAAATCCACCAAATATTTCCTAAACACAACTGTTATTGCGAACTTTTCTGCACAGTTTACTTTTGCACTTACGAACTTCGTCCTACGAAGTTTAGTGAAACTGATCCCAGCTGCTTATCCCATTTCATGCTGAGAATACGCCTTTTTGTTTGTGTTTGGTTTTTTTGTGTGTTGGGGTTTAACGGCCTATCAACAGCTAAGCTCATTTAAGGCCGGGTCAATGGGTTTAGTACTAAATCCCATATATTACCTGTACAAATACATGTACAAATGGGGGGGGGGGATCCCAAAATCAGAACTGAATATTTACAATAAAAAAACTATATTCAGCCCTGAAATCAGAATAATCCTGATTTGATGCCAGGTCCTCGCCACACCAGAATCACTTGGCCCCCTCCAAACCTTTTTGTTTGTGAAAATTCCTAAATATTTTCTTTACCAGCTCGAAAATATATGTCGTGACCACCATTTGAACCATCTCGTCGAGACGGTTCAAATGAGTGGTCACAACATATACTTCATTGAGAAATAACAAAAATAAAAATAAATATTTAAAAATGTTCATACCCGTAAAGGTGTATTCCGAATATATCAGTATAAATTAGCTCGCGACTTTAGCGGGGAAGTTCGACAGCTGTACATGTATCTGCACATATTTAGTCCACCTCCGTGTTCCTCTCACGTGCAGTTCTTCCAAATACCCGGAGCACAACTAATCACGAATGGTATTTTTATATCAGAACTCAACCACGCAATAAAAGTGCCATGTTTGCCACCAGAGCATCAATTGTTTGAGACATGCATTATGTCAGTGGGGAACTGTTTTTGGTGAGGATTGTTCAACAAAGAGTTGGAACCTGAAAGGTCGTTCTGACTGGAGAAATAGGGCTTATGGGTTTTGCGACCAGTGTAGCTCCTGATCAGCCTGTGCATCCGCACAGTCTGATCAAGATCTGCACTGTTCACCATTTCATCAGAGAAACATCCACCATGTTTCCAGCAAGCATAATAGATAGTTATCCGGCTACATGATTCGGAGTTACACTGGTCTTGAATCAAATAAGTCACATGTCTCCAATCACGGCGAGAAATGTAAAGCGTGCTAAAACTTAAAAAATGCTAATTTGTCTTGCGTGCTTAGATGTGCAAATAAGCAAATATTGCACAGCGTGTAGAAATATGAAAAAGGCTTTTTCTACGTTAATTGTGAAAACGGTCCTACACCCACGTATCGGGTTTCTCTCGTGACTACGACATCAGCAATGCCAGCTCGAGCAATACCAGGCGCATGAATATTCATTAGTGAAAAATGATTTGATGACAAAATACGTTTCCGAGACTCGCCATATGAAGGTGAATGATCACGTGGTTACAACAAAAACAACAATTACTGAAACTTCCAGAAGCGCCTCCGATTCAAAGTACATATTCTGTTATATTGTCCTTATTATAGAGAATAGTAGGTTAGTGCCGTGAATGGGAAAACATATCTGGCAAGGCTCAGGAAACGGGATGGGCGAGGCTCTGCCGAGCACATCCCGTTTCCGTGCCGCGCCAGATATGTTTTCCCATTCACGGCACTAACCTACTATTCTATTTATCCCGTCAACACCTACAAATGGCTGTAAAATGCAAAAATTGTATTGACTGGATATCAAAAATGTTTCACGGCACCGTGTTTCACGGCACATACGCACTGTGTTGACGGGATAAAATGCAATATGGCGCATCAAACGCGTCTTATTTACTGCATTTATGCAAGGTGCATAATCACGTAGTTACCACAACAACAACAATGTCTAAAAGTGTTGAAAGCGCTCCCACTCCAAAATAAATATTATTTGATATTATTGATGAAATATGGTTCAGCAAACGCATCTTCATGACCTGCATTTTGGTGGTCTCGGTCCTCTGGCCCAAACTTCTGTCGTTTTTGCGAAGAATCGATTTCCGTGTTTACTGTTGACACTGACACGGAGATCGATTCTTCGCAAAAACGACATAAGTATGTGCCGAAGACCCGATATCACCAAAATGCAGGTCATGAAGATGCGTTTGCTGAACCATATTTCATCAATAATATCAAATAATATTTATTTTGGAGTGGGAGCGCTTTCAACACTTTTAGACATTGTTGTTGTTGTGGTAACTACGTGATTATGCACCTTGCATATGCTGTAATTACATGCTGAAAATTTTATACAAATGTTCCGGCTTCGTCGAAAGTTCACTTGTACGACATTGCCATGACTAACAGAGAACATTCAGGTTAACCCTTACACTGCTGAATTAAATATTGCATCTCTTGGTTATTTGCAAGGTTCCATTATCCACATCAACATCATGTTTTGACAGCACTTTAGAATCATTTCCAATAATTCTAAAGTGCTGTCAAACCATGTTTTTTACCTGTGGCAGATGCACTTCCAATAATAGACAGTGCATCAGTTTGACATTTTACACATTGAAAACGTGTCCAATGTATATTTTGTGAGTGATGGTAGAAATGCTCAGTTGTCTAGCGTTTTATGTAGTCTGCTGAAATAATATGTATAGGATGTGCTCGTTCTATATATCTGGGACGTATTGCACGAAATTGTATTAGATTTGCTGCCATATTATTGTCGCGCCTGCTTTAGCAGAGGTGCGACTATAGTCGGCGCTTTTTCCGTCGTCGTCGTCGTCGTCGTCCGCTTCGTCGTCGTCGTCCGCGTCGTCCGCGTCGTCCGCGTCGTCCGCGTCGTCCGCGTCGTCCGGTTTTTTTGTAAGGCAAATGCGTTAAAGTTATTGTTTTTTCACAATATCTCTTTAACCCCTTGCCAGACTTTGATACTATTTCACATCAATGTTTGTCTAGGGATGATGCTTCATTACGCACACCCCCACATCCAAATTCTCAAGGTCAAGGTCATTTATTTACGTTTAATGTTCACCGGTTTTGTAACAGAAATGCGGTAAAGTTATTGTTTTTCACAATATCTCTTTAACCCCTTGCCAGACTTAGATAATATTTCACATCAATGTTTATCTAGGGATGATGCTTCATTACGCAAACCCCCACATCCAAATTATCAAAGTCAAGATCATTTATTTACTTGCAATGTTCACCGGTTTTGTAACAGAAATGCGTTAAACTTATTGTTTGTTCACAATATCTCTTTAACCCCTTGCCACACTTTGATAATATTTCACATCAATGTTTGTCCAGGGATGATGCTTCATTACGCACACCCCCACATCCAAATTCTCAAGGTCAATGTCATTTATTTACTTGCAATGTTCACGGTCAAATGCCTCGGCAGGCGCGATACCGCTTCCGTGGCGGAATTTTAGTTTGCTGTAGGTGTCAAACCCTCCAAGTGGTGAAACTGTCCCCTAACATGTACAAACTAAAATGGTGGAGATGGCAACTAGATGCTCTGTATAATATATTCTAAGAAAAACAGGGTCAGATATACTTTATATAGATATTCAGTCACATGTATGATTCCACTACATTTGAAACAAAAGGTCATATTATATACAATCAGTCCTTAACTCAACTATTCGTTAAATCAAACGCATTGCTCACACTCAAAAAGATATAAAGTTTTCTAACGATACGAACACGTATTGATTCCAACGAACTGTCTGGTATGAAAATATTCCTACACCAACTACAGTCTATACACTTAGTAATGATATGTAGCCGCGTGCTGTAATTTTCATGATGAACAGCATGCCGGCACGCAGGTATTCATTGCAGATACATGCGTCAGGGGCGAGCCCCATGTAGTGGCGCGAGTACGCCTGCGTCAGGGGCGAGCCCCATGTAGTGGCGCGAGTACGCCTGCGTCAGGGGCGAGCCCCATGTAGTGGCGCGAGTACGCCTGCGTCAGGGGCGAGCCCCATGTAGTGGCGCGAGTACGCTAGGCGTACTCGCGCCACTACATGGGGCTTGCCCCTGACGCACTGTAGTAGGAGTTAAAGTCGGTCTAGGGCACGATTCGTATAATATTTAGTCTCACATTCGGCACTCGTGAAATATGGACATTTCACATCACGAGATGAACATATATGTCATATTCGTTGCAAAAATATGAATATTCTATTTATTATATACCGTTCCATGGAAATTAGCAGTTTTTTAGGCTGTATACGGTAACGAATGTGTATTTGCAGCCTATTTGCGCTGTTTTCTTTCAGGTGCGCGTTATGAATATAGATAGCGGAAGTAGTCGTATTTTCACCGGAAGATGTTTATTTCATCGATGAGAACATATGAATTTTATTTACATCGTATAAATATGTATTTCATGGGTAGGTATATAATACAATAGTTTATCTCCATTTTAAACGTACATGCCCACTCAGTAGTAGAAATTAAATAAGTGTATAATTGTGTCACTGTTTCACCAATTCGAAAAATTACAAGTGCCCACTATACAGATACATGTATAATCATTTATTAATATTTATTTTACTGATAGTGAGTCGCGGTGGTATCACACTATTTTCATATGCAAATAAGGCATGATTTTTAATTATTTATACTCATTAAATGAGTCTCCTGAAAAAATAATATTTTCGACAGATTATAAATTATGATCATTGCACATCAAAAAAATAATAACAGAGAATAAATAGCAATGTCTGTTAAGATTTTAAGGAAATTCGGTTATTGACCCTGATATCAGTGTGGAAATTTACGTCTGATATAAAATGTATAATAATGCTATTATCAATAAGTGGGGTCACAGTAATGGTGAATGAATGTTTATTTTGCCAAAAAATGTCTCTGATACATGGAACATGTTGTGCATACTGAATAGACATGTACCTTTAATTACACATTTATGTCCATCATTTACGTGAGTATATGCTGTTTTTGGAAGACGCTGATCTGTTTCGAAACGAAACTGGCCACGGAACGGACTTTATTATTTCTTACTCAGGCTGTTTATTCCACGTTTTTGCTGCCGACGAACATTTGGCCATTAAACACATTAAATCTAAAAAATATTTAAAAGTAAGTACTTTTTCATCAATAACAAAAAAATTCACCCTCCCCAAAAAATTGCATTTGATGAAATTCCATCAAATATTGATTTTATTGCGAAATAACGATTTTCTTATGGGAATTTAACATGGGGAGTCAATTTCCAAAACTTTTCGTTTTCTGATCCTGAAGGATCGAAAACGAAATATTTTGGAAATTGACTCCGAAACCTGGGAGATAGCTTGAAAAAGATGTAACTAAGAAAACAAAAGTTAGATTTTGAAAATTGGTCCATAAATAAAAAACATATTTTAAAAAAATCTATTTTTAGCCCCCATGTTAAATTCCAATAGGAAAATAGTGCTTTCGCAATAAAATCTATATTTAATGGAATTTCATCAAACGAAATTGTTCGTGGAGGGTGACTATTTTGTTATTGATAAAAAAATATTTACTTTTAAATATTTTTTAGATTTAATGTTCCACGTTTTGCTGCCGACGAATTTTTGGCTATTAAAGCCAAAAGTTCGTCGGCAGCAAAACGTGCAACAGACAGTAAGAATTGTTCTTCTTGACATCAAACAGCTTGATTTGATGAGTCTGAGCTGTGCTCATAGATGTTCAGAAACGTTGGAGTCTGGGCAAGGTTAACGCAGACGGTTGTGTACACATGATACAAATACAATAACCCTGGTTTTGTCATCACTTGACCCTCATTGGTTGGAAATATGTTTCTGTGACAGGAGAAATGTGGATTATGAGATTTGTGACCAGTGTAGCCCTTGATCGAATAGCACACTCGTGTAGGCTGATAACGATCTATGTTGCATGTTGGAAGCATGACGAGTGTTTTATTATGGAACGGCGAACAGTGCAGATCCTGATCAGACTGTGCGGATGCACAGGCTGATCTGGATCTACACAAAGCCCCATTTCTCCAGTCACGGCCACAAATATGTTTCTACAGGAAACGAACGTGCATGTTCGAGCTTGGCGGACAGTGTAGAACGGAGCTTGCGTCGGCCATCGCCGACCAATACTACTATTTGAACGGACCGAACAGTCCCGGAAAACGACGGAAACGAGCTACGTCATCATCGTCGTTGTCACGTGGACGCTTCCAAAGGCGACGTAGATCGCCCCCTCTTTAGAGGTAAAACTATAAACCGGTATTATAGATAGATATCTACATCGAACTGGGAATATCGAGAATAAGTAGAAGTTATTGTTCACATATTGGAATTTTAAGGAATTAAATGCGAGGGAGCGTTATCGACCGCAGTATTTAGTTCCCTTAAATAATCCAATATATAAACAATAACATACTTATAAGTAGTCAGGTTTTTAATGCAGTCTCCAATTCTGGTATTGGTTTTCCATTTCTTGTCATTATATATGGTAATACGTAACTCACTGGGGTTACATCATGCAATATGAGAAATAAGTGGAGAGGGATACTGGACAGCGATTGGCTTAGACATTAGGGGCGAATTACGACTTCCTTTGTAACCACATGTACTTCCGGTTGATTCCTGGCGTTATAATTGACTTTATATAATATGGAAGATGCGCCAAATGGCGAGTTCTAGATGTTTACTGTCTGTTTCACAAAAGCTGCACAAATTGTATGGCCATATAGACAATTCAAAAACAATATTATTTCCGATAATATTAAATTAAAGGAAAATTTAAGAATGAGCCTTCTTTTTATTTCGTGAAATTCTGTCAAATATTGATTTTATTACGAAAAATTGATTTGTCTATGGGAATTTAATATGGGGGAAAAAGTGGTAAGGAAGTGTGGGAGGAGTCAAAATACGAAACATTTTGGAAATTTACTCCGAAACCTGACTAGATAGCTTGGATATGATCTAACTAATAGTCCAGGCCAATTGTAGCATGACCCAAAACAAATTGCAACAAAAGGTTTCTCTTTTTATTTGGACTTATCAAACATTTATATAAAACATACTAAAAGTCTATAAAAATAACAAATGTACTTTTTATATTTTTTTGAGATTTTAAATATAGCCTTTTTTTCAAAAGTTGGAAATCGTCAATTTTGATCATATTGCTTCTCTTACATAAACTATTCCACAAATCATGATAAATCCGAGAAAAACAATGATATGAAGATACATATTATTCATTCATAACAAGTTCAGCACATATCTATATTTTTTAGTTTCCAAAATCAACAGTAAAGTAGATGTATAACATAGCATTACTCCACCCACTAAATTTACATGGGATGCCATTATAGTGGCCTCGTATTTCTTTTTAATATTCATTAATTGATGTGATTTTACATTTATTGTGAGTAACCAGAAACTATTTACAGTAAATACATATAACCTTCCACTTTCCTGTGAAGATGGTACTACAAACACGAAAGATGCTCCCTTGACAGACATGAATGACCGAGAAACAGTAGAATATTGTCTATCAGATCAACTAGAAGAAATCTGCCCACTAGGAGTCGGAGAACAAAATGTTGATTGCACAACTAGTACAGCGAGCATACTTGAGTACGCAGTAAATGAAGTCGTGGAGAAAACTACTGCGGCGAAAACTATAGTAGTAGAAACACAATCAGATGATTCAGTAGTGGAAAATGTCACCACAAATCTAGAAACGTTTGCTGAAACTCAAATAAGTGACAACACTGTATAATGTGAACAATGTGTGACAGATATAGAGATGCCCGAACAGCAGGACAATGTAGGTGATGAGAGCCAAAGTGACTTGGATAGTATAGTATGTATTATCGACAGATTAGTTGATGGTGAAATTGAGTTGAAAGAAGAATGCAGCAATCCAATATTTGACAAGGTAAAACACAATCTAGCTGAAAGCAAGCAAAAACTTTATAAATCACGAACATTGAAACTATGGCTACAGTATCTCGAAAAGATTGCCAATCTTCAACAGTTTATCAAAACAGAGCGGATAGGCTATTGGGATCTTCATTTGCACTCACTCTCAGAAATGCTTCCATAATTCGCAGCATCAGGACATTGCTTATATACCAAGTGTGTATTCTTGTACTTGCAAAACATGGCTAAGTTAGCGACCACACATCCAAGCGTACATGCATTATTCTAAGCATGTTATCATGTGATAAGAAGGAGCGATAGGTACTGAGCCGGTTTGTCCACTGATTTAGTGATAGAGCAAGTGTTAATGCGAAGTTTGCAAACATCCGGCGGCCTAACACGAGGAAGGGGCATGACCGAGACTCAAAGAACAATTTGGCTACTATCAATGCCGGCTTGTGCTGATGTAAATGAATCAATGGAGGAATTCAGTGGCACTTCATACATCTCCAGTGAACAGCATAAAGACTGTAGCCAGGCGAGGATAGCAAAGGACTCTGCTGACATGAACGACATCGCAACATTCCTTGAATCTAGGGACCCATTTGGAGATGATCCATCTTTGCACAGTATATCTACTGGGTTGAATGCTGCTGAAACAGTAAATGTAGACAGTGCAAGGCATGTCGGAGAAACTATTGTCAGATCAATGCAAGGCTGCTTTATCAATGAGTTTGTGTTTAAGAAGAAAGAGCAAACGATCACTCTCAATGATAGACATTGCTTGAAAATAGATGATGATGTAGTGACAGTGGATCCCCAGTTACTATTCCAACGACTTATGTCTGCTGTTGATGGGAACTCAAACGATGAATTAGCTGATGCATTTACATTCGAACTTGCTACACATCCCGCGTCACTGTTTGACGGTGATGGTAACATGAGGGCAGTGAATAAACCACAGCTAGCTAATGCCATATAGAATGAGTTTGAACTTCAACCTGCAACAGCCGAAGGACTCTGTCAGTATGTGTTAGATGGTGGTAACTTGCTACATCTACTACCATGGCAACGGGGGTCCTCATACAAAGAAATAATAGACATGTATGTGAAATATGTAAGTCAGAAATATAGCACCGAGGCGATTGTTGTGTTTGATGGTTACAACACAGATCCTTCAACGAAGGATTCAGTTCATCTGCGTCGAAATAGAGGTCAGGTTGGAAGAACAATCACATGTTCAAGTGACTTGCCGCTAGATATGAAAAAGGATGTATTTCTTGCAAATCCTGAAAACAAGCAAAAATTCATAAACTTGCTGAGAGAAAACCTGTTAGCGAATGACATAACGGCCGTACATGCAGCAGGCGATGCGGACGTGCTGATAGTTCAAACAGCAGTAGAGAACTCACGTAAAACAAGAACGGTAGTGGTTGCTGAAGACACCGACTTGTTAGTTCTGCTATGTTACCATGCATCCCTGAATGATAATCCTATATACTTTAACCCTGCACAACGGAAAGGTATGAAAACAACTGTAAAATTGTGGGACATAAATCAAACAAAGTCTGAGCTCGGTGTCGATCTCTGTAAAGACTTACTGTTTGTACATGCCATCTTAGGTTGCGACACAACCTCTCGTGTATTTGGATTGGGCAAAGGCGTGTCACTTAAGAAATACCGACATCATCAACAATTCCGCGAGTATGCAGCTGTTTTCAGGAATGATGCGTGTGTGAGCGCGCATGATGTTGTTCAAGCCGGTGAGAAAGCGCTGACGATGTTATATGGTGGATCCATAAATGAAACAATTAACACATTAAGACTGAACACGTTCATGCAGAAGATTGCAGGGCGTGCAACTTTCGTGAAACCCGAAAATCTACCGCCAACCTCAGCAGCTACACGCTATCATTCCCTTCGAGTGTACCATCAGGTTCAGGTATGGAAGGGGAATGATGTTTTACCGCCTGAGAATTGGGGATGGAAAGTTAAGGATGGACAGTTGGTAGCGGTACAAACTGACAAGGAACCTGCTCCGGAACATTTGATCAAAGTAGTTAGATGCAAATGTAAATCTGACTGTCGAACGTCCCGTTTCACGTGCCGAAAACACGGAATAGCATGTTCGCAGATGTGTGCAGAATGTAAAGGCGACAGTTGTCTAAATGCGATGGCGATACACGGCTTAGGACTTGACGAAAACGAGAATCACTTAGATACATGTGATTCCGATATCGATATACTTATATAGCCCATAATTGGATGGATATGTCGAAAATGGGCATGACTGTGTAGACATATCAAACGTGAACTGTCCGCTTGATATTTTACATAATAGGCATACTGTGGTGGTTTTATTGAAATAGCTAGATGTTTGGTGTTGCGTTTGCATATATGCAGTGCTACATGCATACACATATATTCAGGACACGTGTCCAGTACACATATGTATGATTGTGCGACACATGCTTACATGTAGTTACTACATGTAAGCACACAACCTTAACGACAATGAAGTTATGCAATAGAAAAAAGGTCAATCGGATGTGTCACATTGAAATGACTATACAAGCCATTGCCTTCAAGTACATGTATGTGTTATCATACATGAACACGTGGTTATGTGTCTAATATCTTTCTTGTGTGAATGCTATATTGTTTGTCATATACTACATTTGTTTATTAATATGAGTCAGCTCTAAATTAACAAGTCCATGTCAGACCATTATTATGCCACAGCATACGAAGTATGTCGAGGGGTATATAGTTATATCCTTTCCGCCTGGTCGTCCGTCCGTCCTCCGTCCGTAAGTCGAAAACATAACGCCAGGTGAAGGCTAATAATTTCCGTTTCCTTTCACGAAACTTGATACTTCACACATGCATTGCTCTGATGGTCCTCCTCTATCATGCTGTACCAAATCCACCATCGTCTGACCCAGGTTAGACTCACTGTCAATGTCATAGACTTAGAAACTATTTGGTAGTCGGTAGAGGCGGCGGCCAGGGTATCCGTAAGCCCTAGCTCACTTGTTCTAGTTTGCATGTGTCAGGAAGACAGCATACTAGCTACAAGTATATATTTGTTTTGATTTCTTCAATACACTGCCAGTGAAAGAATAATGTTAACATCTAATCGATTTGGAAATGCAGAATTCTGTGTATGTATTACACGTACAGTCAACAGTTGAAATTAGCAGAAATTCCTAATGCAAAAACAGGTGGGTGGGGTAATTTTTTGTTATATTTTCATTCCAATTTCCATATAATGAATAATTTGTACCTGTTACATGTTTTGATATGCTTTGTAATACAATATATTCTGTTAACATGCCATCAAAACACAAGTAGAAGGTCCAGATACAGTGCAGTGTCGTTTTTGTCGAAATCATATGTAACAAAAAAGTAAAAAATGACATGTATATTGTAAATGCCAAAAAAATATAAAAGTACATTTTTTATTTTTGTAGACTTTTAGTATGTAATTCAGACATGTTTGTATAATACAAAAATGTAAAAAAAAAATTTGTTGCAATTTGTTTTGGGTTTTGCCATTTATGCTGCTAACTTGCCTGGACTATAAGAAAACAAAAGTTAAATTTTAAAAATCGGTCCAGTATTTCTAAAATTCAAAAATATATTCCCATGTTAAATCCCCATAGACATTCCGTGAAGATGTCTATGGGGATTTAACATGGGGAAATTGTTTTTTCGCAATAAAATCAATATTTGACAAAATTTCACGAAATAAAAAGAAGGCTCATTCTTAATTTTTCCTTTAATTTAATATTATCAAAATAAATCTTGTTTTTTAATTGTTTATATAGCCGTAAAATTTGTGCAGCTTTCGTGAAACAGACAGTAGTAACGTGTTTGTAAGACTTGTCTATATTGCGTGTACCATGTATCATTATGTTTTGCGTGAACGTTAGTTTGGTTTGCATGGGTTCATTAATCGGTATCATGTTCTCAAATATTCACACATGGGAGGTAAATAACAGAAATAAACAGGTATACTTGTGTAATATAACTAGATAAACGACATACCTATTAATTCGTTCCCACGAAATAACAATTCGTTCCCTCAATTTAACAGTTCGGTCCCTCGAATTGACAATTCGTTCCCACGAAATAACAATTCGTTCTCTGAATTTAACAATTCGTTCCCTCGAATTAACAATTAACAATTCGTTCCCACAGATAATAATTCTGTTCCCACGAAATAACAATTGTTATATCGTGGGAACGAATTGTTAATTCGTGGGAACGAATTATTAAGTTGATGGAACGAACTGTTATTTCGTGGGAACGAATTAATAAAACAGAAGTCTACGTCCCCTGCTGGGCTCTGTACATATCAGACCGTGTTTGTTGATATCAATTTATCAGACTCCGCTCGGAAATGGTAGGAATTCCTACGCGTTTCCTAACCTCGCCTGATAGACTGATAGCAAAACAGACTTGACATGTAGTCTCTATATGTGGCTGTGACTGGATACATGGGGATGGGGATTATGGGTTTTACGACTAATGTAGATCCAGATCAGCCTGTGCATCCGCACAGTCTGATCAGGATCTGCACTGTTCACCAGTCCATCAATGAAACACCCATTAACCGTTAGACTGCTACACACAATTGCCGTCTGCTGTTGCTTTATATTCTGCCTTTATTTTTAATAAAAACATGGTTTGACAGCACTTTAGAATCATTTTCCATTGGAAATGATTCTAAAGCGCTATCAAAGC